>CM053604.1:12076193-12100672 GCA_028646535.1 Procyon lotor | reverse complement strand
GAGGGTTTTCTGATAATTCTGGCCAGTTGATCAGTATTTTAAAAATAGAGTGAAAAAAGTACAAACATAATTACCATAGAAATCAGTATTTAAAGTTCTAAAATTAATATTCTCATTAGTGGTTATGTTTATGTTTTGCATACATCTAAACTGATAATTACTGTAGGGTTATATCCTGGCCCAGTATAAGAAATAAAATCCAATTAAGACCAGCTGCCATTAACCTTGGTGGCATTTTTTTTTTAATTATTCTCCAAACAGTCCCAATTTTTGTTAAAACTGTGGAAGAAAAAGTTACTTTTTGAGAAGGAGGGAAATTAAGTCTTCTAAACCTTACAAGTTCTGAATTAGTGGCTGTAAAAATAAGCTGATTCACATGGTTCTGCTTTTTATTACTATTTTGACATTCCAGCATAATATCTGTAATTTAATTACATGATACAAAAACCAGTCTTTATTTACATCCTATGCATGCTATACTCAGGGAAGAGTAATTCATTCTATCCAACAGCTCACTGACTTTTCAGAGTTACAATAATTAGGGAATTTTTTAACATAAAGTAGAAAAACACAATGGCTCATACATTACAATGCTGAAGACAAAAAAAAAAAAAGATGTTGAAGGCAATCTTTAAAAACGGCATATATTATAACTGAGGAAGCCATGTCTTCATTTTGCAAGCTTTTCAAAGCTCTACGTCAAATGAAGAGGTAAACCTTCCTTTCTGATGCCACTAATCTCATAATGAAAAAGGTTCAGTCCTTTGAAAAGGTGGTTTGCTGATGCTTTCACAGACAAGCAAGCAGTCTACTATTTTTTAGTGGCTGAAATGATCCTGCTAATGCAGAACTGGCTTTCTCAGATTTGTTTAGCTTTCGGTGTTAGCGATTTTTTTTTTTTTTTTAATTTCTCTTTTGTTGTGTTAGAAATAACTAATGATTTTTTTCTCATGCTGATTTTTAAGTGCTTAAAGGAAAGCAAGGGTTGATAGCTCATCAAGACACACAAGACTCCCCTAAGAGTTGACAACTTCCATTTTGAGAATGCATTAGCCAAACACTTTTCCATTTTCATTGGAGGGTGTCATTAGGGGCACTTAAGCAAAGTAAGCTACTAGGAGAAAAAACACCCCAGAGAATTTGTGTAAAGACTTTGATGTACCCTTTGCCCCATATTTTAAGATGATATATAACACGAAGAGCAACTCCATTAACAGATCATTTGCATTATCATGAGTTGTGATGAACTTAAGCCTGTGTAATATTCTAACCCAACCTCTTGCTTTATGACAGCAAGAGCACAGGCATTTGCCTTAAAGAGTCATCTTACTTCCTCTTCTCTTGGATACCACCGGGATTTACAGTGTCTGGGGTAAGAGGCAGAAGTAATAAAGTGTTACAGGAAGAAAAAAGTTTACATCAGGTCATTATCAGAAATGAAAACATGGTGAGCAATGGGTTAAGCCGCTATTACTAAATCAGGAAATCCTGAAGAAGAGAGCTCTGACTCTGTTTCCTTCAGGAGGAAAATTTGCTTATACCTAATAGGCACTGAACACTTCTGAGAGAAATGACTGTGTGGGACCCTAACTGTGTGCCATATTCTGTGCCAGGACATGATCTATTTTATTTAAATTATATATACAGTTTATTATGATTATATCTAATTTATTATAATTATATTAGATATAAAGTGTAAATTATAATATATGTCATATATATAATTTCATGTGAGTGCTAAGCTAACTCTGCATTTAGGCATTATTATTGCCACATTAGAGATAGTTCCAGAGAAGCAGAGCTAGTAAATCATTTAAATGGGACTTGGATGCAGGTCTTATTGGTTTCAAAGTGTGTGGTCTTTATTCTACACCATATTGATCTTAACTTGATTTTGTTCTCCCCTTTATTTCCTTTCCCTGTGTTTCTTAGTGAGGCAAAGGTAGGAATTGACTCTATGTAATGACAATTTCTTAGCTTCATCAGATTATTTTCTTCTTCTTCTTCTTTTTTTTTTTTGAGAGAGAACAACAAAGAGACAGAGAGAGACAGAGAGGGTGAGGAGGGACAGAGGGAAAGAGGCTCTATGCCCCTCCTGTACCTCATGACCCTGAGATCATGGCCTAACAGAAATGAAGAGTTGGATGTTTAACCAACTGAGCCACCCAGGCACCCCTGACTATTTTATTCTTGAGGAAGATTCATATTCTGTCTTTCTCTCAAAATATCTAGTCTTTTTTCTTTTAGTGGACTGAATTATGCGCCCTCCCCAATGATATGCCCAGGTCCTAACCCCAGAAACTGTGACCAGTACGGTATTCAGAAAATCAGTGTTTGCATATGTGGAGTACCCAGATGGGCCTTAAATGCAATCACATGTATCATCAGATAAAGATGTGTCTCCCTCTGGGTTTCTCCCTCCAGTGAGAGACAAACACACCGAAGAGGAGAAGGTAATATGACCACACAGGTAAAACTTGAAGTCAAGAAGCCACAAGCAGGGGAGAGAGACAAACTATGAAAGACTCTTAATCTCAGGAGAGGAACTGAGGGTTGCTGGAGGGTTGGGAGGAATAGGGTGGTTAGATTATGGACACTGGGGAAGGTGTGTGCTATGGTGAATGCTGTGAATTGTGTAAGACTGATGATTCACAGATCTGTACCCCTGAAGCAAATAATACATTACATGTCAACAATAAACAAACAAACAAAACAAATAAAATCAAAAAAGAAAAGAAAAGAAGCCACAAGCCAGAAAATGCCTAGAGCTACCAGAAACTGGAAGAGATAAGAAGTGGATTTTTCCTGGGGCTTCTGGAAGGAGTACAGCCCTGCTGATACCTTAAGTTGACTTATGGCCTCCACAACTGTGAGAAAATAAATTTTTGTTGTTTTAAGCTAGGAGGTTTGTAGTGATTTATCATGGCAGCCACAGAAACTAATAACAACTCTCCTCTTTTAAATTCTGAAATTGGTGGCAGGGGAAATTGTAATGTAAAAACACAGCATGCTCACTCTAGCCCCGTGAGGTAATAGGAAATATAGATAAACTGTAAGAAATCCAGGGGCATTTTACCTCTGCAGAAGCCTGTAAGGCTCCTCACGGTCATACAGTTTGTCTTTTTCTACCTTCTTGTGCCCAAATATCTTCTGATTACTGGGAGATAGCCTGTGGTCAATAGTTATTTGTTGAACAAATCAACCTGACTTGGCAGCGGCTCCAGCAGAACTGTGACATTTCAGGAAAGAGTAAAAGGTCATTTATCCTGAGAGAAGTGTTAATTCTTGCCTGAGTTCTCACCGGTGCGCTAACACCTGCTCTGACATGCGCGTTTAGTTCTATCAGCATGTCGGAACTAGCCAGCCTCTGTGACATGCTGAAAAGAAAAGGAAAGTGAGAAATGCAGGGGTGAATGTGCAGAGTCGTCAGGGTGCGGTGATAATCATGAGTGAGTCATCAAAGGTGAACTCTGTTATTTTTCCAGCTATTAAAATAGAACTTTCCAGAAATTCTTAAAATGCGAGAAATGGGAATTGTGGGGCAATACATAAATCTAAATGGCATGATGTAGGGCTAAGATTCCATTCTCCCATGCCAGCTGGAAAACTGGGAGGAATCTTAGTAGATCTGAGAATAGATGGGGGTGGTACTTGGTTGGACCTTTCACATCGGGGCTGCCCATCAGCCAGGATGCACCAGTTCTGCCATACTACAGCTCCACAGTAAAGTCCAGTCTCGCTAGTTGGTGCCTTGCAAGACCAACTGTCATATATTTTTAACATCATTTCAATTCATCCATTTTCTCTAGAATATATACTCCCTTCTTTCCATCTGCAGTGTTGTGGCTCCGGTCTGCCACTATTTGGATCCCCGTCTCCCACTTTCTTTGCTCAAAATAGCCTCTTCAGAGATCTCTCTTCCTACACAATTGCTCCCTATAATTTATGGTTCACACAAACTTTCTTGAAACTCAATCGGAGCAAATGACTGCTCTACTAAAATGCATAAAAACACCAAGGGAAAAAAAAAAAACAGAAAAAAATTTCACCTCTGTTGGTTTCCTGTCATTTCACAAGATTAAATATAGATCTCATACTATATATATACGTGTGTGTGTATGTGTGTGTGCACACATACATATACACATACAATTTAAATACACTGCATCTGTATTATATAGCAAATACATTCTATAAATGTATAATACCTATATTAACACACTTTTACAATTTGAGCCTTATCTATTTCCGAAGCCTCCTCTGCTTTTCCCTATCATGGAATCTGTGTTACAGTTCTACATACTTCTTGTGACTTATTGAAATCACCCACTCCCGGCTCCATGGTTTTATACACAGCTGCTGTTGAGTAGGGATACAGTGATGAGGCCAAAGCAGCAATTTATTCTGACTGATCAGGGCTTCTGTTCTATTTGATTGAATGTTGGGGCTTCCATGAAGGCAGAGCCCGAGACAAGGAATTGCACTTGATCTTAGCCAAAAGGCTGAGAAGCAACTGAGACAAGGAATTAGATATGAGTGGTTTCATAGTGTTTTGAGGAGATAATCTCTGGAAGCAGAAATGAGAAAGTAGTGAGTGATACAGGGATGGAGGAAAAAGTGCCTTGCCAACATTGCTGTTGAGGAATCAGGAGCTCAAATGTGTTGGGACCTGTGAGATGCTGACTCAATGTTCCCAGAATTATCCAGGAAGATAAAGCTTTTATCCTTCCATCATTGGTTGAATCCGTTGGTTCCTCTCTACTTCTAGGCTGTACTTGTAGACAGTCTAAGGACGCTTCAATGACATAACCCTAGGGCAGGAGGCTGAATCAGAAAGATGCAGTGAACAATGGGGTAAAATCCTGGCATTGCAAGGTGAGTTTGAGCTCCGGTGTAATTGTCCACCACACCTTCTGCTGATATTAGATGTGGTCTAAGGGAAGTGATGCAGGCATTGGATGAGTTTGCTACAAAATGTGTGGCATAGTGATTGCTAAATTTTTGACCACCTTAGCTTTTACACATGTTAGTCCTTTATCCCGGAAACCTCTTACTGTCCTTAAAAATTCCTCGTGTCCTTGACAATTTAAATCAGTGTCCACCACCTGTGAAAAATGGGTGGTTTGCCTCCAGCAGGGATTCTCCTCATCTCCCATGATAATAGAGTTTTAGCTGGTCATGTGGGATCTGAGCATAAACAATGTGCTCACCACCCGGATTATGCCCTCAATTTCCTCTACCCCCATCCTGTGTACCGAAACACAGATATGGTGGGGGGGAGCCAGTTTCTATCATATAGATATAATGGAGCAACAAAGTAATAAAAGCATGGATCCCAACCTCACCTCATAGAACTGAGCAATCCTATGCTTTCTATGTACTCACCCTTGGAGTACATAGCAATTCTATATGGTAACGTCAAAGTTATTTCAGTCTCAGTTTGGTGACTAACCCATATCCTAATTCATGTGACTCTCCCAGGAAGCTGCTCCTTGCTCTCTACTTACATGGCACTGTAGTCCCACCTTTTGTCAGACTGTATTGCAGTGAATTGTGATTTATCTAAGTCAGTGATTTAGACAAATCTGCAGTGGCTTGCAGTGATCTGTCTAAATGCCTATGTCCATTGGTACCAGTCCACAGACAAGTCCTTCAAGGCACCATGAATGTTTGGCAGATATTAGATTAATAATAAATTTGCTTATAATACTTGTTACTGAAAATTTTGAAAATTCCTCAGATACTAAAACTATAGTAGAGGCAACTATGAAAATATGATGCATAATAATCATTCACTGGGCGGCTTACTATAATTTTTCTCATGAAGCATAAATTTACACATGAATGCTTTATGAAATGGTTCCTTATGTAGCATGCTTTTATATTTAAACATGACCCTGTGCCTTTCCATTCTTCCTTCCTTCATGTTATAATTAGGAAGGCATCCTTTTTCATAGCTAAGAGAAAATCTTTTGTCTTTTTTCTAGATTCTCTCTCTTCTTTTTTTCTTAAGACCCTATGTTCTCTCTCTCCAGTTTCTTCAAGTTCTCTGTCTCTGTTGCCTCAAATTATCTCAAACAACCAAAGAAAATTCTCCCTACTCTCCTTTAGGTGATAGCTTCTTTTTTTTTTTTTTTTTTTTAAAGATTTATTTATTTATTTGATAGAGAGATCACAAGTAGGCAGAGACGCAGGCAGAGAGGGGGGAAAGCAAGTTCCTTGCCGAGCAGAGAGCCCGAGCAGGGCTTGATCCCAGGACCCTGAGATCACGACCTGAGCCGAAGGCAGAGGCTTTAACCCACTGAGCCACCCAGGTGCCCCCGTGATAGCTTCTTTATATGTGTTATAGTTAAAGGTTTTAAAATAGCTTTCACTTGCTGTCTCCATATCTTCAGCCCCACTTACTTCACAACCCAATCATGTTTATATTTCCATCAGTCTACAAACATTGTCCTTTCTAATGCTTCAGAATCCAGTGAATTTCAGTTATCATCACATATACATGTTAACAACATTCAACACAACTCATCACTTCCCTGAAAGGATGATTGTGTCTTCCTTTCCTTTCACTCTTCCTCTCTCTAGCCACTCTACTCAACGTGTTTTATTTTTTTCCTAACTTTTCTTTATCAGATATTTAAAATTGAAAATACTCAGGATATGTACTTCTCATCTCAGTCAATATAATCTCTCACTAGTTCTTCTTCTACTTCTTCTTTTTTTTTTTTTCTAATTCCATGGCTTCATTGGCCATTTAAATCCTAAATGTCTATCACTGCCCCAATCTTGCTTTTGATTCCAGACATTTCTATCCAAATGTATACTTCGTTGTCTCACTGGCAACTCAAATCCATAAGCCATTACCACTCAAAATTGGCCTCTTTCAGGGTTCTGACACAGGAAGTGGTACTGTAATCTACTTCACTACTCAAGCTAGAAACATAACAGTCTAATAAGATTTCTCAGTCTCTTATCTAAAATGACCAAACGTCATGATCTGCCTGGGACTGGAGGATTTTCTGGAATGTGGAACTTTAAATGCTAAGATTGGGATGGTCATATCAGAATGGTTGATCCTGGGGATTCTACCTCCTAAATATCTCAGGTATCTGTCCAGTTATTTCTACTAAAGGACTGCCACTATTGTCTCTCTATATTACATGGCTTCATGCATCTACTTTTTTTTTTTTTTTTAAGATTTTATTGATTTATTTAACAGAGACACAGTGAGAGGGAACACAAGCAGGGGGAGTGGGAGAGGGAGAAGAAGGCTTCCTGCTGAGCGGGGACCTAGGACCCCTGGATCATGACCCCAGCCAAAGGTAGACACTTGAGGAGTGAGCCACCCAGACACACCCATGTGTTTACTCTTAATTTCCATTCCCTACCCTCCAAATGCTTTCCGCACACTGTGATTGCCAGATCTTAATGACAAATAAGATTATTATAGGAACCTCTTCTATCTCTTCTCATTATCCATAAGATAAGACCCAGCAATATCTGTTTTCATGTGTTCCCTCACCTCATCCTTCGTCACTTGCTCATTCTCTCTCTCTCTCTCTCTTTCTCTGGGTTCCAGTTGTATGAACATTTCCATTTCTCAAATGTATTAGGAAACAGAACTTGAATAATTTCCCCCTCCTTCCCCATTTTAACTCCTTATCTTTCAGGTCTCAGATTCAGTACAATTTCCTCAAGAACTTTTTTCTCTGAAAACAAGATCAGGCACATGTTCTCTTCCCTGTCATAGCATGCTATACCTCTTCAAAGAACTCAACAGCATTTATTATTTATCAAATATCTACCTTCCAAGCCACACTAGAAATCCCAACAGGCAGGTATTCTTATTTTATTCTTTTACTCACCACTGTGTTCTCAGAACCCCTCTCAGTGCCTGGAATGCATTGTCTATTTGTGAAACGAATGAATAAATATTTGGTAATAAAATATTTCCTCATATGATGTCATATCCTATTATAAATTTAGATACCTCAATTAAAGTGAAACTATATTAAGGAAATTAAGTCCATGATCCTTTATAAAATTTAGCAAGTTCTACCATATTCCATTAAATCTAAGGTGTCATCAACTGTACCATGTATCATTATTTTAAGCACAACTAAGAAAGAAAAATAATGCTGGAAATTAAACCATGAAATGCCATTGATTAAAGGACACATCCGGTTTTCAGATATTAAAGAGTGAAATAAATGAGTGAGGCCACAAGGCAACAAGTACCAAAACATATCTCAAATCTGTACACTTCTATCCATCTTTCCTACTCCCTCTTTGGTCCATGGAGCCATCACCTCATTCTTGGGCTACTGAAGCTGTGGTCTCCTAACTGGTGTCTTCCCCTACATTCTTGGACCTGAGTTAATCTCCACATTTCATCCAGAGTGGTCATTTCAAAATGCAAACCTGATCACACCACCCAAAACCCTGCATAACCTCATTCTTGCTATTTCTTTTATGTTACATGAGACACACATACACTCCTTACTTTCCATCCTTCTTATATGCTTACTCACATTTTCTGTCCTAAAATATGTCTACCCCCTCTTTCCTTTACCTGGAATAGGCTCCAACTCCGTGCCCTCAATCCTTGCTCCAACTCCTTGTTCTATGAGTTTCTGTATAGACTTCCTTTCACCAGAAAGATGTTCAGCAATCCTTCCATTTTATGTCAGCAGCCTCCCTATCTTGTTCCTGTCATTATTCTTTCTCAAACACATGCTCTGTTCTCTTCCTTCATAGCACTCATCTAAGTTGTCTTTATATTATTTACTTGTATGTTTGTTTGTACAATATTTATCTCTTTAACTGAACTCTGAGCACCATAAGGGCAGCCATCAGGATTTATGTCAGTTGGCTTCACATATCATCAGTATGTGATGCATATCTAGTTGTTAAATGATTATTTATTGAATGAATGAGGCAATGGAACAGACACATTTTGCTGAAACAAGGACAAGAGAAGACCCAATGCAGAGTTCTGAGGCATGAGTGTTTTTAAAAAAGGTACAATAGATATCCCCAAAAGGCAGGTGACAGACATAAACTTGCTTTCAGAAGACTTTGTTTAAAGACAAATGCACATGGGGCACCTGGGTGGCTCAGGGGGTTAAAGCTTCTGCCTTCAGCTCAGGCCATAATCTCGGGGTCCTGGGATCAAGCCCCGCATTGGGCTCTCTGCTCAGCGGGAAGCCTGCGTCTCCCCCTCTCTCTGCCTGCCTCTCTGCCTATTTGTGATCTCTCTCTCTCTGTCAAATAAATAAAAATAAATAAAAATTAAAAAAAAAAGACAAATGCACATGAAATGTATTGTTTTTGATAAAAGTAGTAACTAGATGAAAATAAAGGTGTAAGGCCTTCTAATTTTTTTTTTTTTAATTTGAGAGAGAGAGAGTGAGAGCGAGCATGAGAGGAGAGAAGGTCAGAGAGAGAAGCAGACTCCCCACGGAGCTGGGAGCCCGATGTGGAACAAGGTCCTGGGACTCTGGGATCATGACCTGGGCCAAAGGCAGTCGCTTAACCAACTGAGCCACTCAGGCACCCAGGCCTTCTATTTTTAATATATTTTATTTATTAGGCTTTATTTTTCCCCTAGATATTTTCAAATTATTCTTAATCATAGATATTTTTAATAGTAATAATTTTGTTTTGTTTTTTGTTAAAAAAAACTCAGAATAGATTTTTACATTATGAACCTGAGTATCATTTGTTGTATTTCATTTTGAAAAGCAATCAGATTTGAAATCAAATGTGTATTACAAGGTTAAAACATTACAAATGACATTTCCCCCCTCAAATTTGCTTGTGAAAAAATTGGTTAAATGACTAATGAGAAAATATTACTATGCTAAATTTACAAAAATTATAGAGCAAACACAGACCAATTTTAATAGAACCAGTGCCAATTATCTCTTGCACTGCAATGGCAGTAAAAGTAAACTTAATTTTGACACATGTAATTGCGTTAGCAATAATTTCATGTAGAGGAAAAAGCTATTCATCTTTAATATCCTTGGGGACTTTTTGCTCAACCAACTTCAAATTTTCTAATGCCTGGCTCTAGCTTGAAATGAAGGCAGTCACAGCTTCTCTGTCCTTGAATATTGCTCATGCATCGTTCTTGTGAAAATATGTATGCTTCTACTCATGCCTTCCTTCATTCTTTTACTCGCTCAGCATTTATTGAGCAAATTTTCTGTACCAGGCACTGTGCTAGGCTCTAGATATGCAAAGATGAATAACTCTAAGAGTTAAAATATGGTAAGAAAAAAATCACATTAACAAATAATTTTATTTTCAAAGCTAAGTGCTGATAAAAAATAGGGTAAGTGGTAAACACATGTGTAAATACTGACTACCATTTCATCTCAATCTTCCCGTTCCAGAAGCGGACACTGAGGCTTAAGAAAAGTAAAGGCTTCACGAAAGTAGTTTCATGAAGATTTGCTAGCTAATGAATGAGAAGACTGGAACATGAATTTAGGTCTTCTAATCCCTAAACAAAGGAATTCCTTTTGCCGAACGCTTCACGTTCTGTGCCATCTATGTTACATATGGATGCCCATTTTGTATAAACCTCATGTAATGCTAATAATCAAGGAAGAGCTATTGCTATCACCAATACAGTGTTGAGGAAACTCAGATTCAGACCAGTAACTGCCTAAGTTACAGAGTTACAGGGTAAGTAAATAGACTTATAATTCAAACTCAGTTTTGCCCAACCCTGCAACCTATACAATGTCTACTATCACCAGTGCTTTGTCTGCTCTGGTTTACTCAATCCTATATGTCTGTGCAATAAATTAACAACTACAGAGAACTACCACTATGTGAGCGTTTGCTATATACCTCCTTAAAGGCATTTTCCATGAATCAATTTAAAGGTACTTTCCATGAATCAACTTTTTTAATCTTCACAAAATACTGAGTACTATCTGCTCTCTCAGAGATCATGATTTAAAGGACTAATGTCTCTGTATCCGTCAGCAGGGGTTCGTCAAAAAGGACAGTCATCTAGTTAATTCACCAGGCCAGAAAATATGCCATTTTCAAATTACATACATAGTTCATTACAAGTTTCAAACCCAGAGCAGCCAACTTTTTATTTGTTTGTTTATTTATTGTTTTGTTTTGTTCTTTCCTAGCTACTTTGTTCTGCAAATATATATATTATGGCTAAAGAATGAACTTAAGTGAGTATTTGGATTTAGAGCCATCTGTTTAAATTTCTCTTGTGACTCCTCCCTTCCTATTGTCATTCTTAATCACATGTAGAAATTCCTGGCAATACTTGTTAGTACAAGGAGAGTGAGCCAATGATAGAGTAAACACTGTGCTTCTCTTTCCCTTTCAGGCCTCGTGGTCCCAGATAAAGGGCATTATAGGTGATGACAGGGAGGATGGCTTCATGATGGAAATAAACAAATATCCAGATGGCTCAAGCAAATGACTTGCCAGTTTCCTATTAAACTTCTCAGGTATGTACCAACTTGCAACCTGGTCTGGAAACAGTGGCATAGATGACTAAATGTCATATAATATGATGACCACCATTATAGACATATGAGCTAAAATCATCTGAAGGCACCAGGAAAGAATTTATTATGCAGAAGTGTAGGATAGGGGTTAGAGCCCCTCGTTCAAAAGCGTGCAAGCAACCTGCCACCAAGACACCTCAAAAAAGACAGGTTTTGAGGCAACTTTGTAATTAGAAATAAATAACTAAAAAGGCTATTTTACACACACACACACACACACACACACACACACATATATATGCTCAAAAAAGTTTATCCCTGAACAAATAATTTTCTTCCTACCAAGAGGGCTGTTTTTGAAACCTTCTCCAATAAATTTCTTAGGATTTCAGCAGTCAATATTGTTTACAAAACACTTTTATGTTGTATGTGACACTTCATAAAACTGGAGATTATTCAAAAACGAACAAGCAAGAAACAAAAAAAACTGGAGATTACTCTCCATAATGGGTAGTATGGTGTCTCTAAATCCAGGTATGACTGGCATCAGATCTGCAGGAAAATAAGCCACCTTCTTAATGGCCCTTAATTAACAATCAGAATGTGACTTAACTTGTATTCCAATAATAAAAGCACTGACTCTCATTTTTCACTTGATTTAAAGGTCAACATAAGCTGAATGCAAACGGCCTTCTAAAATTAGAAAAGCAATTGAATTAACAGTAACATTGTGCCCCAGGAAGAGAAGTAGGAAATTTCATCACAACCGCAACATCAGTGTATCCTACAGAGCTCCTTTGACTTCAAGATTTGTGATCTCAGTGGGAGACACACACACACACACACACACACACACACACACACACACACAGGCACACACAAAAGAGAAAGAACTCTTATTTGACCAAGCTCAATCAAATGCATGTTTATAAACCTAGTTTCTATTTTTCAGAAACACTGAGTTAAAGACATTATGAGATAAAGGTGACAAAATTTTTAAATAAAGGATAATTAATGTTCTATTTGTAAAAAATATAGCCAGTAAATAGAAACCAGTAGAATTTATAAAATGAAAATAAGGTAGAATAGGTAACACGAGAAAATTTTTAAAAAGCTTGTTAAGGAAATTAATTTAGATCTATACTGTATAACAGATGGAAAAACAAGTTCCATGTGAATCAAACTTTATTTGAAAATAATAACCCTCTAGTCTAAAATAGAACTATATTTATGAGCTTCTTAAAGGAATAGTATTTTTATAGAAGGATGGAAGAAATTACAACAAAAATATGGACAGGTTTGACTGCAGAAAGATTAAAACTTTCTCATGCAATAAAAACTATTATTTAAAGCAAAGGGATATGATTAAAGAAGATATTAACATCTAATTTGAGAAAGAGTTAATATCTGAAGTGTATAAGAAGTTCATAGGAAATGATAAGGGGCAGCTCTGGTTGGTAATGGCTGGAAGATTGTTGGAGATGCAAGAGATCAGAGGGAAATGTTAATTGGGAGCAAAACACAAGAGAACAAAGGAAAGCTGGATGGAAGGCAGAAAACTTGAGAATAGCGAGCTGGCCTCCAAGATGGTGGCAATGAGCCTGGCTCCTGATTTCACACCCTATGGGCAAGGTCCCACGGTGACCTATGTAACCAATAGGTTATCAGAGAAATGAAGTTGTCTGACCTCTGGGACCAGGTTATTAAAGATATTGTAGCTCCTGCCTAGTACCTTCCTGGATCGCTTACTCTGGGGGAAGCCAGCTGCCACCTGTATAGAAACTCAAGCAATCCTACACAAAGGTCCTCACCGAGAAGAACTGAAGCCTCTTGCTAATGGCCAGCATCAATGTACTCATTGCACAGAGGAAGAAATAAGGTTAAGGATAAAAAGGATAAGAGACTTGCCCAAATTTATATAACTAGCCTGATCTACACTTAGGACCCTGGAGTCTGTGTCCTTTACAGGTACTGCCTCTTGATGGAAGTAATGGGACGGAAAAGTTCTAGCAATTATATGAAACATCACAACAGAAAATGCTAAAATTCAGAAATTAGTTGGCTATGGGGCACAAGAGAGCACAAGGGTCATTAAAAATGACTCTAATTATTCAAATACACATAACAGAGAGGATAGTAGGGTTATTAACTAATTAAGATGGGAGATCAAATAGTAGCTAGTTTGGGAAGTGATGTGTGAGCATGCGTGGTCACTCATGGAGTAGCTTGGGGAGCTAAGTAGATAAAAAGGGAAGGGAATTAGTGGGGTAGTACGGACAATCCCTGATTTCAGTCTCCAGGCAAGGAAAATTCCAGAGGGGTTTCACTTCACTAACATATGGTTAAAGATGGCTTCTTTTATATGAAAATATTTATATTAACCTCTTTATGGAGATTAATAAAAGGCTAGAAATTTCATCACTCCCTTTAACTTCTTTTTGATTGTATCTTATCGTTATCAGTCTAGATGTAGACATGATACAAAATTAAAAACAAAACACTTGCATCTTTAAAAACAAGTATCGGGGCGCCTGGGTGGCTCAGTGGGTTAAGGCCTCTGCCTTCAGCTCAGGTCATGATCTCAGGGTCCTGGGATCGAGCCCCACATCGGGCTCTCTGCTCAGCAGGGAGCCTGCTTCCCCCTCTCTCTCTGCCTGCCTCTCTGCCTACTTGTGATCTCTCTCTCTGTCAAAGAAATAAATAAAATCTTTAAAAAAAAAAAAAAAAAACAAGTATCAAGTAAAATTCACTCACATTAGTTCAATTAAAACATCAATGAAATAAAAAAAATCAATGAAATGTTACCTATTCTACCTAGTTGCTTTGCAATAACTAGAATATAAACTAATACTCTGAATGTATACCCAATACTTCATTACTGTGTAAGAAAAATAATCTAGTTTGAGAATTAATGTTTTCTCCATTTTTCTCCCATAGTCAACAACCACCAAGGGAAATTCTAACCTTTCCCCGCCCCCACAATGTATGTGACTTTATTTCACTGTAATATGTAAGTCACTGAAATAAATAAAGTTCCCTCTAAGGGGAGCTTAGAAAAGGCAGATATCACAGGTGTTACTTTGGAAGAGTTTTCTATGTATCCACAGCTGCTTAGTTGTGATGCACTGCTGCATATAGTGGCCAAGAATATTCAGCACAGACGCTACAACAAAAATTCCCAAGAAACCAGCAAAAGTGAAATTGGACAAATCCTTATACATAATGTATACACTACAATCTACTGCATGTACTTACAAATCTGAATATGTCACTTGGCTTATCTCTGTACTTTACTAAAATAAAATAAAAAACCCACAGACTCTCTGGAGGGATTTAAATTTACCAAACACAAAAATGTATGAGGAGACACTGAACACCTTTTATAAGGGAAAAATATACTGAACAATAACGGCAATGATGCAATTAATCAGATGAGTGGTAATGAATGGATACTCTTGTGTCATCTCTTGATTTACTGCCAATCTCATGACTTCTCATTTCCTAGCACCCTGCCGATTTTGCTCCCTTTGCACAGGGAAAAAAGTAAGATTGTAACAATCAATATGTTACTGAATCCTCTGTTTACCTTTTTATATTGTATTAATAGTCACATTTTATTTCTAAATGGGTCTTAATGCACACTATGCAGGTAACGGCCTATTTAACAGATGATGTTTACTCTAGGTTCCTTTAACTTTTATATTCTCTGTCACTCTGCATTGTCTTCATCGGATAGCTGTTCATATAGACACCAAATATACCAACTTTCACTGCAGAAGCCAACAAATATCATGATCAGACATCTTAAAGCTTGTTATTCAAGAGTTCATTTGAAAATATTTGTTTTGAATGTAGAAAATGGATTACTTTGTATTTCACATTTTATTTTATTTATTTAATTTTTTGAAAAAGATTTTATTTATTTATTTGACAGAGAGAGATCACAAGTAGGCAGAAAGGCAGGCAGAGAGAGAGGGGGAAACAGGCTCCCTGCTGAGCAGAAAGCCTTATGCAGGGCTCGATCCTAGGACCCTGCCATCATGACCTGAGCCGAAGGCAGAGGCTTAAACCACTGAGCCACCCAGGTGCCCCTGTATTTCACATTTTAGATATTATTTATGTTTATAAATATACATTTGGTTTTCTCTTGATATGCTCTTGTCTAACCTTCCAATAATTTTAACTTAAAAAGAAGACATGATTTTTAATTGTTTCAAAAGCCCCTTAGAGGTTTAATTTATGCAGTAAAAAAGGAGCTAGGAACCTGATCTGAACATCCTATGAGCAGGAATGACTGAGGGTTTTCAAAGGATGCTGTGCCTGGACATCTTTCCAGTTCTGAGAACATACAGCCATTGCAAAGCTGAACAAACAATGGGACAAAGTGACACACTTTCCGAGAAGGCTTTGTCAATTTCCCTTCTGCCATGAAACTCCAAATGCCTCAAAATCCAAATCCAAATCCAAATGCCTCAAAAATCAATAAAACAAATAGCATGTCTTAAAAAGTTACACACAAATTTAACATATGAACATAGGACTCAGCCACCAATCCTAAGTATCTTCCCCAAAGAAATGAAAACATTTCTTGCTAATGTTCATAGCAACTTCATTCATAAGATCCCAAAGTTGGAAACAACCCAAATGCTCATCAACAGGTGAAGAAATGAGCAGAATGTGGCATACCCATACGAGAAAACATTACTCAACAATAAAAAAAGAGCAAAATGTTTATATATGCAACAACACGATGAACCCCAGAAACATGCTCGGTAAAAATCAAACACACAAAAAAATCATATGTTGTATGATTCCACTTACATGAAACATAAAAATAAAAGGGCAAATATATAGAGGCAGAAAATAGACTTGTGTTAGCTTAGGGATGGGGAAGGTGGAGGAATAGATAGCACCTAAATGCTTATGGGTTTCTTTTGGAGGTGATAAAAGTGCTCCATTGTTAGCTTGTTGTGATAACTAGATAAATATGATACAATGTATTCAGTTATACACTTAAACATGTGAACTTCATGGTATATAGATCATATCTCAGTAAGGCTATTAAAAACAAATATTTGTTTGTTTTAAAACCAACATTACTATGGTTTTTGAAAATCTATAAACTTACATGTTCACATAACAGAGGTGGTCTTCAACATAGAAACTCTGATTAAGTGTATGCTCATCTTTAAATGACTGAAGTTAGTTCATTTTTAAAGACATTGGTTAAAAAATGATGGGGAGAGATCTAAGGGAAGTAGAAAGATGGGGGCACAAAAGAATCATCCAAGGTCAGCAAATCCAAGTGTACTTAAATCGTAATATTGAGCCAGGAGGCTTGTTTGGCAGATGATGGCCTTTCTAGACCCACGTAGATAAGAATTAGAGTATCTCTTTAGGAGGAAGGTTGACAAAGGATAATGTAATACAATATAGGTTGTTTGGTGTTTGATTTTAATGTCTCTAGCATTTGTAAAACATTGGAAAGAAGTGTCTACCTGTACATCGTTACTTTATGTACTATGCTATGTTTGCTAAGGAAGAAATTTAAATCAGCTTTGCTGATTGGCACATAGTATATGCTCAATAAAGAACGATTGAATAGAGAAAGAGGAAAACTATTGGATTATCTATAAACTGCATTATTTAATATCCATGCGATATTATGATTCAAGGGCATTAGGCATGGGTTACGTATGTGAGAAAATTTGGAGGAAAACAGGTTTGTGGTAGGAATGAGAGACAATGAGGTCAGTCTTGGATGTACTAAATTCAAGAGAACCTTACTCCAATGACTTGGAGCTCTTTAGCTAACATCTTAATATAGTGTTCTGGGTTAAAGATATAAATTTAGAAGTTTTCAGTGTAATTTAAATCATGGCTGTCTATGACTTACAAATCAATACCAAATCAATTTCTTTTACTGATACAGAAAATATTTCCCAAGTAATTAGTTCTATTTTTGGCTCTGATTTTAAATCTGAATAAAAGCCTATTCAAATCTTCAAACATAATGCATTTTCTTTGAAAACAATAGTGGCTGTAAACAAAGCTGCCTTTGTTGGCTCAGAGAACATTTTCTGTTCTCTCCAATTACCTTCACCAGGCAAAAGTCCCTCTGAGACAGAGACTTACCCTTTGTAGTTTCACTTTGTTACGTTTTTACAATATATTCCTTTGAGACATCCACAGTCTGGAAAGTGCAAGTCAATCCACAGAGAAGTTAGTAGGGAAAAAGGAGAAATGGTGTAACTATTTTCCCTTATGAAATGTTTATTGTATACAATGTAAGTCCACTCATTCTTGCTATGTAGCACGTGAATATTACTTTTACTGGTACAGCTATTAAAATATTATCAAACTGGGATAGATTATATATAGGGGGACATATTCATGATTTGGAGTCAAGTGAACTTTGCTTTAAATAATGCTTTTCTGGGGCGGCTGAGTGGCTCAGTCATTTGAACAGCTGATTTTCACTCAGGTCATAATCTCAGAATTTTGAGATCTAGACCTGTGTCAGGCTCTACACTTAGGTGGGAGTCTGCTTGAGGATTCTTTCTCCTTTTTTTCCCTCTGCTCCTCCCTGCACTTGCTCTCTCTAAGGTAAATAAATAAACATAGATAGATAGATAGATAGATAGATAGATAGATAGATAGATAGATAGTAGTTTTTTCATTTACTAGCTTTATGATCTTGGGTAAATTATAAAATTTCTCTGAGATTCAGTTTCTTCATCTATACAAGTGAAATATATTTATGTCCTCAGTAGCGTTTTAGTGAGAGTTACATGAGATAATATATAAAAACCCAAGTAAAATTTGTTATTGATTTTATCCTTAGTAGATGGTGGAAAGGATAATTCTGGGGATTTTTCTCAGGCATACCATTATTTTCCACATCCAATGGGATCTTAAATCAGAGGAGACATTATTCAGATGTAATTCTCACAAAATTTCAATGTAGCCAAGTTTTTTGGAGCATCTGGAAATGTGTTTTTTTTTTTTTCCTGTTATTTCCCTCTAGCATTCCTCTTTGATCTTAGGTGCTTTTGGAAACTCACTGCTTACTTAGTTGAAACTACTCTTTTCTGAAGTGAGAACTTAAATTTTGTAAGACAAAAATGTATAATAAAAACAGGTGTTATTTTTCATATCTATAGATTGTTACTTAAAACAGACAAATTCATCATTTAAGGATGATACCAAACATTCTAAAATCTAACGAAGTCTTGTACCTGCAGTTCCAGCTCTACTGTTAACTATGTAATTTAGGGCCCAATATTTAACCTTTTGGCCACTGATCATTTAGTTCCACATCTAAAATAATCAGGTTAGAATTTATTCTCCGGGAGTTCATTGGTTGTTGCTCTTTTTTTAATGGAGGATTTTAGATTTGGGGCTTACATTTTGATGGCCATACCAAAAAAAAAAAAAAAGGAAATAAAACCATAATCTGCATCATTAGAGTAACCACTTGAATGTGGTCACCTGACTTCCATCTTTATGTTTGCCATGGTAAAGTTACTTCACTTTTGGGGGGTAATGAGGAGAGGAGGAATGAGCATATCTAAATGACATATTTGTAATAAGGAAGCTTGAACAGTCTCAGCTCCTTATACCACTGAAGGTTTTGCTGGAGTTTGGGAAGAGAAAGATGATAGAATGATTGAGTTAACAATGACCTATGGCAATAAATATGTCAAACTTGTTCCTGCTCTTGGCAGTCAGTACCATAATCTTCTGTCACATTAATGTCGGTTATTTTAGATATCTGGCCTGGTAATTTTGCTTATCTTTTATTTATAAGTGAGTTTTAGGCTTTGGAGTAGTTTAAGATCTGTAAACATAAAGAGTTTTATGTTTTCTTTTTGTGAAAATTTAACATTTTAATAAATATAATTTCATAGTTGACATTCTAGAGAACTTTGTCCTTTAGAAGGAGGTTTCTACTTTATTGAAGTTGGGGAAACATTGAACTAAAACATTTCCAAAATCCTTTTCACCTCTAACAACATGTAATGAAGCAGCAGCTCCCTTTGAGTGGAATGAATTTCTTAACTTTTTCTCAATGATTCACAAATGACTCTTGAGAACCACATAAGTGTGTTTTCCCCTGATACTGCCTCATATCTTAATGGTGCCTTCGTAGATACCAAAATTGACTTAAAATACATTAAAATGTTCAATAAATGTTAGCTCACAAAATGAAACACAACCCCATCTTAAAAAGTTCTTTGCTATTGCTACAAATATAACTTCCCTGAATGAATTGGATGATACTTAGTCATTCACTCACCCCATGTGGCACCATGAGTCCTGACTTGGAAGTCAGTAGTCAGATCTGAAATTTAATTCTGTATCTAGCACATTTTAGTTGCGTGGCCTGAAGCTAATTACTTCCTGTTTTGAGCCTCAAGTTGGTCATCTCTAAATTGGGAAAAATAATTGCATACTTCATTTGTTTTGAAGTTTAAAGGTAATCATTAAAATGTTTTAATGTGTTTATACAATGCGCATTATAGGACTTGAAATGTTCTTTTTTTTATCTCTTTCTTTTTAACTTATTGAAATGTTAGTTCTTTTGTCCCTTTGAGTCTGATGGGCTTTTTGTGTTAAAATTGTTCCTAATCATCAGGTTATAAAACTGTTCTAATTTGCTGATATTTTAGTAACTGCTATAGAGAGAGATAATATCTTGATTTATTAATTAATTCTGTTTTTGATTCCCTGTATTTCATTATCTCTAGATGTTTCCCAGCTTCAGCATCAGCCAGCAAAAGGAGAACATCAGAAAAAAAAAAGAGAGAGATAGAGAGAGAAAGGGAGAACATAAGAAAAAGAACAAAAGAATTGATCCTTCACTTTGAGTTCCAGTAGCATAGGCTTTGAAATAAGACAAAAGATAAAGCAGAATATATGATCAGAGAAATGTTTACTTGCACTTTACCCCCAACCTCAGACAAACTCAAGATTGCCCAGTATTGAATTCATAGGTAGGGAAGTAAAGGAAATAATATAAATCCCAGACAGATTTAGGACATGAGGTTTAGAAGGGTCAAGTCAGCCATCTCCACATAAAACCCAGGCAATTGGTAATCCCTCTGGGGTCTACATCTGGCACAGGTGGAAACAGAAAAGGCTCCTGCTAGGGCTGCATGTGGACGGACCCGAATTAGTCTCTCAGATTTCACGGCCCCAGAGGAATAAGATGATGCCCCAAGGGGGCTGAGTGTAGGTTTATTTTAGCCCACCACTGATTCAGGAACATGGAATGCTTCCTGATACCCTCCCATGGTAGAGTAGGGGTGGGGCAGGGTGGCTCAGAGAACCCCAGGCCTGAAGAAGTTTTGCAGGAGGAATGAGACAGGACACAGTGGAGGCAGTGCAGACAGGTAATGTTCCATCCCATATGTTCCACATCCCCATCTCATACCCACCAGCTCCCACCAGGTCCTCAGATTAATAAGCTCTATGTAAAAGGGAAACAGTTGGGGGAGAGTATACTAATTCACATTTATGATATACAGTGGGAGGGTTAAAATAGAAATGAGGTTCCTTATACAAAATAAAGATGAACAACAACAAATCTCCTTCCTCTCTATCCATCCATCATCTATGCATCCATCCACCCATGCATCCATCCATCTATCTGAAATTCTAGTGGACTGAAACTCATGAAGAAATTAAGACTATAGTAGAGTTTTTAAGATATTAGATATATTCAAGGATGGGAGTGGAAAGGGTAAAATGAACTTGGAGAAAAGGAGCTATTAGAGGGGTCCAGAGAGCAAAATCCTACAGGATCCATCTTGGCCTGACTACCCTTGAATTCCTATAATGTTAGACCTTGGGGTTTTAATCCTGGTACTATTGTGTAGTCTTCATGCTAGAGTTCTAATGCAGAAACAAGGCTGGGTCCATTGGTCTACTGGTCTCCACTCTGCATGTGGATGGAGTTGGAGGGGATAAACAGTGGGCCAGAAATGGCAGGTTTTCCAACATCCTTGAAATAAAGACAAGCATTTGTGCCACCTTAGAGACACTAATATATAAGGACAGACAGCCCGCCACAGAAGAAGAGAGGGAAAGGGGAGAAGGTTTCATGCATTATCAAGACATCTCCAGGTAATGTGTCAATATTGTGATTATTGACACCAATGGTCAGCTGGTAAATGGTTCCTGGGTCACTGAGGTTTGACCCACCTGGCTCTGGGGCAGATGGGTTACATCACTGAACTTCCCAAAGCCTATCTATTTCTATCTATTTCTCCATTATCTAGAGAAACTGAGCCAGCCTACCAACCTCCTAAATAAAATCTGTAGTTTATTTGCCTAAAAATGATTCAAAACACAGAAAAACAAAGCTTGTTTCCTTACTCACTCATGTAGCCCACAGGGATTGGTATCTTCTTTCCTTTTTCTCTAACAGCCATGGAAGAAAAAGAATCTCATCCCACTGATATCAAAATAGCCCATCTGCTACCATTTTGAGATCTGATTGTACTTGGCTTCAAGTTTTCCTCAGATTGTAAACTCTCAGGGAGAATGTCTTCTATACTTTATGCTATTCTGCTCATGCTATCAATTCTTAAAGCATAGAAAAAGATTTTTGAGATGCTTGACAGTCTCTGTTCCCCTGAGTCCAAATTCCAGGGAAATATCTGATAATGTACATGGGAGCTGCAAATGGAGGGAGGAGGGGAAAGAGCCTTGCTGAACACACAGGGAGATGAGTGTGTGTTCAGATGACTGGATTTCTTGCAGGTGGCAAGAGCACAATCTAGTTCCAGGTGGGACTCCCAGGAAACAGGCTCTTAACAGCAATAGTGACAAAGAAAACCTCATCAAGTTGAATTTCACAGGTTGAATTTCACAAGGGCTGTAATTCGACTGAGGCAAACATCAGGGAATACCATTGCCTTGTCGACTTCAACTGACAAATGATTCTTTTCCTCTTATTTATGGTTGACTTTTCTCTTTTGCTTTACAAGACTGAATGAAATGTAAGGGAGTGACTGTATCTCCTTGAGAGGAAAGGGACAGATGTAGTCGGTGCAGAGGACAGAAGAATCACTTCACTTGACCTCCCTGGGACCAAATCTCAGCTAAGAAATTCTAAAATCACAATTTGTTCTCTTGGTCAAAGAGAGATTTTTTAACATGTCTTCTTTTAACACCGAAAACAGTAACACAGCTCCAGCCCATTGTGGATATGTGGAACTATTCTGGGATTGCATTCAAGCATGTAGAAGAGATGAATATTTTCACCAATGCTCAACGCTTGAGTAGGTAACATCGGTATCTGTGTCTTGTTTTGTTCTGTTTTTCAAAGTAAAGAAGGAACAAAGACATGCCAGATGACATTGTAAATCTTCTAACTAGCTTTCCAGCTTTAGACCTCATCCCATCAAATCAACATTCCACTAAAAATTACTCTATTATTATTTCCTTATTCTGAAGCCTAAGATGGTTTCAAGATTCTAATCCTCAGGTTTCTTTTCTTCTTTTCTTTTCTTTTCCTTTCTTTTCTTTTTTTTTTTTTTTATTGGTTTTGACACTGGAGACCTTTTCTAATCAGAACCTCTTAAGCTAGGCCAAAATACTTTGCCTTGTTCTTGCCTCTACTTTGATTCTCCTAATGGTGTTCACTCTATCCTACCCATCATCCATTTATCCATTTCAAACCAGAAATGAGGGAAAGCTTAAATGTACAATAATCTCTTGATCTCTTACCATGGTCACTAAGTTGGTCAATAATTTTCAGGTTCCTAGGCTCTATCCCAATCCTACTGAATTAAAATCTGGAGCTTGGTCTGCAAATTTGGATTTTTAACAAAATGTATTAATTCCTAGATACACTAAAAATCTGGAAAACTCTACATGTAACCTCATGAAAGAATATCTTTCCTACTGCTGGTCGTCTGCCTCACTGGTTGTTGAGTGATGACTTGTATAAAATGAAATAAAATCATACACTAAGTCATTTTAACACGGACACACACACACACACACACACACACACACACACACACACACACATTGTCTGAACCATACCAAGTAATAGGGGACATATGACTTCATTGTAATATTTCATAATTATTTGCTTCCTCCACCAAAAAATAAAAATAAGTCTATTTTGATCCGAGTCCAGAATTCAGAAGTTTTTCCCCTTTCCTTTGGTTGGTCACATTGATTAAGTGAAAATGGGAAAGCCAGAGAGTTTGATATAGTCCATACATATCTGCATTCTGCTTCCTCTCTCTGATTCAGTCTTATCAGATCCCTTTCCATAATCTGTGAAACTACCCTCATAACTGCAGAATGTGAGACAGTAATTATACAGAGGTACTTGTGTCCAACATGAAAGCTCCTCCTTTGCCTCTCCCAGCATGGATTCTACTATTCTCTAAGTCAAAGCAATTATCCAAATGACTCATTTTAAATAAACAAGCACAACTCATCAGTGTTTTCTAGGACGCAAACAAAAGTACAAATCAGGACCAAGATTAACCTGCTAATTGTTTAAATTCTTCATTTCCCCTTCATGTATGCAAATTTTTTTAATTTAAATTCAATTAGCCAGCATATAGTACATCATTAATTGCAGACGTAGTGTTCAACAATCCATCAGTTGCATATAACACCCAGTGCTCATTACATCACATGCCCTCCTTAATGCCCATCACCAATTACCATATCCCCCCACCCTCCTCCCCTCCAGCAGCCCTCAGTTTGTTTCCTATAGTTAAGCTGAATGTGTGCAATCTGTGCTAGATTATCTAGAGCACTAAAGAAAATAAAGTGACTTAAAAATGTATACATTGTTTTTACTGATAGTATCTAATGACATGTTTCATTATTATCTTAAATTCAATATATTTTAAAAACAAAACAAAAATTTTCACTGTCTTTCCATTTGGGCGATGGTTAGCACTGAAATATTAAGCACACTATACTCTAACTTTGATATCATGACAAAAGTTA
>CM053604.1:12025357-12075693 GCA_028646535.1 Procyon lotor | reverse complement strand
GACAGAAAGGTAGACACACAAATCAATGGAGCAGAATAGAAAATCCAAAAATAGACCCATGCAAATATGCTCAGAAGGTTTTTGACAGAAGTGTAGAAGCAATTTAGTAGAGGAAAGATAGTCTTTTTAAAATGTGTTGGAGAAATCAGTCAATGATAATAACAAGAAAATAAATAAAGAAAAAAAAGGGGGGGAAAGAAAAAGGAAAAGAAGAACCTCAACCTAAACTTAATGTCTTGAAGGGGACCAGAACACATCACCCCCAAATATGCCACTCTGACATATTGGTGATTTTGAATTAAAGTGACTTGGGAAATAGCTGGTGTAAGGGGGCACTCTGACTCCTCTCTTCCTCTGAAGCTGCTAGAAGATGGCCCCACAAATACTTACAGAGGTCTGTAGACTGAGATCACTTGGGTTGAGTACCTCAGATTGTAGATTAAGACCCGGTACCAAATATCCAAATTGACATTTAACAAACAAAAATTGAAATCATCAGCATTTTCAGTGGCTTCGAACAATGTACAGAATGTAACAAAATAAAGCTAATTGATATAAAATTCTATACTTGGCTCCCAAAAGGCAACTGTGTAAGCACAAAAAGATAGAGATGGCACTTCCCAGCTGCACACATAAAAAAAGACTTAGAGAGTTTTACGTTATATTTCAAGTGTAATGTGAGTCAACACGGTAGCTGCCCCAAACACTAAATATTCAGCTGCATTACTATTCATTGCTAAATTTACATAGCAATTATCTATGCAAGAGTGAAGCATGAAATGAAGGATGGGGTTCCTCTAGATATTTTTAGAGAAATAAAAGAGGTTATTAAATATTAACTGCAAATTTTTAAATTGATTTAATCCTTCCAATAACCTGAAGAAGAAAGTAACATTTTATCCCCAATTTTTTTTTTTTTTTTAGATGTGTAACTTCAGACTCAGACATGTTAGATAACTTGTTCAAAGTCTGACTGCTAAGCAAGCACAAATCAGCAATTCAAACCCAGGCTCAGACTCTTAGGTCTTCATCACTTGGCACATCACAGCCGTGAACCTGCTATTTGGGAGCCAGGCATGTGTGCACCCATTCATTCAACAATATCTAAGTGCCAAGCATTGCTTTAAATAAGGTCATTAAGGTTGCTGCCATAGTGGGCCATCTCTCATTAAGGAAACAGACAATAAATAAATAAATGAGAGTATATTAATGATGGCAAGTACTATTATAGTATTAAAATAGAGTGATGTGATGGAAAGTGGTGAGAGAAGTTACTTCATTTTCGGCGGCCGAGGAAGGCTTCAGGAGGAAGGGGTAGGTAAACTCAGACGTAATCAACCAGAAGGAGGCAGCCAGGCAAATATATGCTGAAAGCTCTTCCAAGCCAGGACAGTCAACACCTGTGCCTGAAGCTGGATCCCCTTGGCCTGATTGAGGCAGAAGGAAAGGACACATGTGACTGGAGCTCTGTGAGTGATATGAGGGGGTTTTGAGGAATTGCAGAGATGACACAGGGCAAGAAGTTGGGATTTCATTCTCACTATAATGGGAAGTCTCTGGAATGTTTCTAGATGATGACTTGATCTTTTTGGGTTTTTGTTTTTTTGGTAGTTATTATTTACTTATTTTTTTTTAGAGAGGGAGAGTTAGAAAGTGTGTGTGTGTGAGCAGAGGGAGAGGGAGAGAAAAAGAATCTTAAGCAGACTCTCTCTGCTGAGCCCAGAACCCAATGGGAGCTCGATCTCTCAACCCTGAGATCATGACCTGAGCCAAAAACAAGGGTCAGACACTTAACCAACTGAGCCACCAGTCATCCCATTTTACTTTGTTTTTGAAAGAGCCCTTTGGCTACTAAGCAGACTGCAAGGATGTAGGCGGGGAAGAGGGTGAACAGTGCAGAGGCTGTTGGGGCTGCGCAGGTGTGAGAGGATTGTGATGTAGACAAGAGAGCTGAAGACGGAGGAGTGTGGGTGCAGAAAATAGGCTGTTGTCATCAGCTCTGTGTGGTTCTCAGAGTATTGTGGTCAAGTCCTGGCATCATTCACTGGAAGGATAGAGACATTTTAGGGCAGACATGAAAGCCTGTTAGAATATCCAAAGAAGTTTATGTATATTATCATACTAAATATTTTAACAAATATTCCATATTTTAATATAAAATTTTAAATGTTAATATTGTTAACAAATTTTTTGGGCAACAAGCAAAACCCCATCTTCCATAATAAAACTGTGGGAAATAAAGCTTGATAAATTATGCTGATGAGGTATTATGGACAAGATTGAGAAACCTCAGAGTAGGGCATGCTCAGAGGCGATTTACCTGGATGGTGAGTCAGAGCTGTGTTCTGTGAAGAATTATTGATAATATCGCATGTTTAATGAGAAGCAAACTGAGACTAGATACCTGCCTTCTTGTGGTTCAAGGACTAAGGAGTGTAAAGAAAATGAAACTTTTTTAGCACCAAGAGGAAGATAGAACTTAGGGACTAGAAGCTACGGGTAAATAAGTTTCTGCTGCACAAGGAAGAACCTTAGGATCCTTACAGCTGCTCACAATGAGATGGATTCTTGAGTATTCCCCATCAGTATAGTTTACCCTATAAACAATTTACAAGGCTGAAGAACAAAGCAAAGGATGTGGTTCCTCTAGATTCTATCAGAAAAATAAAAGATGTTATTAGTTATTAACTTCCAAGGCATTTTTTTCTATACTATTATATTTTTCTTTCATACCCTTAAAAAGAATTTCACAAGTAAGCATGTTGGTAAGTAGGTACTATCTAAATTCTAAAAGTCACAAATATTAAAATGCACTATTATTATTCCAGGGTCATGCTGGGAAGATCTAATTCATATTTGCATTCTAAAAATAAATAGTAACATATAAAATCCATTTTTAACTGATCTGATGTTTACTTTTATTGTTTTTTAACATAAAATTCTGATGTTATATAGATTTTGACAAATAATACCAACTTATAATTCCTTGTTACAGTAACAGCTAGTAAACTACTCTGTTATACCATAGTTTAATGCCTATGATACTGTGCAGTCAGCAAGTTGAAAAGATAATATAGTTGTGTTATTTATTCTTGTAGAACTTGGAAAGAATTATTCTTTAGTAGTGCATTAAAAAATCAATTAATAGTGAATTAAAGCAATTAAATATGTTCTTTAAGTATTTGAGATGCTAAAAGCATTGTTATCTTGAGTTGTAAATCCAACCAATTTCAGCAGTAGATGGGTTTTGTCACATGTATGAAATCCTTAAATGCCGTTCCAAGTAGATCTCAGTACTATTATCTGCCAAAGTCTGAGCTCTCAAATTGTTGTTTTCCCAAGCCCAGCCAAATCTGTGCCGGGTATTCATTTTCATGGCAGACTTTCAACTAGATTTGGTACTTTGCTGGTTTAAGGAAGCTTAATCTTTTTAAGACATTTGTAAGTTACCATTGTACAAACCATTTTACTAAACGTGTATCATAAAGCCTTCTTAGAAGGTCAGATATAAAATAAGGAATGGGCTTAGCATTAAAGGAAAAGAAAGGTAGGACTATGTGCTTGAGAAACAAAACACTGGGTAACTAAAAAGGCTGGCAGGTGAGTCCCCAGAACAGAGTGGACACTTGTAAATCTCTGTGGAGTACATGAATGAACGCATAATTGAGTCAACTGACCAACAGTCTCTTAATGTATTTAAAATTAAGATATTACCAGAATGGTTGTGAAATACAAGCCAATAGTATTCTGAAGTGAGATACTTATCCACATTTTATCTTCTTTTATTTTTTATTAACATATAATGTATTATTTGCCCCAGGGGTACAGGTCTGAGAATCATCAGTCTTACAAAATCCACAGTACTCCTAACCCACATTTTAACATTAAGTTATTTTTAAGGGCACTGGTGACGATTTTATTGACAAAACACTCATATTTATGTTGAGTTTCTTATTTTTCAAAGTGTATTCACATATGCCCCCTCATTTTTGCTTCACAACACAGTTTCTGAGGGTCTCAGAGAAATGTGGCTTTCTCATCTTTATGTCCTCACTTCTTAGCTCAACACCTAGCCCTGTGAAGTGCCCAGTAAAATGATAAAAACATCAGATAACTACTATTCAGCACTGTTTAATGTTCCTTCTACCTAAGTTTCCAGTGGATTGTAAGACAGTAGTCCCCTCATTCATGGTTTCTCATTCCATGATTTCAGTTACCCAGAGCCAACCAAGATCCAAGAGCAGATGATCATTCTTCTAAAATATTATCATAAGTTCAATATTAGCTTAACACTAATCATAATGCCTATGTCATTCAACTTCCTTCATCTCATCATGTGGACATTTTAGCATCTCCCATCATTACGAGAAGAAAAATGAGCACGGTACAGTAAAATATTTTGAGAAAGACCACATTCACATCAATTTTATTATAGTTCATTATTATAATTTTATGACATTGTTTATATTATATTGTGTATTGTTTAGTATATTTTATTTTACTATAGTTATTGTTCCTCTTTTACTTTGCCTAATTTATAAATTAAACTTTGTCATAGATCTGTATATGTAGGGGGGAAAAACATAGCTTATGTAGGGTTAGTACTATCTGTGGTTTCAGGCAAGCACTTGGGGTCTTAGAACATATCCCCCACACATAAGGGAGACTACTGTATTCAATCTTTGAAAACACCTTCAGAGGTGAATACTCTTAACGATTCAATTTATAGCTGAGACAGTTATAACATAAGAAAGTAAACCACTCACCCAAACCACAGAACTAGTCAACAGAAAATCCGAGAAGTACACTCTGATCTACCAGATTATAATGCACATACTGTTAATCACTGTGACCTACTCTTGTAGCATTTTCTCTTTTTTTGTGGGGAGAAGAATATAAAAATGCCAAAGCACTATTTTTATTGACCAGTGATCATAAAACATCCCCTTTGAATACTTCAACAAAAAGTTTGGAAGCTACTTGTCAGTGTAATATATTTAAGAAAACATTTCTTTTTCCAAAGCAAAAACATAAATCATTAACTAAAAGCCATATTTCTTGTCAATGAATCTAATTTCAGCTTGGAAGTTTATATTGAAGTGTGTAAAGCAGTAATGTGATAGTAAATTCTCATGATGACAAGCTGTCAGTATGAAATTGTTGGATTAGCAAGAGGAAAAAAATTGCTATTTTAGTGACAATCCTTGAAATGGAAAGTGAAAAATTATACAGCTTAACAATTAATTATGTCCAAGCTTCCATTCAGTTGTAGTTTTCTTACACCAAGATCTTAGCATAAAACCTTAAGCTTGGAGAAATTTAAACTCAGAGTTGTTTCCTTGACATTGACACTTGGATTATATGTGTTCTGTTTGTGAGAAGATTAAAAATATTTAATGTTACTATAGGCTCAAGAATCACTTAAGAACATCACACATGAAAAATGTAATTTCATACTTCCTTTCCCCAAAACCATTATGTATTTTAGAAGTTCTTTCAAAATAGTTGAGCCATTTATTATCTCCCCTCTTTTAAGGAGCCTTAGACCTTATTTTCCAGAATCAGGACACCTTTCTTAAAATCCTGGGATTTGAAGTCAGAGTGGACCAGAATAATATTATGTACTCTATTTGACATTTCTGTCAATACTCAATCAAGATTTGAATTTTCTTCACAGATATTCTGATAATCATAGTGTACAATGATTGAGTGTACATTGAAAATAATGGTGATGATGATAATTTTACCTTTTTTTGGCTAAATGTCTTGGGATGAAGTAAAATATATGTATACTAACTATCAGAATCTTAGATTTTATTGACAGCCTTTTCTTTAATCCTTAGAACTTAGGCAACTTTTTAATGCTTTCTCATAAAGATTGTAATATGTTGTATTATAATTTAATATTTTTTCTCATTAAAGAGTCCCTTTCCCCTCACACACACACCATGGAAAACAAAGAGATTTTTTATGGTATTTAGTTCAGAGCTCTAATTTTACTTTCTTTCATGTTCAAAATGTACCTTCTCTTCTATCCTGGCCCCACCAACAATAAGAGGACACTAAGATTTGAAGAAGCAAGTTATCCAGATTTTACTTACTGATGGTGCTGGTTGCTGTAGAGAAATTCTATAAACAACTATGTTTTCTAAAGCAATTATTTGGTATAAACAAAAAGAACAGAGAAAAAGCCCACCTTAGCTTAGTGGCATAGATCATGGCAATCAGATCATTTTGAGAACACTGAGTTTTAGACTTTCATAAAGTTAATAGTAGCCTTTTGTATGTTCTTATATACTACAATATAATAAATGGAGTCACTTCCCAAATCTAGACAGGTGTGTCTTTGCAAGTGTAGAGAGCAAAAAAAGAGGAGGGGAGTATAAAATAATAAGACAAGTAGTTTTGTTTGTATTTAAGAGCAATTAAATATTCATTTGGATACAGAGAAAACAGAGTATGTTATTCTTAATACAGAGCAAAGTGCCACGAAAATTTGAATGCTATCTTTTTAACTATTGTAGTCTCTCATACATCCAGGAATTGTTCAGTGAGAAAATAAGACAAAACAATAAGAGAAACAATTCTTCATTCTCCCTTTAATTTTCCAAACTCTCTAAAATAACCAGCAACTAGGGATCTTCTGTTTTTCTTCCCCAATGATATCTACTTCATTTTGTGATTTAACATAACCCACCTGGCCTTTTTGGTCTTCTTGTCCTAAATGTGTATTTAAAGGTGATATTACCTTTGGGATTTATTTCCTTTTGCTTAGTGGAATCCAAGCAATTTTAATTAGGGAAAATAAATCATGTCCTCCTAGGAACTACATCACACTCAAAACTGAGATTGGCATCTCCTGCTCAGTGATATTTATCATAGCCTCTATGGCACAATATAAAGAATATGGATGAAAATACTCAATAAGGATTGGTTGAAAGAATAGAGGGTATGTTGCTGAGTGGCACATATAAGGAAATAAGTAGAGTAAGACTGGCATGGCTTACTTTCCTATCTCCAACTGTCAAACAGCAGGGTTTATTTACTGATTCCAGAATTTAAAATATTTAACCTTTATTGTGGAATGGATGATGTATTAGTTTGCTAAAGCTATTATAACAAAGTTCTGCAAACTGGGTGGCTTAAACAACAGAAATTTATTGTCTAATAGTTGTGGAGGCTAGAAGTGTGAAATCAAAATGCCCTCAAGGTTGGTTCTTTCTGAGACTTGAGGGAAATTCTGTTTCATGCCTCTGTCCTCACTTCTGGAAGCCTCGAGCACTCCTTGCAGATGGTGTTCTTTCTGTGTGTTCACAGCATCTTCCTCTATGCTTGTCTGTCCTGTATCCAAATGTCCAATAGGACATGAGTCATATTGGATTAGAGCCCTCATCTCACCTAATTAGATTTGCTACAAACATATTCCAGATAAAATCACATTCATTCTGAAACACTGGATGCTAAGACTTCAAAAAATGAATTTGATGGGGATGCAATTCAACCCATAACTGATGGAATATATTTTATTTATAGAACATATTCCCTAAAAATGAATCAATTTGTAACGGAATGAAATATTCCCTATCCATTGTGTGATTTGCAGGAGGGCATAGGATGATTTTTAGGCACTTTGACATCTATATCAATTAACATAAGGCATGTCACAAATTAAATACTAAGTAAAAATTGAATGAATGAATGTATTCAGGGTATATTACTTGTATTAGTTTGCTAGGACTGCCATAATTAAATATCCCATATTGGGTGACTTAAAGAATAGAAATTTCTAATATTACACTGTATGTTAACTAACTGTAATTTAAATAAAAATGTAAAAAAAAGAAATTTATTTTCTCACAGTTTTGGTGGTTGAAATTTCAAGATCAAAGTATTGGCAAGTTTGATTTTTCTGAGGCTTCTCTTTCTTGACTTGCAAGTGACTACCTTCTTGCTTTATACAGTCATCCCTCTGTCTATGTAGTCTATATTAATCTACTCCTCTTATAAAGATACCAGTCATACTGGATTAGATCCTACCCTAAAGACTCAGTTTCAACTTAACCTCTTAAAAGCCCTATCTTAAAAAACAGTCATATTCTGATGTTAGAATTTCAACATACGAATTTTGGGGGTATAAAATTCAACCTGTAACACTTGGGTTTAGATTAATCCCCATAACAAAAAGATCCTAAAATACAGTTGAATCAAGGAAACTAAAAGTTTACTTATCTTTCATGTAATAATAATTCAGAAGTAGGCAGAAGTCCAACAATTAATAGCCTCAGGTATTAAGTCATCTAAATACTTAGCTTCCGTCTATCCTGTTGCTTTTCTTCAAGTCTGATTCTCATTGATATAGTTGAGACAGACTCACCACATTGCTTTTAATTTGCCAGACCCAAAACTAAGCACTTTTATATATATTATACTGTATGTTTTGGGTATTGTGTCATAAAAAAGAAAAAGTATGAATTCATAGTATAAATTAATAAACAATTTGTATTGCTTTTCATCTCCAAATGGGAAGGTCCAGGATTATTTAACACATTGAGTACATATGACACTCTCTCTCCTTTAATAATTCTTGACATAACCTGACAACACATGCTTAAAGCTCTGAGCATATTTTGAGCATCATCTGAGCAAATGATGATCATTTGTTGAATATTGATATGCATGTGAAAAGCTAAATTTCAAATTATAAAATGTTAATTTTTAGAATAAAGATTGAGCTGTTTCTATTCATCCATCCACTTATAACATAAGTTCTACCCACAAGTACATCATTATTTTAGAAATTTAATTTGCCTTACTGAGGAAATGTTGCAATGTAAAATTCTATTCAATCATTTAAAAATATGCATATCTTTTAATAGACTTGTTATCTTGGACCCGGTTTGTCATTAACATATGTTTCTCCATATTTCCATAAGAAATTCTTACATTCAAAAAAAAAAAAATTCTTACATTCAATCTCAAGTCTGTAATATGGTTAAGATAATGCACGCTGTTGTAACAAATAAATATACAAATAGAAGGAGATTTCTCACTCTTTTAAAGCCTAGGCAGTTATTTCTGATTAGTGAACAGGTATTTTTCAAGCAATGCTTCAAGGACTCATTCTCTTTCCATCTATTGCTTTTGTCATCTCCCAGGATTCAGTCTTTAGCTAATCTTTGCATCTGAAGGGAAAGAAAGTGGAAATGGTCTCCTTGATTCTTAACCATTTTTGCTGATGAATATTCTGTTGGAATATTGTGGCTAGAAACTAGCCACATGACCCCTTCATATGGGAGAGGTGCAGGTAATGTCATCCTTGGCTGGCAGCCACTTCCTGGCCTTGCCCTGCTCTAAAGAAGGGAGAGTAAGTGTTGGATGGGAGGCTAATTGTCTCTGCAACAAACATTTCCTTTTATTGAGCAATGCAATGGGCTTCTATAATTTATTGGAGCGATTTCTTAACATCAAGTCAGATGCATATGATTTCTCTAAAAATAAAACAGTAATTTTGTGTAGAAAAACAATTCTGAGTTGAACCACAAGATATAATCTACTGAAAAATTTTTCTTAGTTATTCAGTTAACATATATATTTCGCATCCCATTGTTTTAACTCTGTTACTAATCAGTTCAAATCTTTGGACAAACTATCAGAGTAGTTATCCAAAGCCGCTGGAAATGCATGTAGCCAATGTTTTCATTCATTATTATAAAATTTTTAGCTGGTATTTGTAATACCCAAACAGAATACTAAGAAATTGGAACTTCAGAGATTTAACTATAAAAAATGAAACAGAATATTTATAATATTCAGTAATTAATCTTAAATCTTTATAATAACAGGTTGTTCCTACGAGACAAAATTAGTTAGCATATAAAAATTGATTTGGCATGTAGATAATAAAATATAGTCATGCTATATTGCAAGATAATGAGGCATAACTGTGAGGGGGTTTTTTATTTTGTTTTTAAGATAAGGGCCAGGTTTTAGTTAACTCTCTGTCCTGGGATTTAGCATTGTGCCTGGCATTGTATAATTTCTCACTTAAATGATATTGATACTTAAAAGAATAAGTGAATGAAATGGAAAGAGGCTCATATAAATGAATAATTATCATTTGTTTTACTAGGCAAATGTACTTTAGTAGTATTTATTTTTCTATTGTTTCTTTAGTTCCCTAGAATCTATAATTAATATCATAATTTATCATTTTCCTTCTTAATCTCATAAATCCAATTTCATTAAAAGCTCAGGGTCCAAATCAGTATCAGAACCTCATTCTTGGTATTGATTTGCCCAAGAATTAGGGCCTCCACTGTCTTCCATTTCTTGTATAGCCCAGACCTCTCCTCCCTAAGTGGTCCTAGAATAGTAAGTCAGAAGATTCCTACTTTAGGCCTTGGTCCAAAAGGATTCTAGGTACTAAAGGTCTTCAAGAAGCTAAATGTGTTAGCCATGCAACTTTGTGAGTATGAGAAAGTAGCAAAGATCTGGATTTCTGAAGAAGAGTTTGAATGGCTGAAGTCAATTCAGGAGATTGAGTTTCTCCAGAAGTTTGTGCAGTGATTAAAAATCAACATTTGTGGAAGAGGGAAGGTGTAAATAAGATTACAGAGCAGAGGAAATCTAATTATTGCAGAACTACAAAGTCTCAACCAACCCCATAGGGAGTTTTGTGGTGTTCGAGTTATCCTGTAATGGCCTAGAAGAGTTGGGACTTTATACCCATTACCACTGGTCTTTGGGAGAGGCAGTTCTTGGCAAATGAGTCAAACCCTGAATCCACTGATAGCCTGAGTGGCTCTTCCATGTTAGAGCAAATGTTTCTTCCTTGAAGGAGGATCTGGGTAGTGGAAATCTGTATCCATCCCATAGATCAAAAATAATAAGAGAAATTAGTCTCTCAGTTCATCGATCTTTGATTCAATCATATGCATCCATTAACTAATGACATATTCTGGGGTCAGAGTCAAAATACCAAACAACTGCGTTCTCCCCCCCAGCCCAGTTTGACCCATCAGAACCAACACCAACCAGAAAAAGTTCATTTGACCTTACCAGTGTGAGGCATCTCAATATCAGCACTCATGCAACAGAGTGTTCTCTTTGCAATTGTGATGGTATATTTCTTCATAATTGAACATTATGGATGAACTCCATGAAAGTTTGGTACATGCCAGACATTGTGTCAGTCCTTAAATTATCTCCTTTAACATTCCCAGTGCTATGAGACAGGTACCATTATGATCCCATTTAGAGGTGATGAAACTGGAGGTTAGCAGTAACTGATATGTTTATGGGCAAACCTAATATCCTGTAGAGCAGGGTTAGGAACCCATATCTGTCCACTCTGGAGTTTGACTCTAATGATTGTTGTATTGTCCATTTAAATTTCTGAACATTCATGGATTCATCTTTCCTTGTGTCCATTGACTGCAGAAGAGATGGAGTTGTGAACAATGATGATATATTTTCTTCATTTTCAATTTGGTCCCTTCCTTCTCTGTTATTCTGGGCCACCAATTTTTAGATTTACCAAGTACTGCCCCAAGGTTTTTTTTCCCTACTAACCACTGAAAATTAGCATCTTTCCTCTTTACTGCTTTGCTAATCCCTAATTAGTCAGAGAGAAGAAAACCAGAGTACTTGGGTAGTTTTTTGTTTTTTGTTTTAAATTCAGAGCATTGAATTGTGCCCTAAACTATATACCTACCAAACACGGACTATCTTTATGCCTACTTTTATCTCTTTTCCATTCTTTAATTTATCTTTTCAATGTCTGTGAATATCAAATATTGTTACAATATGTTTAAATAGCATGCAAAGCCTGAAATTCTTGAAATTTTTCTTTCTTGTTTGGAAATCAATGTGACACTTTTAAGATATGCCATTGAATGACATACAGATAACCAACATGCTACTATAATGAGAACCTCAGTTTCCAATGTCTTCATATATTTTAGCTGTTATCATTGCAATTCTTATCCAGTGCTTTCCAAACAATGAATTGAAATACATTAGTAAGTCATGAGAATTTTTCTGTGAAATACAGTCTAAGAGAGCTAATAAAACAGATAATTCTCACCTCCAAGATAACCACTATGCTATGAGTTATTTTTGAACCATTTAAAAAGAAGTTAATTTCAACCTTGTAGGAAAGTCTCTTTCAAATGGAGATGCTATTGTTCGATTCTCACTGAGTATGACTATAAGAAACAATGGTTAATTCTTTTTATGAAGAATGGATTTAAGTCCATATTCACTCTTTAGGAAAATTCTGAGGTAATCAAATCAAGTTTAAAAGTATTGTGTTGAGACTTTTTTTTTTTTTTAAAGTAATTGTTGCAGCTACATTTTAGGCTAACAAAATCTTCCTTCATAAATGATATACTGTGAAAGAATTGCAAGTGCTTTCTAAAATAAATGCAAATAAAAAAGTGATTGAAAATATACTTCACAGCCAAATTATGTGTTTCTTTTGAGTAACTAAGAACTTTCTACATGAATGGTGACAATGTAGGTACATGGTACATAGGTCGTTGTTGGTCCCTAAGTGATTCTCTACACAGATACACTGGCAACAAACAGTTAGAAGTTCCATATCGTGAAAGGCAGAAATATATTCTTAATAAGTTCTAAGTAATTACACGTGAACATGAGTAGCCAAACAATATATATTTTTTTAATGTTCCCCATGTACAAGTCACTCTCTAGATGTCGTCTGCTTAGTTAGCTGGGGCTGCTCTAACAAAATTCCATAGACCGTGTGGCTTAAATAACAGATACTTATTTATCACAGTTCTAGAGGCCAGAAAGTCTGAGATTAGGTACCATCATACTTAGGGTCTGGTGAGAGGTCTCTTCCTGCCTCCAGATAACTGCCTTCTTGCTGTGTCCTCACATGGCAGGGATTGGGTGGAAGGTGCAAGGGAGCTCTGCTCTTTTCTTACAAGGGAACTTATCTATCATGAGGACCTCACCCTCATAACCTCATTTAAACCTAATTATTTCCCAAATGCTCCACATCCTAATACCCTAACTTTGAGGGCTAGTGCTTTAAACAGGAATTTTGGGGGAAATGTTAATAGTCGGTTCATAAATAGTGTGTCAGTAGAAAAAGTCTTCTGAGGGTTTCAGCTCTCTCAACAATTTGCAACTGCCCTCTTAGTGAATTGATGTGTACAGATGTACATTTATGGTGAGCTCTACCCTGATGTCATCTTCAGTCAGTACTAACGTACTATTCTGTACATAAGTACAGAGTACAGAATAGGTATTCATACAGTAAATGAATGAATAATGAAGGGAGGTGAGACAGACACACAGACATAAAATAATAACAGAAAATCAAAAAGAATATCTTATAGGCAAATACATCACACTTTCTCATATATATGGTAGAGACATTATATCTAAAGGTCCTAGAAGGAAAAGGCATTGTCATGGAGGGATAACCTGGGTTTGGTAAAGAGCAAGGATAGTGAAGAGAAGGAATTACTAACTGATGAAATGTTATAAGAATAAGCCATAGATAGGAAATTCCAGAGTGATTGCTGGGGATACTGAATAGTCCAAATCTACTACAAAGGCAGGTGGAAGAAAACATGGATTAAGCCATAACTGCAAAGTTCACAAACTCGGGCCTCTAGATTCCACATTAGCTAATGTTTGTTTTATCTTGGTTCTGTACTCTTTTAAATGTTTTTAATTAGTGGTTAATGCGTACATACCTCTTGGAAGAGTTCACATAAAAATCTAAATTCTTAGCTTTTCATACAAATTCTGTCATTTAACATTATCCTCACATCCAATCAGTGAGATCAGTGGGAAGGAAGAAACAGATGCCAAGACTGCCCTCCTGTTGTTTACCCCTGACCTCACAGAATCTTTTCACTCATTTATGTCCACCTGTCTGGCTCCTTACATTTTGAAACGTCTAATGAGGATGTGGTTTGAGACCAAATCTCTCTCTCTCTATCTCTCTCTCTGTCTCTGTCTCTGTCTCTCTCTCTCTCTCTGTCTCTCTCTCTATCTCTCTCTCTCACACACACACATACATACACACACAGGCACATGGTGGAATCATCATGAGCTTTAACTCTTCCAGTCCTAGAGGTTTACAGCTGTTATGGCAAATTACAAGTGGCAGTGAGAAGACAGCAATGGTCACAGCTCTGAATGTAACACTAATTCAAGTCAACAGAAGACCCCATTAAGCCTGAAAGAGACAGAGGAGGCACAGGAAGTATAGAAAGTTAGAGATGTTAGACTTTATATTTAATGCTGAAATTCTGCCAAAAGAGAGGGAGTTATTCAATAAAGAATGACTTACAAAAGAAGGGATTCAGTGGTCCCTCTTTTGGTGACCAAATTACCTTTAAGAAATTTTTCTGCATGCTTCCTAGAAATCTTAAATTCACAGCATTTTTCATAGCATAGCAGCATATTTCACAGCATTTAAAAACCATATATTCTCAATGGTCTGGAATAAAGAACTTCCCAAAGTCAGTTGGGCAGGCGCTCCTTTTGAGCATTTGTAAGAGTCATAGGCCCTAATCTTAGGAAAATGAATACACAAATTTGCATACAATTTCAGAAGGTTCAGGGGACTTGGAAAGAGCCTTCACTGACATTTTGGTTGTATGTACAAATCTTAAATAAGCATTTTGTTCAAGGATATTATCAAAAGATGAATTAAAGATTAAATGATGAAATTTGGAACTCTCAGCAAAGGGCATGAATAAAACTCCCAATTCTAAACACTTGGAAAACTGAGATTATCTCAAATGTAAGGATCTTGAATGAGAGGAGACAATTTTATATACCAGGAGGGAAATGGGGAAAATAGAAAGAAGACAATTGGGATATGAGATACTAGGGTCATAGAATCTGATAGATGATGCTTCTGTTTTCAAATACCAGTGTATTGAAGGATTAGCCATATTATGAACATCTAAAACCTTCTGCTATCCCAGCAATGACACACTAACAATATAAAAAGTTCCCATTTCTTTCCAAAGTCAGCCTTCCATGTAGGAAAAACTTATTTTCAGGTTGAAACTTGCCTCTCTCTTGTGACCAGCACCTTACTACATGTTGTAAAATAGTGGTGGTGTACCTTTTGCAAACTCCTTCCCATTGATATTAAACTGGAATTGTTTTGGAGCTAAATTGGTCTTAATCTTTCATGTATCTTCTCCAGTGTACTCATAACACTCTCAAGTTTTAGTAGAAGCTCAATATTTTGTTTAACAAGTTAAAGACTATAATTAAGTTTAGGATGTTTTAGGATCAAAAAATTTCGGAACTCAAAGGAGGAGCTGCTTTGTTTTCACTTTAATTCTGAAAATGGTCAAACATTTCCCATTATGTGTAAAATAGGAGAGGAACTACATAATATTTGGACAATATCTAGAGCTATAGTTAATAATTCAAAAGAATGAGTTCTTTTTTCTATAATATATCACCTAGTGACAAATACATGATAACATGTAATTAAGGGAAACTTAATTGCCACTTTTAGTTTAAAAAAAACCTGTCAATCACGAAAGCAAAGGGACTTCAAAATTCAAGAAACTGAAAGGTACAACAGATATAACAGAAAAAAGAAATTTTCCCGTTTACTCCTAGACTTGTCATTTACTTCGCTCATCTATCAGAATTTGAACATAGTCTCCTTAAGAGATGAAATGACTTACAACGATGTATCCTAGAAAAGGACATGGATGTGAAAAATAAGTGAAAAAAAAATGACGCTTTTTGGTTTCGGTGTTCAAAGCAGCAAGGCCCAAGTGTTGTGCCCCACAGAGGAACAAATGTGAATAAAACATGTGTTCTGCTCCTTGAAGGGCTTCCAGTTTGGCAGATAAGCTAATGCATGGAAATAATTGCAATTCAGAGGGGAAAATACAGAATTCCTGATGTGTGCTATGGCAGCTTAGGAGAAGAGTGGGGTTGTTCTAGAAAGGAACCTCTGGAGCCATTTTTGAAATGACTGGCATTTGAACAAGTCTCAGAAAATGAATTGAATTTGGATATAGCTCTCTTCAATGGGGTGCTAAATGTGAACTAAATTAGTGAAAACAGAAGAAGCCAGTAAATGAAAATCACTCAGTGACATTCTTCTTTCCTGAATGCATGCTTCTGATCTCCAACTGCTCAATTTACCAACTAGCTTTTCCTAATTAGAATGTCTTGAGATAAATATGGTATTTTTGAACCTGAGTGCTTAACCACAGGAAAATATCTGTTATTGTTGTGATCACTATACCACCATAATCTGATCCTTTTTTATTGCCAGTATAATTATATTATGAATGCATTGTAGCTTCCAATGGCCTGCAAGTTTTTAAAAAAAAAAAGGAAAGGAAAGAGAAAAGAAAAGAAAAGAAAAGAAAAGATTTATGAACTTCCTAAATATTTATTTTCAGCTTTGTACAGCATTGCCAATTTTATTTTCATTTATTCACTTTTATGCATAAACACTAGCATTTGCTGGGTACCTCAGCTGGGTAACTTCGGACTCAAGGATAAATCATATAGGTTGCCTTAGGGGTTTTACAGCTAATAGCAACAGAAATGCTCTTCAACCCATGAATATATTAAAGCAGCCTCTGATGCCTCTGGTTGCTGGATAAGTGGGTATGTCAAGATGAGTCATGAGATGAATGGAGTTCAGTTATAATGCATGCCCATAAGTAAATATACCTAAAAATCACTTATGTGAATGATTGGCTTTTAAAATTACTAATACATGGGAATGGGTTAAAAGCAATCTTTCTGACAATATTACTCTCATTCACTTGGGTTTCACATTGTTCCCTTGGATGGAAGATAAGAAATGGGGAATGACAAAGGCCCTTAAAATGTACACGGGAATGTGGCATAGGAAGAAAACACTTGTGATGCAGATCACAGCAAATAAAAAATAAATATGCAGAAGTAATCAGATGCCCTGAGTGCTGTGAGAGGTGCATATAAACAAAGCCTTCGGGGTGCAGAAAAGAAGACAGTCCTCAAACTCATCACATAGACAAGGTAAGGAATTTGCAGAAAAGAAACATTTATTCAATAACATGAAAAAGCTAACATCTTTTTAAAACACTGAGCCCGAGTTCCTGAAAGGTAATGTGTGCATCAAGGTCAAGACTATTTGTTTGGAGGTTGAACAGCAAAAGTCAGTCACCCATGAACAATTAGTGCAATTATCTGTTGTGACATAACCAACCACTCCAAACCTTAGTGGCTTATAAAGATCAGTGATCGTTACCACATTTTATTTTGTGGGTCAGGGATTCAGACATGGATGATGTGTTTCTACTCCACAATGTCTGTGACTGCAGCCGAGATAACCAGAAGGTGCTGAAAGAGCTTCGGGCTATCAGAATATCTCTATCTCTTCTCCATGTGGCCTTCCCAAATGGCTACCTCATATTTCGTCACAGTATGGCCGTCTCAGCATCATCAGACCCACTTCATGGGGGCTTAGGGCTCCTATAAGAACAAAGTGGAAACTTCCAGCTCTCTTATAGGTTAGACCTTAAACTGGTTATAGTGTTACTTCCACCATAATGTATTGGTTAAAGTTATCACAAGCCAGCCAGGATACAAGGGAAGAGACAGAGACCTACTTTTCAATGAAAGAAGTATTAAAGAATTTGTGGCCAACAGAGTCCATAATCAATCACAAATGTTCTTTCATTTAACATCTGTTTATCAAGTGTTCACTGTGTACCAGCCACTGTTCTGCTTGATATTGTTACCGTGACAATAAAAGAAAATCTATAACCATAGGAAAATTTTTCTAGTGAAAAGGAGCAAGAGGAGGAAATAAAAGCAAATAAATATGAACACTATTGTAAGGTAGTGTGGTAATGATGGTATTCACCAAATATACATAAGCCACTCTACATGTCCCCACCCTGATTGCAGCTAGTTTAGGGTCACCTAACTAGTTCTGGTCAATGCACCATGAGCAAAAGTGATGTGGGTCACTTTCAAGCCAAGCCAGTTAAGATCCAACATGCCTCTCCCATCCCACCTTATTCTTTTGTCTTTAGCCAGATCATAGAGCATGGAGATGGAGGAGGGCCATCTGACCTACATCAAATTTATGAAAGCAGGAAAAAAACCCTGTTGTGCTGACCACTGAGATGGGGGGGTTTGTTCATCACCATAGAACAAGGTAGCATTACTTAAACCAATTAATGTATGTAATTAGTGCTATGAGAAAAAAATAGCTCAGATAAAAGGATACAGAATAACTCTGGAAGGCAGGAGCACAGTTGCAGACAGAGTGGTCAAGACAAGAATTAAGAATTGTTGCTATAAGAATATACTAGAACTTTTAAATCCAGTTCTTCTTCCACCATACCACACCGCCTCCTGCGTATATTGGAGAGTTGCAGATGCTCTTGATAGTTGAATACACATGATGTTAGCATGAGCTTAAAAAAGTGGTCTGTTGAGCTTTAAAGGGGAATGAGGAAAAGTGAGGTTGGAATGAACTAATGGAGAAAGATCTCACAGGCCAGATTATTTTAGCAAATAAAGTTGGAAGATACTCTATGCCCTTTGAAATAGCTTTACAACACTTGGCAATTATTTTGGCATGTAGAATCAGTGTGGTCTGGCAAAACGGACTAAATGAAAGTAGCCAGCACTATGAGACTTTCCTTGAACACTATTTTCTTAGATAGCTACGTGTCCAGCACTGAGGTGATGATGGATGTGTTTGGAGGCAGAGAAAACAAGGCTCTTCTGGTTACTATTGCTGTGACAGGAGGCTCACCATTAACTTCTCTGAGACTCAATTTCCTCATGCATCTAAAAGGAATGGTGATGCTCCCCCCTAGTTGAGTTATCATCTGAAATATCAGTTAAACATGTACAAAACTTACTAAGATGTTTGTCATAGAGGTGTTTTCAGTAAAATGATAGCTTTCATTTTATTATAATTAATGTTGTAGACATGACAGATGCCAATCATTGTACAATAGGCACTGTGGAGGATTCCACGAATCCCTTGACATAGTCCTCATCCTTGTGCTCAAAATCTTAAGACAATAAGAGGAAAAGAATCATGAAGAAAAACTTTAGAAAAAGAGATGCCAAAATACACTAAGACAGTGCCTTTTGTGTTTTGTTCTTTAATGCTCATGCTCTTATAGTGGCAGAGTAGACTTCCTCTTAAAACAAGCCTCAGTAAAATATATATATATGTTATATATATACATAACTTATCTTTAATAAATTAATAAATTAACCAGTAACTAACTCTCCCTCAAAGAGCTCTCCTTTTTCAAACAATATTCCTTTGGTTGTTTTAAAAGTCTAGATCCGGGGCACCTGGGTGGCTCAGTCATTGGGCGTCTGCCTTCGGCTCAGGTCATGATCCCAGGGTCCTGGGATCCAGCCCCACATTGGGCTCCCTGCTAGGCGGGAAACCTGCTTTTCCCGCTACCATTCCCTCTGCTTGTGTTCCCTCTCTTGCTGTGTTTCTCTCTGTCAAATAAGTAAAATCTGAAAAAAATAAAAATAAAAATAAAAGTCTAGATCCTACTTACCACTCTGAATTTGAAACTCAAAACAGAAATGTCAAAGCATAAAGAGCTAACATCACGGTCAGGACAAAAATTAGGTAGAGAATGACAATCTATATTTTATAATATGTCAGTAAATTAGGAATGACTTGAGATTTGACTGGGAAAGCCCTTCTTTCTACCAATGTAGGATTTTGTTCCTTTGCTAAGTCCATTTTGGATCATCTAAATATGGCAGTCACCTTTCATTTGTGATTCTACTCATTCCTGGACACAGATGGAACAGCAGTGTTTTCCTCCTAGAAATCATGATAATTCTGCGTTATGTTACTCTTTTCATTTGCATCGCACTCAAAATAGGTCAGTGGGAATGAATACTTTTCTTGACTGCTTTTTGAATTTCAGTCATCATAGGTAACCCCAATAAATGCACTGAAAATTTGCTGTCCTCATGACAGCCCCAACAAACATCTTGTCAACCATATCAAATTAAAATTTCCTATTCTTCTATATAAATCACTTCACAGTCATTGAAAGAAATAAAGCAGTATTGTACAGCACAAAACAAAGGCAATAGGTGTCTGAGTTTATCAAATTACTTGGATAATCATTCATTTCTAGAGTATTTCATTAGTCATGTAATGATATGCTTGGCACATGGAAAGAGCTTAATGAACAGCAGATATTTCTATTCGAAGGGTAGATTGTGTTTTTAATTTTTATTCATGTTTTTTCCTCTTCAGGTTTCTGTATTCGTTTTTCCATGATCCTATTTCCCTAATAATTAAATGTGGATTCAAGGGCTATGACTTCCTGTCACCTGCATATCTAAGAATAAGTCCCAAATGTTTCATTCTCTAAACTTATATACAATCTGTGCTCAGTGGAATTGAGGAGAGAGTAACATAGAGAAACCAAGAGTTGTCAGCAGTTCTTGGCTCTGATTCTCCCTTTAATTGTACAAGATTTATTATACTTAGGAATCAGAGCTTCCGTCAGTAGGTAAAAGGTAGTGAAAAAATGAAAGAAAGGAAATATTTTGAGACAAAACAGATCATGGAGATTAGAAGTCATTTTTGAAATGTTCTCAGGTTTTGCTACTCAAAGTGTGGTCCTGGTGAACAAGCTGCATCATCATCATTTGGGGGCTTGTTAGAAATACAGAATCTTGGGCTCCAATGCAGATCTACTGAAGCCATCTGCATTTTATCAAGATCCTTAGGGGTTTTGAATTAAGGAAGCTAGAACTAACTGTGTGGCTTGCCAAAGGATGTACGGTTGTAAGTGCTGAAAGCAGGATGAGAGTGTAGACCCAGTTTACCTTTGATCTTTCCCTCCATCACTTTGAAAGAAAATTTTATTGGTGATCTCTAACAGCAAAATTTCCATTCTCTGCTTTTGAAATTTAGATGATAAAACTAGTGTGCCTGACTTAAACTTTTTAAACATTTATTCCTTCTGGGTGTTAAAGTAATGTCTGTTCAATATTAACAATTTAAAGAGCACCAAAAGTTGTTTTTTTTTTTAATTACACAATTCCTTCTTTCTTTATGAATACTGTCAGTCCTCATTCTTCACAGATTCCATATTGTACATGTAGTAAATGTACAAATCATTTACTCACTAAAATTTGTAACCCCAAAATCAATACTCATGGCACATCAACACTCAAGGTTGCTGTGGCCATCCACGGAGGGGCACAACATCAGAGTTACCTGATGCACGCAGTCCCAGGAGAATTCCCAGGGAGGGACCAAGGTGATGCTCAGCCTTCTGTTTCAGCTCTTGTGCTATAAACATTGTCCTTTTCACCATCTATTTGGTTCCATGCTTTTATATTTCTGTGCTTTATTTAGTAGTTTCCCCCTCTAAGATGCTCCCCATGCATAGGGCTATCTGGTCTTCCTGTGCCTTAAGAAGGTAGCAAAGTGCCTTATGGAGAAAATGTGTGTACTAGATAAGCTTTTAGGTTTTGAGTTATAGTGTCATTGGCTGTAAATTCAATGTTAATGAATCAACAATACAGTAGCACCCCACCCTTATTTGCAGTCTCACTTTCAGTGGTTTTAGTTACACAGTCTAACCATATCCAGAAGCAGATGATCCTCCTTCTGTCCTATCATCAGAAAGCCATTTGTAACCTAATAATATATCACATGCCTATGTCATTCCCCTCACTTTATCTCATCACAGGGACATTTTATTATCTCACATCATCACAAGAAGAAGGGTGAATACAGTACAATAAGATACTTAGAGAAACCATAGTCGCATAACTTTCAATACAGTATAAAGTTATAATTATTCTATTTCATCATTAGTTATTATTGTTAATCCCTTACTGTGTCTAATTTATAAATTAAGTTTTATCATAGCCATGTATGTATAGGAAAAAATATATATAGGGTTCAGTACTACTTGCAGTTTCAGACATCTACTGGTGATCTTGGAATGTATCCCCTGTGGATAAGGGAGGACTATTATATATATTAGATAAGGTAACTTTAAAAAGAAATACACAGACAACAAGGTTATGTATTGATTGATTGATGAAAATCTTGTGACCAGAGACTTGCAAGAACTTAATCCTATGTATCTTCAAAAGCAATGATTCAGTATTCACTGACATTCAGTACAATGATTCAGTATTCACAAACACATTCAATTCAGTGTTTGCAATAACTTTACAGAATATAACCACTGCACATAATGAGAATTGACTATATATATATTTTTTATTTTTGTTAGAAATATACAATGTCATATTACCTTTCTGTGCCATTTTTACCTAAGCATCTACTATGTGTGTGTATACATGTATAAATATACTTCTTATATATATACTTTCAATACCTCTATACATTATAGCTTTCTCTATATCTATACATTATTTTTTGTTCATGAATCATCTATCAAGAACATTTTCAGGCATTAATTTTCTTTGGGAAATGATAGTTTAGTTTGTTGATGTGGTGTAGTTATGATACTTAATTATGTAATGCAGGCAATTAGGGTTCAGGACAAAATAATGAATAATCTTATTAGACTGCTTGATCGGTGATGGCTGGAGTCCTCGTAAAAGGCTCCCAGCAAAAGTGGAGTTTAAACCAGACATTGATGAGGAAGTATAGTTCTCTTAGTTAATTAGAAAGAGGTCACAAAACCTATATGTGGGAAATAGGAAATCATGGCAAGTTCTAGAGAAGTAGAGGGGACATGAGGAGGGACAATAAGATGTTTGTTTATAATAGAAACTAGGGGTAATGAGATGCAGATAAACATGTGGGCAGACAATTCTAGAGATCTTAGAAAAACCCACAAGAGACAAACAAAGAGACAAACAAAAAAAGAAAAAAAAATAATTTTACCTACACTCTTCTGAGTTCTTAGTTGAGAATCCTATAATAAAATATAGATTAACTGGAGGAAAACAAGCAGATGTCTATTAACATATATATCCCAGCAGGGAAAAATGAAGAGCGCAGAAATGTAGCTTAGAATTCTGGCCTATGGGGGGGTGCCTGGGTGGCTCAGTGAGTTAAACCCTGTGCCTTCAGTTCAGGTCATGATCTCAGGGTCCTGGGATGGAGCCCTGCATTGGGCTCTCTGCTCAGCAGGGAGCCTGCTTCCCTTTCTCTCTCTGCCTGCCTCTCTGCCTACTTGTGATCTCTCTCTATCAAATAAATAAATAAATAAATAAAATCTTTATTAAAAAAAAAGAATTCTGGCTTATATTGTATTTTTTAGCAAAGGACAATACATTTGTGAAGAAATGACAGGGTAGATGAAAGAAGTGATAGGCTTTCATGGGTGAAGATGAAGGCTCGTTAGTAAAGTGTGTTTTATAGATTTTTCTGGTTCAGTCTTCTGACTGGATGTTGTCTGGTGATTAACTTTTGTTCTTCCTGGTAGAGAGGGGAGGAGGGACACCTTTGAAAATTTATGTCCTGCTTTTAGGCAAATAGGAAGAAGCAGAGAGTTTTTCTTATATCTGCTTCCTCTCAGTTGCCTTCAACTCAGAAAAAAATCCTTATGCTAAAGTGGCATATTTAGGGGTGGCATATTATGCTACCCTTCACTTGCTTCTTTAAAGTTAAATCTAAAACTTACTAGTTTGCAAAAAAAAGAGAGATTTATGTGCCCCTGTAGAACACATTATAGATCTCTTGTTTATAGAAAAGCATAAAGTAAAATAAGGTGCTCTTCCTAGAGTAAAAATAAAAGCAAAACTTATATATCTCCTTTCTTGGAAAATACCTAAGTCTGATTATGAATAATGAGGATGTCTTATTTTTGTATATAACTTCAAAATCCCTTGCCATTTGTATGATCTCATTTATTCTCACCACATACCTGGCAGCATGCATTTCAGTAGCCATCTTAATGCTTTAAAGGAGAATCCTAGTTGGATAAAAGAGCAAGTAGTCTCAAATCTAATCCCTAGCTAGGTCATGATGACTCCACAATGTTGGGAGATGGGAAAATACGCAAGACATGGGGAATCCACAGACTCATGGAAGTAACTAGATAACAGAAAGATGTGAACAAGAAGACAGAAAAAAAGTCCCAGAAGGGGGACAAAATGGATTTGGAGGTAAGAATTAGCAGGCTCAGGGGTTGGAGCTCTTGCTAGGGGGATGTAGGGACAAGTCTATGTTTCTTTTAAATGGGTAAAGGTATGAAATGCAGGTACAGCTTATTTAGGAGGTGATCATTGGTGAGAAAACTGAGGCAATAAGATCATTTATTAGAGAATTCAAGTAAGAATCCTATAATAATGATTCCAGGAAGGATTTTGGGAAGATAAGAGTGAGCTGAATGAATAGAAAGCTGACCACTGTCCCTTCCAGGATATGCTATGGATTTCATGAGAGACTCTATTAGGATCATCCAGCTATGAGTGGGGCCAGGCATAAAGTTTTCAGCAGATGTTTGAGGAGGTTATATCTGCCAGCACCCTGGAGAAGAATTTCTACTCCAGAATTGATTGAAGCCCACTATATTTCTAATTCATCCAATGGAAACTAATATGTATTCTGGACAACACAGTACAGTAGTAAAATGCAATGGTTTTTGCGTCTGGTGGATTTGACTTTTGACTATTTTTAGCAAGTTTCCCTTTCTGTGCCTCAGTTTCCTCCTATGCATCTGAGGACTAAGTGGCATAATGTACATAAAACACCTGGCACAATACTCGATACAGAAATGGTTATTATTATTAATTATATTATTAATTATACTATTATTTATCTGAAAAAATTTAGCATAGTTTTTGGCACATGTCAGCCTTCCAAAAAACACTAGTTCCATTTTCTTCTTCCAATCTGTATTCAGAAAACAAGTACAAAGTGAAAGATACCTCCAGAAACCATTGCTAATCTCAGTGTCATGATCCATTTGTATTCTTTTAGTAGAATTAGTTAACTAAGAATTTTTTTCCACATTATGTAAAACTGAGGCTGACAGAGACTGTCCTACTCATTGACCAAGACAGCTTTCTTCCCTGACAGTTTTGCTCTCTCCTGGTGCTTAGACACCCGCCAGCAACTGCTTGCTAAATCATCTCCACCATGTCACAGAATAGAAAACTATACTGAATGTTCCTCCCAGTAGCCTAATAAAGCCTTTAAGCACTTTGCAAGAGCTGAATCCATTTACCTGGATAGGAAATTCTCCTTTGTTATAGTACATTGATGTCATTAGATCTCTGACGTCTCTTAAGGAAAATTCTCCACTTCCCTTTGTAGGGTCATAATATTTATCACTTTCTCTTTCCCCGCAAAAAACAAAATTGTAGCATTACAATTTCCAAACCTTCCTTTTAGAATCATAGGGAAACACAGAACACCCTTAAGGCTTTTCTCATCTCACAGAAGTGGAAACTGAGGCCTGAAGTAGCCCAAAGACATGTGCAAAGGAGGGAAGCAGGGAAAGCAAAATACTATCCACTGAGCATCTACGCTGACCAGCTTTGTGCTGTGTGTTTGTGCATAGGTCACTTAATCCAATCTTTATACCAGCTTCCCTTTTATCTATATTTGACAGAGAAGGGCAGAGCAGCAAGTGGCAGGGCTGACATCAGACCTGGTTCTCCTGATCCCCATTTCCTTTACTTCATACTGATTCCATCATGGAAGCTGTTGGCTGCCAAATCCACAATATGTTTCATTCAGATAAAATGATATTTGCCCCCATTTATAGCATGCTGTCGGCTTGTGTTCCCATGTTTCCTCCCAAGTTGTTTTTCTTCTCATCACTGTGCAGACCAAAAAACTTAGTTTTTGTCATCATCAAAAAAATCATTTCCAGTTTTTTTGAATTTCCCTGGATGATATCCTATCTGGCTGCAATTAAACTGTGGTCAGCAGCAAATAGAGCACAGGGAGTAAAATTTTATTGGTGTCTTTCCCAGATGTGGGATTTTGGAAATATGAACAGGAGCTTATTTGAAAATGCCCCTCTTCTGCCTTGCTTGCTCCGTAATCCAAATTCAATTACTTTAATTTGAAATTGCTTTGCATGGTTAGTTTTTTGAAACATGAAGTTAAATCTTTGAGACTGCCTGAGAAATTTCTGATAGAATATAGTTCACTGAGTAAAGAAGAGAAGATGCACCTAATAATTGCTAGTTCTAGATAATGGGTCACTTCTCATGAAATATGCTGGCCAAAAGAGAATCTGATGACACCATTCCGTTTCACTGAGAGTCAACGATGTATCTAGAACATGTCAGGTATCCTTATACATTATCTTAAATCCTCACTATTTTATATATGCAGATATTCATAGATATTATCAGAAACCCTTGCTACAAAGCTGAAGGGTAAAGCTCAAAGAGTTTTGGGGGTTAAAGGCTGAAGTTGAGAAAGACAAGCTGAGACATGTTGAAAGTTGATTAGTCTGGTTTTCTATGGTAAGTTCTCTCTTCTTCAAAAATCAGTTTCACATCAGGTAAAATAAAGATCCATTTATCTTATCACATGAAAGTAGTTAACCAAAATAACAATATAGGTGAAACAGGGAATGAATGCTATTTGAAAAAGAACTTTACATGGTTTTGGACAAGGCATTTGAAAGCCTGTCTAGTTATTTCCATCCACACACTGTTTGTGTATTTTCAGGCGTCTAAGATATCATTTATTAGTCCTTCGTAACTTGAAATTTTGATATAGTCAAGGCTAAGCTGAAGTGAAGATCAAATGGTTTCTTCAAAAACCCTTGATTTTCATATATATCCTGCCTAAAGTAGCACTGCGATAAAGAAGGGTATGGTTATATTGAGCAGGTACTGTTTTGATTCTAGGTCTGAGGCAATTTTAAAAAATCAGTGGTAAGTAGAAATCAAGATGCACTTTCAAAATGGGACCATTTTTCTTTCTGTAAGAGGATAAGCTGCAATATTTTGGTAGTGAACTTGCTTTATAAACCCAACAAAGAAACCCAAATCCCCACAGTCTGAAGACCCAAATCAATATTCCTCTTTAATTATCTTTAATCCTTTCTGGAAAATAGTCAATTGTGACCTTGTGTCCTTTAAAGTATTCAGGGGAAGTTGTCGCTAGTGGAAAATGGGATGGAGAAAACAGTCTTCCCCTTAGTATGGAAACAGCAAATGTCTCAAAGGGAGAATGAAAGCACTTTGTCTTCAGTTTCAATGGAGAAAATAGGTCTTTCTTTGAGCTACTCATTTCTGCTCTTCAACAGTCCTTCAGAGTGCTTCATTGATACTTGCTTCACGTGTTCAGTAGTCTGTTCATTCATTAAATGAGCGCTCACTAGTTCTCTAAAATCATGCTAGAGATTCAGCATGTAAAAATGAATTTTAAAAAAGTTCACTCCCAGGAGTTCACAGTCTGTCAATAAAAGCAGACCCATAAATAAATAAGAGCAATGAAATATTGTCCATTGAATCACTCTATTTCCTTCATAATAGTTTTAACCACCAGAAATCATCCCCTTTATTTTGTCTCTCCTACTAGAATGTAGGTGCCTTGAAGGCAGGATCTGGTATAGAGAAAGCACCTGATAGGAATTAGTTTAAGAAATAGAATAGTACTAAAACAAATAAACAAAAAAAAGTATAATATAGAATGGCCCAATAAGGCCCTAGGGGGTTCCAGCGCCCACTAGCAATTAAGTCTATCTAGGGTTACAAAATATTTTCTGCTACTCTCTCCTGCAGTGAGTTTCTGCAGATACACCTATTTCATATCTGCCACTTCAGGGTTCACTCACCATCAGTCTTGCACTTTTGGAAAAACTGCCTCAACTCCCCCACATACACATGGGGATGATGACCTGGAGAATGGGCTGCACAATGCAGCCTTTTCCATCTTGGACCCCTGAGCCCAGGGTACCTCGTAGAGGAGCTCGGGCACTGAGTTGGAACTGGAGATACAAAGCTTTAGGAGCTCTGCTCTTTCCCTCCTAGAGTGAGCAAGTCTTCAACCCCTCTGACCCTCAGACTCCTCATCTGTAAAATGGGGCATCAGTAGTACTTTCCTCACCAAGCTGATGGTCACAGAAGCCGTGACATTTCACGTACGTTAGTTGTGTTGTGTGACTAACACAGTTGTGTGACTAACATTTAGAGACTATTGTCCTGTTTTCTGAGAGCTTCATTCATGAGAAGTCAGGCCTCCAACTGTGTGGTAGGACTGCAGATGTAGAACTTTTACCCCCCACCAGATACAGGTGAAAGGATTCAAAGCCCCTCAACAAAAGGTGAATTGGGCAGCATTTATGTGTCTCCCCTGAAGCTCTGGGGAAGTGGAAGGAGGCCCATCTTGAGTCATGGTGCTTGTGAGACTGTTAGCTGTGCTCGTTCTATGAATCATAAACAGCCCTGCAGTTACAGCATCTCTGAATTCCCCAAGCACCAAAGGTAATAAAGAAAAAAAAAAAAAAAGCAAAAGACATGGAATCTTTGGGGTAAAGTTAATGACAGTCTAAAAGGAATGTTTTATTGTGGAAGTCGTGGAAAGCATCTCACGTGTTTGCTTTCAAGGCTAGGTTCTAAAACTCACCGTGGCAGAAGCAGAGTGGAAGTTATTAATGAGAAAGACCAAGCTAAAAGCTAACTATAATTCTATCCATTTGAGGCCATTAATTGGAGCTAATTTGCTATTAAAAATTTAAGCTGAAGGTTTGCCAAGCTTTCATTGCTATCTGACAAATTTTTAATTTCCCTGGTAAGCATCGAAGGGTGACTTTAGGGATCTACTGTTTACAAAGCTCTGTTTCTAGAAAAGGCCATATTACTGTGAATCTAGCAACTAACTCAGGTATTTATTTTAAAAGGTAGGCGTGAAACAACTCACAGAGTTTTTGACTCTTGCTTCCAATGCCAAGAGATACACTGAGTTCTTTTTTTTTTTTTTTAAGTATTTATTTAAATTCTAGTTCGTTGCCACACAATGTAACATTAGTTTCAGGTGTACAAAAGGGTGATTCCACATTTCCATACAACCCCAGATGCTCCTCACAACATGTACCCTCCTTAATGCCCATCACCTACTTAATCCATCCCCCAACCAGCCCCCTCTGGTAACTAACAGTTCGTTCTCTACAGATAAGGGTCTGTTTCTCCATTTGCCTCTTTTCCCTTTGCTCACTTGTTTCTTACATTCCACCTGAGGGAAATCATATGGCGTTTGTCTTTATCTGACTGCCTTATTTCATTTAACAAATTGCTCTCTAGCTCTGTCCATGATGGGGCAAATGGCAAGATTTCATTCTTTTTTTTATGGCTGAGTAATATGCTTGATTCTAGATACTTTTCAGCCAACATAGAATACAAACCTGTGCTTATCTTTTTCTTTTTGAATGATGTCTTCTCAGTAAGTAGTTAGATTTACATCAGGCCTAGTTTGTAAAAGCCGGCTATCTCCAAATGTATTTATTCCCGAATAGTATTTATGCATTCCATATCCCTTTGCCTATGCTGAGAGTAAAATATAATACAGGTAAAACTAGGGTTCTAGAGACCATACCCTTTCCACCTAATAGTTCTATGATATTGGGCAGGCTAATTAAAATCTCTGATCCTCAGTTTCCTCCTAGAATTGCAGATTAAATGCACAGTATATATAAAAGACATAGCATATGTCTTGGAGTATATGTAAAAGGTACAGCATAGCTTGTCCCAAGCAGACCCTGAGACAAGGCTTCTTGGGCAAGAGATTTATTAAGGAAGTGCTCCCAGGAGAAAGGAGGAAAGGAGTAGGGGAAGAAGAACCCAAGTAGGGATATGACTTGGGGCAAAATCCCAACCCCAACAGCTCCTAGAGAAAGGAACTTGTTCTGCAAATTATGCTTCAGCAAGTGCTCTGACACCAGACAGGAGAGCTAGGCTCTCTTCCTCTCTCCCTTATCAATCTGGCTACAGGAGAGTGGCCTTAAATCTCAGGCACATCCCACTCTGCAGGAAACTGAGGCTCCAGCAACCTGACGGCCATTCTCTCAAGCTGGGTTGGAGATTCAGGCCATCGATGAGGCAAGAGCGACAGCTGGGGCACTAGAACCTGGTGACCGGGACTCAAGGAGACCTAGGTAGAGCACCAATGGTGCCCAGTGTAATGATACATAGTCAAGTCTCAATAAATGTTAGTTTCCTGTGCTTCCTTTTCCTAAAAACAGTCTCCACTTCTGCATATATGCTAATCTCTTAGCTAATGAAGCCTTGAGGTCAGAGATTGTATACTTTTGGACTTCCAGTGGCTCCAGATCACCACCCGTGAGAATTTGCTGGGCCTTCAGGAATATAAACATGAGTCAAAGCTTGTGAAACCAAGATCCTTATGCATTTCTGATTTGCTCTAAATCTCAGAGCCACATAGGGAAGGTGGGCAAAAATGGTTATTGCTTGTTGATAGTTGCTGCAGAGCAAGCACTGGACAATTTCAACCCCTCTGCTTTCTTTTTTTATTTGAATGATTAGTGAGATGTCGTATTCTAATCCCAAAATGCTTCCGATACGTATTAAAATGAGCTTTGACAATTGTAGACCGAGGTAGAGGATTCGGTGTGTCGGAAACCAGCAGTTCTGATAAATTCATCAGAGAGTCAACTGTTCTTCAATGTATTAAAGATGAGAACAAGAGCTGACATGTAACTTAGCTAAGAAATGAAGCTTGATGCTCTCACACAGAACACTGTGTCTGAGAAACTTTCAGCAACTGACAGCCCAGACTCACATCCATTAAAAGCCAAAGTAATTGAGAAGCAAGGCTAAGAGAAGGGAATTGCTTTGGACCATTACCATGTTGTCTGATCGATCGGTCATGCTGGACTATAGCTGCTATTTGTGGATCTCTCACACGCTTCCTGCTTTAGTCTCTGCAAATGAATGGTGGGAAAGAACTGTCCAGGGATCCTTCCCGTAGAGGGCAGAACTGTGAACTTCCTCAGATGTGAGCCAGGTCTGAAATCAACCCACTGTCTAACCCCAGTGGCTATAACTCAGACAAAAGGAAATATTTCCCCAAGCTGTGTTTACTGGGCTGAGTTTTAGGAAGTGACATTTACTTTTAATTCATTCAGTAACTCTTTGGCATGTAATCTCCACAAATGCTTCAGATAACAGATGGAACTTATACTGTGCCTTGAAAATTAATGCGGCCCTGCACTGGTGACTGACAGAGAGAAACCGTCCTTTGTGACTAAAGATTGCGAAGGCTGTCTCCAGCCATCCAGAACTCCACTTCGAGAAACATCCCCGGCTACCAGGCTCAGGAAGACCACAGAAAGACAGGGGTACCCCCTGATCATAGGGCATTAGAGACCTTGACTGAGGTAAAAGGCTATTTTAATGTTACTCACTTTGGATCTGAAAGTGGAAACAAAACAGAACAACATATGGCGCCCAGAGAGAACATTCTCCCTACAGCTTGTTATTAAAGAGGCAAACTGTATCTTTCCAAGACAGTGAAAGCCTCGAGGCTGATGCGTTTTTAATACTGATGAGTACACAAATAAGAGATTCTCTTGAAGCTTTAGGAAACCAAACAATTTGGTTTGATTCTGCTCTATGCTAGAACTCCAGGGTTCAGGAGAGACACTCTCGCAAGTATGAACTGAATTCTAGCAATGGGATAGGAAAAAGTTCTCTCATTTATCTCTTAACAACTGGTTGGGCTTAACATGGAAAGCATATATAATCTTTTTTCACTACAGCCTTCTCTGCAAATATTTAAAATATTAACTACTTGGAAAACCAAATGGAATTATATTTGTTTATTATGAAATTATGTGTTTATGACACTTGCCATACAAAGTAAGTTTCTTTTTAACATAAGTTCACTAACTTTTGCCAGAGAAACCATATTTAGTTTCCTTCACATGTAGTTTCCTTCAGAGCCTCCACAACAAATATAAACCAGTATTTTTCAGCACGAGTGGTTTTAACATAAGCAAAATCCCAGCTTATTGCTTTAAAGTTTTCTGCTAGACGGTTTTCCCAAATTACCACAAAAAAGTCCATATTGACCTGATATTTATATCAGAAATTATTTGTTTCAAACTTCTTCTTTTTATAGAAGGCTATACAATGTCATTCAATATACAATGTCTATAATAATGATTTCAGTCATTTATTCGGTCAGTAAATTTTATTGTGTTTCTGCCTTTCCTGATTTATATTTGATACTAATACCTTTGGGTTTTTCTTTATTCTCTGTTAATACCTTCTTGCTTTTCATTCTCTTCTCTGACTCTATTAGGAGATTTCAGCTGTAAAGAAATACAAAAATCTAAAAGTCAGGTGAGGAAATAGCACAAAGAGTTTTCCCCTCAGGCCAAGATGCAATAGGCCAGTGGGTATGAAGTAAAGGTTTCCTTTTGTTCCCAAAGGGCTGGGTTCTCAGTAAACACAGCTTGGCTTGACTTTTTTTTTTTAAGGATCTGCTTATTAACAACAATCAAAACTCTCAACCTGATGGCTATTCCTTGTGAATGGAAAACATATGGGGAATTTTCTATCCTTTTATTGAAAGTTGACTGTAAAATTTACCAAGAATTAAAAGATTTCCTATGGGTTGCCTGGAGATGAGGAGATACTGGGAGGGAGATGGGAAGGAAGGGGTTCTCATTTACAATATCAAGGCCTACTTATAAAACATTTAAAATCTCATGAGTTGGAAGAAATTGAAATCTCTGTTGCCCGGTGGTTTAAATTTACTTTTTTTTTAATTAAAAAGAAAAAAAATTAGTTTAGTAGAACACTTTCTTTAAAGGAAAGCATTCTAAATGTCCAATATGTGAAATGGGTGAAAACAGTGCTGTTTCAGTTCAAGTAGGAGATGGGGACAAATGGTCAGGATATGGAGTTCAGGCAGCTGTCTAGCCTCTCCCTCAGTTCTTTCTCACAGCTGGTAGTTGGGCTCCATGGAACTTGCTTGCTCAAACCCTCACCTAATGCAAAGTCTCTAAGCAGCATCATTGGTGAGGTCATTATTGAACTTCTGCTTGATTACCTCTAAGGACAGGAAACTCATTGCTTCACAAAGTAGCTTATTTTATCTTTTTCATCTTTTCATCCCTCTGAGATACTTACATAAGTCACCCAAATTCTCATTAGTTACAGATTGCCAGTCTGGGAGAGATTTTCAATAAAAATGGAACCAGAAATAAGGTTAGAATATGTTTATTCATTGTCAGCTTAGAAAATTTGTTAAAAGTTCATACATGAGGCAGCAATTTCTTTTTAAGGATTTTTTGGGCTCCCTAACACAGATTCTGAGAGCTTTCCATGGGAAGTTTCTACAAAGAAATGTATCCCCTGAATAATATGAAGTATGCCAGATTCGACCTCCAGAAAATGTTTGTTCTGAATCATGATTCCTCTGAAAAAGCTCGGTGTTAGAAGGGTTATAATGAAAATGCCAATAATAGACTCTTAGTAAGCAAACCTGTTCAGAAACTTTGTTCAAAAGGAAACCACATCCCTGATGCAATATTTATATATTCTCTAGCTCTTCAGAAGACAGCACCATTGAGTATTGACTGTTCTCTGTCCTTAAGCTCAGAACAAACACAAACACAAAACACTCATTGTCAAACTGAAGCCGCTCAGATAGGCTCAGCTAGGCTCAGATAAGAAAGACACAGAAAAGCTTCCCTTTTTGTTTCTTTGAGAAGCTCTGTGAGAAAGATCTGCAAAGTTTCTAGGAGGGCAGTGAGACAGAAAATAAAAGCACTCTTTGGAATAATCCTGCCATCTCCCATCTGCCAAGTCTAGACACAAGAGTCTTAGAGAACCATTTTCTGAGTGTGGAGAATGCCCAGTAGCTTTGCTGCCTGTTTCCGTAAACACATAGTTTCTTTGGAAAGTAGCCACACTCATTCATTTACATATTGTCTTTTGCCTCTTTTGAACTCCAAGGGTGGGATTGAGCAAATGCAGCAGACACCTTATGAACCATGATGCCTAAAATATTTTCTATTCGGTGCTTTATAGAAAAAAGTTTGCTAACCTCTGCTTTAGAAGTGGTTATAAAGAGAATTCGTCATAAGACAAAAAGCTAGTGCAGTGGAGTTGGCCAGAGAAATTAGACTACAAATAACTCAGGTTTGTGTAACATTAACTCTTCAATAGTTTCTGAAGATCACTGAGACCAAGGATTTCCATTTTCCATTTGAGGAAACTGAAACCAAGAGCAAGGAGTAGGGGAATGGCAGAGCCAATGGGAGATTGTCCAGGAAAGAGGAGAGTTTTTTACATATGTCCCAGCAAAAAGATGGAGAAAGGTCAAACCCATTCACAAATTTGAATTTTAGAGAGTGTAACCATGTAACAGCAGTTAGGTGGTGTTCCTTTTATTGAGTAGAATTTACTGAATAAGGGCAAGGTTAGTATCAACGATAAAAGCAATAGAAGAATAAAAACGAACTCTGGGCTTTCTATGATTTATAAATTATTCATTTAAACTCTCTGGACTTCAATTTGTCATGTGTAAAATGGGTATTGTAGTAATAGGCTACTGTTTCTGAGGATTCAGACATAATAAATGAAAGCTGTATGGCACAGAGTGGAAATTCAGTAAATTTCAGTTAAAAAAAAAAATGAACAAATAAGTATCTTGCCCTCTCAAAGACCACATGCATTCTGCCTCCAAGTTGCCCACTGGGACAATTCTCTGTCTCTTGTTGGGTGAAGATTTCTCCTGTGCTATTACCTCCCTGGTAGGCATTTCATGGAGTTTGCGGTGCACCCTCAAGGCAGAGATATGGGCAGCCCTCGTGTGAGCAGCACTGTCTTGGATGACTTCAGTATAAGTCAGGGGATGTGGCTGATATCACCTGTGTTTGCTACAATAAACAAACAAATGATACTGGACTTCCTTTTACTGTAGGTCAGTTACACAAATTCTAATCAACAAATATTTCAATCGAGTAGAAATTACCAACTATATACTCTATAGGGCTTCTGAAAATGTTGTCACATCAAAGTGTATTAATTTATTGTTTTATTAGGGTTATCATAAATCATAAGAATCGTAAAAGCAAGCTACATAAGTCCTGAAAGTTTCCAGTTAAAAAAAAATTTGTCCAGTCAATCAGCTTATGTATGGTTTGACCAAGAGTAAGAAACAGACTGAGAAGTGCTATGGGTAATAGATGGTCTCCCACTGAATCATTAAAAAGGAAAAAAAAAATATATGAGCTTTACTTCTATGGAGAGAGCTCATTAATGAGTAATTTGGACACAGAAGTTTTATAACAGAAGTTATATAAATTATCAGGACTAAAATTTTTCATAGAATGGGAATTGAGGTAAAATACTAATAAGAATATGAAACTGAAAAAAAAGTCATTTTTTAGCATTACTTACAGTCAGAAGCTTCTTATGCAATTAAAGTTTCCCACATCTATGTAAAAATGTCAGGGCCAACATGAGAAAGGGAAGGCCCTTCATGGTCTTTAAGGATGTTCACCAACCAGTATAAATAGATGCACTTCTATTTTTTATTTTAATTCTAGTGTAATTAACATACAGTGTTATATTAGTTTCAGGTATACAATAATAGTGATTTAACAATTCCATACATCACCCAGTGCTCAAGATAAGTGCACTCGCACTCTTAATCTCCCTCACCTATTTCACCCATCCCCCAACCACCTTCCTTCTGGTAATCAGATATCTGTTCTCCATAGCTAAGAGTCTGTTTTTTGGATTACCTCTTATTTTCCCTTTGTTCCTATGTTTTGTTTCTTAAATTCCACATATGAGTGAAATGGTATTTGTCTTTCTCTAACTGGCTTATTTTGCTTTGCGTAATACTGTCTAGATCCATCCATGTTATTGCAAATGGCAAGATTTCATTTTTTGTGACTAAATAATATGTATATTATGAAATGTATGTACAAAATGTATGTATATATATAATTTATCAGTTCTAGTAGATTTTTTGTTTTTATGAAGTCTTTAGGGTTTTCTATATATAGTAGCACGTCATCTCTTAATCACAAAAGTTTTACTTCTTCCTGACCAATTTGGATGTCTTTTATGTCTTCTTGTCTGATTGCTGTGGCAATTCCAGCAGTCTGTTGAATAAAAGTGGTAAGAGTGGACATCCTTTCCTGTTCCCGACCTTGGGGAAAGCTCTCAATTTTTTCCCATTAAGGATGATGTTAGTCATGGGTGTTTCATATATGACCTTTATTATGTTAAGTTTTTTTCCCTATAACCCTACTTTGTTGAGGGTTTTATCATGAATGGATGTCGTACTTTGTCAAATGCTTTTTCTTCATCTAGTGAAATAATCATATGGTTTTTACTCTAACATTCTGACATATCACTAATAAGTGTGATATGTCACATTGATTTTTGACTATTGAACCATACTTGTGTCTCAGGAATAAATCCCACTTGATCATGATGAAAGACTTCTTTAATGTATTATTGGATTCAGTTTGCTAATATTTCACTGAGGCTTTTGTATCAATATTCATTAGAGATACTGGCCTGCAGTGCTCTTTTCTTCCGGTGTCTTTGTCGGTTTTGATATAGGGCAATGCTGGCCTTACAGAATGATTTTGGAAGTATTCCTCCCTTTTTGTTTTTTGAAATAGTTTAAGAAGAGTAGATATTAACTCTTCTTTAAATGTTTGGTAGAATTCATCTGTGAAGCCATCTGGTCCTACAGTTTTATTTGTTGAGAGTTTTTTGATTACTGATTCAATTTCTTTGCTGGATATTAGTCTCTTCCAATTTTCCATTTCCTCCTGTTTCAGTTTTGGTGGGTTATATCTTTCTAGGAATTATCCATTTCTTCTTGGTTGTCCAATTTGCTGGCATATAGTTTTTCATAATATTTTCTTATAGTTGTTTATCTTTTTTGGTGTTGATTGTTATTTCTCCAAAATTAGAAAATTTTGATTTTATTTATTTGAGTCCTTTCTCTTTTTGTCTTGATAAGTCTGGCTTGATAAGTCTGGCTAAAGAGCCAGCTTCTGGTTTTATTGATCTGTTTTATTGTTTGGTTGTTTTTTTTCTTTCCAGTTTCTATATCATTTATTTCTGCTCTAATCTTTATTATTTCCCTCTGTCTGCTGGGTTTGGGTTCTATTTATTGTTCTTTTCTAGGTCCTTTAGGTATAAGGTTAGGTCATTTGCTGGAGATTTTTCTCGCTTCTTGAGGTAGGCCTATAAACTTTCCTCATAGAACCACTTTTGCTGCACCCCAAAGATTTTGTAACATTTTGTTTTCATTTTAATTTATCTCCATTTATTTTTGATTTCTTCTTTGATTTCTTGGTTGACTCATTCATTGTTGACCATCATATTATTTGAGTTCTATTTATTTGTGCTTTCCAGATTTTCTCTTTTGATTGGTTTCTAGTTTCATAGCATTGTGGTCCAAAAAGTTGCATGGTATAATTTATCTTTTTGAATTTGTTGAGACTTGTTTTGTGACCTAATATGTGACCTATTCTGGAGAATGTCCTATGTGCATTTAAAAAAATGTGTATTTTGCTGTTTTAGGATGGAATACAATATATCTATTAAATCTGTCTGGTCCAGTGTGTCATTCAAAGCTACTGTCCTTGTTTCTTTTCTATTTGGATGATCAGTCAATCAATGTAAGTGGGGTGTTAAAAGATCAAAGTCCCCTATTATTATTGTGTTACTATTGATTAGTTCATTTATGTTTATTTTAATTGTTTTATTTATTTGGGTGCGTAAATATTTACATCATTATATCTTCTTGTCAGATTGTCCTCTTTTTTATTATATAGTGTCCTTTGTCTCTTATTAGAGTCTTTTAAAGTCTATTTTGTCTGATGTAAGTATTGCTACCCTGGCTTTCTTTTGATATCCATTTCATTAATTGTTTTCCATCCCCCACTTTCAATTTGCAAGTGTCGTTAGGTCTGAAATGAGCCTCTTGGAGGCCACATATAGATGGATCTTGATTTTCATTTTGTTTTGTTTTGTTTTTATCTGTTCCTTCACCCTAGTTCTTTTGATTGGAGCATTTAGTCCATTTATATTCAAAGAAATTATAGATACATAAGTATTGCTATTTCAGTAATTTTTGTGGTTTCTGTAGTTCTTTTCTGATATTTTCTTCTCTTATTCTCTTTCACAATTTGCTGGCTTTCTTTAGTGATATATTTGTATTCCTTTCTCTTTATTTTTTGTATATTTGTTGCTGGTTTTTTGATTTGCTATCAGTTACTATTAGTTACTATTAGATTTGTATATAACATCTTCTGCATATAGCAGTCTATATTAAGTTGATGGTAGCATAAGTTTGAACCCATTCTTTACTCCCCTACATACACACATTTTAGGTATATTATGTTATGTTTTACATGCTTTTATTTTGTGAATTCCTTGACTGGTTTTTATACCTATACTTCTTTTACTACTTTTGTGATTTATGCTTTTCTTTTTTTTTTTTAAAGATTTTATTATTTATTTATTTATTTATTTATTTATTTATTTATTTATTTGACAGAGAGAGAGAGATCACAAGCAGGCGGGGGGTGGGGGGGAAGCAGATTCCCCACTGATCAGGGGCTCGATCCCAGGACCCTGAGATCATGACCTGAGCTGAAGGCAGAGGCTTTAACCCACTGAGCCACCAAGGTGCCCCTGATTTATGCTTTTCTTACTCTTATGATCTTTCTTCTCCACTCAAAGAGTCCCCTTTAACATTTCTTGTAGGGGTGATTTAGGGATCATGAACTCCTTTAGCTTTTATTTTGTCTAAGAAACTCTTTATCTCTCCTATTCTAAATAGAATAGTATTCTTGGCTGAATATTCTTTTCCTTTGAGCACTTTGACTTCATCATGGCACTCTCTTCTGGCTTTCAAAGTGTCTGCTGAAAAATCAGCTGCCAGCCTTATGAGATTTTCCTTGTATGAAAGTGATTGCTTTACTCTTACTGCTTTTAAAATTCTCTTTCTCACTACTTTTTGCTTTTAATTACTGTGTGTCTTATTGTACTTCATTGGGTTGATTTTGTTGGGGGATCTCTGTGCCTCTTTGGATATCTGTTTCCTTCCCCACATCAGGAATTTTTTTGAGCTATTATTTCTTCAAATAAATCTTCTGCTTCCTTTTCTCTCTTCTTCTTCTGGGTTCCCTATAATGCAAATCTTATGTCTGATAGAGTCACTGAGTTCCCTAAGTCTATTCTCATTTTGCATAATTTTTTTTTTTCTTTTATCTGCTCAACTTGATTTTTTTCCATTACTCTGTCTTCCAGGTCATTAATTAATTCCTCTGCTTCTTCTAACCTGGTATTTATTCCATCTGGTGTATTTTTAATTTTATTTATTGTGTTCATCTCTAATTGGTTCTTTTTTTATCTCTTAATAGTCTCACTGATGTCCTCCACTCTTTCCTCAAGTCTAGTGAGTGTCTTTATGATCATTACTTTAAGTTCTCTTTTAAGCAAATTACTTACATTCATTTCACTTAGGTCTCTTGCTATGATTTTGTCCTATTATTTCATTTGGGACATATTCCTCTGTCTCCTCATTTTTTCTAGCTCTTATATCTTTCCATGTGTTAAGAAAGTCATCTACATCTGCTCTTGAAAGTAATGGCTTTATGAAGAAGAATTCCTGTAGTATCCTGTAGGTCAGTGTCCCCCATTTACTAGAAGTTGGTGCTTCAAGGGGTGTCTCCTATGTGTGTTGCATATACCCTGCTGTTCTGTTCTGGCTTCCTTTTCCTTCAGTCCTGTTGTCTGTAGAGGCTCTCTTTGTCTGTTGTGGGCAGTGTTTTGTCAACGACTGGGTGGAGACAAAGTTTTAACAATATGCACACCAATATGCTTGCAAAATGAGACTTTCTGCTGCTGCAGAGAACAGGGCTGTGTGTTAGAGACGTGTACAGTTTTAACAAGGTATGCCTCAGGCTTCTGCAGGCCCAACCACTGCCACCTCCACAGTGTCCAAGGCCCCGTAGAACATATGGGTCAGGAGATAAGATGTTGGCAGGGTTTGTGTTGGTCTTTAGGAGTAGGGAAACTGCAGTGCAGGGACTGAGGCAAGTGTGACTGGGAAGGACAGATTGCCAAAGCCCAGGAGAAGTAGGGGGCATGGCGTTAGCAAGTTAGGTATGAGTGCTAACATGGCAGTGGTTCCCGCAGGTGGCAATGAGTTTATGCTGGAGCACGGGTGAGTGAGATGGTGCTTGCCAGCTCCTTTGTTCCTCAAATTCCTCAGCTAACCCTGACTCTCCAGGACATCCTCTGACATGAGTAAACTACCCTTCCTCCTATATGCCCCTAGGTATTTTTCAAACTACTGCTTCTATGCTATATCTCTAGAGGTTATTTGTCCAGTTGTCTCTCTAAGGAAAGGGACTCAGCTTCCTAGAGCCCTCTAAGTTCTCCTGGAATAGAGCACAGTGATTTAAAAATTCTAGATTTTAAGTCCCTCTGGTTGTAAGAACTCATAAAATTCAGCCCCTCTCACTTTCAAAGCCAAACATTGTGATGATTCATCTTTCCAATGTACATTCCTGTACATGTTCCTTAGTGTGGTAGTTAGTTTTTCACCCTTCTTCTTGCCCCCAGCTCTCTTCTGCCTGTGGATCACTATAGGTTCACTCCCTACTGCATTTCTGCCCTTCCTGCCCTCTTTACTGTGACTTCTTCTCTACCTTTAGTTCTGAAGTTTTTTCTGCCAGTCTTCAGGTAGTTTTCTGTTTTGTTTTGTTTTTGTTTTTGTTTTGTTTTGTTTTATGCTGATATGAGTGTTATCTAGTTGTATCTGTGGGACAAGGTCAGCTTTGGGTGTTCTCCCTCTGCCATCTTTCCAGCCTCCAATAGATACACTTCTGACAGCAACCTCTCTAAAGGAATCCAGTGACCTCTAACAATGGAGGCCAATAATGGTGGCAGGAAGTAAATTATATAATTTGTCTCCTATGTGATTTGTCTACCTTTGCCTTTATAGGACAGGAAAACATTTTTATCCACCTACAAGCTACAGAAACCTCTCTGTGTGCTCTTCAGAACAGTGAGGTGATCTTCTAGGTCATCTTAACTATGTCTAGTTTCAGTTAGATTATTTAAGAGTCTATAACTTAAAATTTATGAAAGGGGAATGGATGGATTATAAGGCATGGGAGAAAATAACATTCACTAAGCCACTAGTATGTCATAGAAAGCGTCCTACATGTTTCAGATAATATCACATTTAATTCCCAAAACAATCCTGTTAGGTAGAAATTAATATAACTCTACATTCAGGAAATATAACATTTTTTAAAAATTAAGTGAGAGTCACTTGTCAGCCATGTGCCCTAGGGTAGATTTCTTAAGATCTCTGTACTGTCTTCACATTAACATTAAAATTACCCTCATCTTAGAAAGAAGCCAGTCTAATAGAATAACTTAACTAAAATGTAGGCTTCTCTTGGAACGGCTGCATTTGCATTTTAAAGGTATGGATAATTAAGTCAAATCTATTCTTGGAAGAATGTTTATGACTCAAGTTGAGGAGCACTTTTTAGAACTGCCTCCATCTTTCCAGGTCCTAAAAAGGGCAGGACATATTCTGAATGTCATCAACTCCTATTTTAGCTCAATACATTATTACCACCTGTAAATACTCTCTGGGAATATGATGGTTTTTCTAGTACCTACTTTCATTTTTTCAATTATTTATTTTTCAACATTTAGCAGATAGAGACCTCTGGATCTCTATTCTAGCATCCCTTCTGATTGGTAGATACCTATGCCAATCAGAATACTAAATATGTTCCATATTACCTATTAATAAACACATAAAAGACACTTCTGCAAACTCGTAAGGGAGCCAAGTGTATTGAGAATTGTGGACTATTGTAACAGCATAGAGAAAGCCATAGCCACAAAAAATGTTTTTCTGAATTCTTTTACCTCAACCGACAGTAAGAAGTATCTTTTCAGGATATGCAGTACATATCCATATATATATGTCTATGTTTTTGTATAACTAAAACAAGTTTTAAAAAGCAAGATAAGGGGGCGCCTGGGTGGCTCAGTCGTTAAGCGTCTGCCTTCGGCTCAGGTCATGATCTCAGGGTCCTGGGATCGAGCCCCGCGTCGGGCTTCCTGCTCGGCAGGAAGCCTGCTTCTCCCACTACCACTCCCTCTGCTTGTGTTCCCTCTCTCGCTGTGTTTCTCTCTGTCAAATAAATAAAATCTTTAAAAAAAAAAAAAAAAAAGCAAGATAAGATATACCCTTATTTATGCAGGACACTAATTTTTTCTCCAATTTATTTTTTTTCTACTTTATGAAGTATAATTGACAAAAGTGTAAGATACTTAAAGTGTACATTGTGTGATTTGATATACATATACAGTTTTAAAGGATTCTCCCATTTAGTTAATTAACATGTACATCACCTCATGTATTTATTGTTTAGGGGTTTTGTTTGTTCATTTTGGTAAGAACATTTAAGTTCTCCACAGCGAATTTCAATTATACAATACAGTTTTATCAACTATAGTTACTACGTTATACATTAGATTGTAATATCTTATTCACCATATAGCTAGATATTTGAACCTTTTTATCAATCTTTCTACTTCTCTGATCCACCCAGTCCCTGGCAACCATTTTTCTATTCTCTGTTTCTAGGACTTTGACCTTTTTTAGGTACATCCATGTTTTGCAAGTGGCAATATTTCTTTCTTTGTAATAGCTGAATAATAGTCCATTATATATAATGGAATGTGTATATTATTATATAATATATATATACATATACACACACACACACACCCCATCTTCTTTATTCATTCATATGTTGAGGCACACTTAGGTTGTTTCCATATCTACAGTAATGTAAATAATTCCTAAATGAACATGGCATTGCAGATATCTTTGATATCCGGTTTTCAGTTCTTTTGGATAGATACCCAGAAGTGGGATTGTTGAATCATATAGTAATTCTTTTTTTAATTTTTTGAGGAATCTCCATACTATTTTCCATAGTGTCTGTGCCAATGTACATTCCTACCAACAATGCATGAGTTTGCTTTTCTCTACATTCTCACCAAACTTGTTATCTCCTATCTTTTCAACGATACCCATTCTAACAGGTATGTTTTCTCATTGTGATTTTAATTTGCATTTCCCTGCTAGTTAGTCCTGATAAGCACCTTTCATGTACCTGTTGACCATCTGTATCTTATCTTTGGAAAAATGTCTATTCAGTTCTTCTATCTATTTTTTAATCAGATTTTGACTTTTTGGTATTCAGTTGTATGAGTTCTTTATATATTTTGGATATTAACTCCTTATAGATAGATGGCTTACAAATATTTCCTCCTATTCCTTAGGCTGTCTTTCTATTTTGCTGATTATTGCTTTTGCTGTACAGAGCTTTTTAGTTTTATGTAGTCCCATTTATTTATTTTTGCTTTTGTTATCCTTATTTTTGATGTTAAATAAAAAGCAATCACTGCCAAGACCAATGTCAAGGAGCTAACCTCCATTTTTTCCTTAAAGGACTTTTAATGTATCAGGTCTTACATTTAAGTCTTTAATTCATTTTGAGTTGGTTTTTGTTTATGATATAAGATAGAAGTACAATTTCATTCTTTGCCTGTGAGTATCCAGTTTTCCCATCACCTTTTATTAGACTATCCTTTCCTCATTGGATACTCATGGCTCCTTTGTCATAGATTGATTTACCATATATGCATGAGTTTCATTCTAGGTTCTGGAATTCTGTTGCACTAATCTATGGGTCTCTCTCTCTCTCTTTTTTTTTTAAAGATTTTATTTATTTATTTGACACAGAGAGAGAGAGCTAACAAGCAGGCAGAGAGGAAGGCAGAGAGTGAAGGGGAAGCAGGCTCCCTGCTAAGCAGAGAGCCCAATGTGGGGCTCCATCCGGGGATCCTGAGATCATGACCTGAGCCGAAGGCAGAGGCTTTAACCCACTGAGCCACCCAGGCGCCTATGGGTCTCTTTTTATGCCAATACCATACTGTTTGGTTACTATAGCTTTGTAATATGGATTGGAATCAGAAAGTATGATACTTCCAACTTTGTCCTTCTTTATCAAGATTGCTATTTGGCTAATCAGGGACTTTTATAATTCCATACAAATTTTAGGATTTTTTTTTCTTTTTCTGTGAAAATGTCATTTGAGTTTTGATTGGGATTGCACTAAATATGTAGATAAGCAGTAGATAGTATGAACACTTTAACAAAATGAATTTTTGCATGAATGCATGCAATCCATGAGCATGAAAAATCTCTCCATTTATTTACATCATCTTCAATTTCTTTCATCTATGTCTTATAGTGTTCAATATACAGATCTTTCATGCCCTTGGTTAAATTTATTACTAGGTATTTTATTCTTTTTGATGAAATTATATATAGGATTGCTTTCTTAATTTCTCTTTCTGGTAGTTTATTAGTAGTATTTAGAAATACAATTGATTTGAGTGTATCAATTTTATATCCTGAAACTATTGAATTCATTTATTAGTTCTAACAGTGTTTTAGTGGAGTCTTTAGGATTTTCTATGTATAATATCATGCCATCTGCAACTGGAGACAATTTTACTTCTTCTTTTCTGTTTTGGATGACTTTTATTTGTTTTTTTCTTGCCTAATTGTTCTGGCTAAATTGTCTAGTATTATGTGGGATAAAAATGTCAAGAGTGGGCATTATTGTCTTGTTCTTGATCTTAGAGAAAAAGTCTTCAGGTTTTGCAACTGATTATGTTAGCTGTGGGCTTGTCATATATGACCTTTATTATGTTGAGGTACATTCCCTCTATACCTACTTTTTTGAGAGTTCTTATCATGAATGGATGTTTAATATAGTCAAATGTTTTTTCTGGTTCTATTGAGATGATTACAAAATTTTTTGTCCTTCATTTTATTAATGTGATATATCGCATTGATTGATTTATAGATGTTAAACCATCCTTGCATCCCTGAAATAAATCTCACTTGATCATGGTAATTTCCTTTTTTATGGTATCCTTGTTATTTTTGGTATCAAGGTAATGCCGGTCTCATAGAATGAATTTTGAAGTAGTTCTATTTTTTTGGAAGGGTTTGAAAAGAATTGGAATTATTTTTCATTTAAGTGCTTGGTAGATGAGATGGGGTGCCTGCATGGCTTAGTGGATTAAGGCCTCTGCCTTCAGGTCGGGTCATGATCTCAGGATCGAGCCCCACATCGGGCTCTCTGCTCAGCAGGGAGTCTGCTTCCCCCTCTCTCTCTCTGCCTGCCTCTCTGCCTACTTGTGATCTCTCTCTCTCTCTCTCTTTCTGTCAAGTAAATAAATAAAATCTTTAAAAATAATAATAATAATAAGTGCTTGGTAGAATTCACCAGTGAAGCCATCTGTCCTGGGCATCCTTTGTTGAGAGGTGAATTTTGATTACTGATTCAATTTACTAATAATGGTCTGTTTGGATTTTCTATTTCTGCATGGTTAAGTCTTATAGATTTTATGTTTCTCAAAATTTATTCATTTCCTCTAAAGTTTTCAATTTGCTGTTGTATATTTTTTCATAATAGTCTCTTCTGATCCTTTGTATTTATGTGACATCAGGTATAAATATCTCCTCTCTTATTTTGTAAATCTATTTAAGTTTTCTCTTTTTTCTTGGTAAATCTATATAAAGTTTTGTCTATTTTGTTTGTATTTTCAAAATGCTAGCTCTTTTTTCATTGATCTTTTCTATTGTCTTTATTCTCTATTTCATTTATTTCTGCTCTGACTTTTGTTATTTCCTTCTTTCTGTTAATTTTGGGCCTAGTTTTCTCTTCTCTTTCTAGTTTCTTGAGGGATAGTTAGGTTGTTGGTGGAAGTTCTTTTACTGCATTCCATAAGTTTTGGTATATAGTATTTTCATTTATTTCAAAATATTATTTATTTATCTTTTGATTTCTTATTTGACCCATTGATTGTTCATTATTCACTAGCATATTGTTTAATCTTCACATTTTGTGATTTTTCCATTTTCTTCCTGTAATTGATGTCTAGTTTCATACCATTGCAGTCAGAAAAGATTATTTATATGATTTCAATCTTCTGAGATTCATAGTAGCTATTTTTATTAATTGTGTTTTTGTATCTGCATGCATCAAATCCTTAGTTAATATCCTGAAGTAGGTATAAGACTAGTAATTTAAGAATAGATTTGTTGCAGGGGTGCCTGGGTGGCTCAGTGGATTAAGCCTCTGCCTTCGGCTCAGGTCATGATCTCAGAGTCCTGGATTGAGCCCCCGCATCAGACTCTCTGCTCAGCAAGGAGCGTGCTTCCTCCTCACTCTCTGCCTGCCTGCCTCTCAGTCTACTTGTGATCTCTCTTTCTCTCTATGTCAAATAAATAAAATCTTTATAAAAAAAAAAAAAAGAATAGATTTTGTTGCAAACAACATTAGAGGTATACTTTGAAATATACACAGAAGCCCTCCAATTTTACATGAAGCTTGATTTGGGAGAGATTTACAAAATATTCAGATTTTTCTGCTAGAAAATTAGATATAAATCTTCTAGAAAGCTAAAACAATACTCTTTTATCATGGATACTAAGAATAAAAGTAAAGTATTAATTTTAAGTGAAAGAACATACAGTATATGCAGTTTTGGTTTTCTATTTCCCTGGACACTCTGGCTTATTAGAGAAAGTCACCAAGCTTTTTTTGCATTTTGGTTCTCAAGTTATCTTTTACTCTGAAAATCATGTTAAAGAGGTATTCATTAGAACAAGTATTCTCAAACTTCTAGAGTCTACATCATTTCAGGATTGCAATGTCCCCTAAAACCTTGATCTTCACTAGCTCATGGGAAGAAAAAGAAATGAATTTATAATGCTCTTGAACCATGACAAAAAGGAAAGCAATTCAGTGGTTAACTCACTTCCCACAAAAGAGCATAGGTATAGTCACTGTGGAAATACTTTTACTGTGTAGAGATACCTACAAGTCTCTAGATAGCTTAGAATACATAGGCCTCTCCAGACTACCCTGATTGGGATAATCTTACATGGTAAAGGACCTCTGTCCTTGACTCTGACATGGTATTCTTTTACAGCATCCTTTCATTCTATGTGCATTTATGACAGTTGTTTTTACATTGGTTGGTTCATGTATCAGTTTTCCCTACTGAATGCTGAGTTCTTGTATTTTATTGATTTTAATATCACCAGTATCTAGCAGCTACATAACACATAGTAGAAGGTACTAAATGTTTTGCCAAATAAATTATGCCAGGAAGGAAGGAAGAAAGGTAGGAAAGAAGGAAGGAAGAAAGAAATGAACAAAGAACAGATGAAGGCAAGAACAAACAAAGGAAAGAAAAATGAGGGTAATCTCCAGCCATTTCATGAATTCTTCCCTAAAATCACATTTATTTCCCACTCCTCTATTATAGTATACCTGGAGTAGGAACATGTTCATTCAGAGAGGCTTTTATGTCTGCAATGAAGTAAGGGGTCAGAGAAACAAGAGGAGCTCAGATTATATAAAACCTTGTGGGCAACTTTAGGGACTTTGATTGAGTGAAATTTGGAACTATTGAAGGGTTTTAAAGAGAGAAGTAATGTGATCTGAATTTCCACTTTAAAAGGTTACTCTGCTTGTTGAAAATAGACTGTAATGGGGCAAGAATAGAAGCAAATACACCTGTTAGGATGCTATTGCTGTAATCCAGGCTAGAGAAGATGACATCTCTCATCTGAGTGACAGCAATGGAGGTAGTGAGAGATTGTGAAACTCTGGATAGGATCTGAAGGTAGAGTTATCAGAGTTCCTAATGGAGGGAGGACTCCAGTGTTATTGATTTGAATGACTGGAAGGATGGTGTTCTTATTAATTGAAATGGGAAACCTATGGGTCGAGCAGTTAGGAGGCAGGTCAGGAATTCAGTTTAGCACAGGTTGATTATGAGATGTCTGATAGACATTCATGTGGGAATGTTGAGTAGGCAATTAAGGGTGAGTCTGGAGTTTCAGAGCTTCATACTACAAATATAAATTGTGGGTCTTTGACATATAGAAGTTATTTAAAGCCATGAGGTTAGAAAAGATCAAAAAGGAGTAAGTACATATGAATAAGAAGACTGAACTCTGGGGCACTCTAACAAAATTAGACTAGTGGCCCTTCCTTCTTGAGTTAGTTTTCTCCATTTTGTTCTGCAAAGGAGAAGCTGGGTTTATTAATCAAAATAAGACAGCAAAGGAAGAAGTTGGATTCGGGATTGGAATAATTTGGTATCAAATTCAAGGTTATAGATCAGAATAGTGACAGATCCTGTCTGGAATAGCAGCACAACTGTCAAAACAAACTTGGAATAAATGTGACTGCATCAAACACAGGATTTATAAAAGTCTACACTGCAGCCCAACATTCTTCCAGTACAGAGAGACCTTTGGCATTGCATCCCCACTACTGAAAATTATCTTTAGCCTCTTACTGTACACAAGCCAGTAGCTCCTATTAACTTCTTGTTATCATAACAAATTACACCAACTCTTCCCACTGCTTTTGTAGGGCTGGTACATCTCATTGGTTGAATTAAACTGGAAATCAGAAGACAAGGGACCCTGAGAAAAGCAGGCTATACATGTCAGTTCCCCTCCTCCCATGTTCTTATAACAACTATTTCCTTTCTAACACTTTCCATGATTGCAATTTATTTTTATCTCAGGATTATTAGATAAATAATTCTCTTTTTCTCTTAGAATTTACACTGCATGATATCAAAGATTATTCCAGTGTTGCTTACAATTATATCACCAAATCCTATCCTAGGCTCCACATACTGAAGGTAGTCAATAAATAGTTATTAAATATTAGAAGGAAAGAAAAAAATCAATCAATAGACTATTTTGTTTTCTCTCTCTTTCAATTATTCTCACTCAGGCACCATATTGTTACGCACTGGCTTCTGGCACCAGTCTTGCCTGTCTTTTTTCCTAAGTCCCTTGCTAAACACTTGGGAGAAAATTTGACTCCAACTACTTTAATTGGTCCATCCTAGGACAAGATTTCTAACTCTTCTGTCCACTTAGTTCTTGTTCACCTTCTAAGCTCTAACCACTTCCTCCTCTTCTCCCTCTCCTACATTATATGTATAGAAATTAAACAAATCTTATATGATAAATGATGAATGATGATAACTGGCGGGAGTTAAATGACAGTGACTCTATGACTTTAATATACTAAATTCTCATACTTTTCCTTCCTTAGGAGAGCAGTCATAACCTGCATTCGAAAGCTCTTTTGGTTTTTCCAGTAGATCTCCTCTCAGGCTCTACTTGGTCCTGCCACACATTCTCATTCTATTTTAGGGTAGTTCAGTGAACTCTGCATATTTAAATGAATAAATGTTTCACATGAAAAAAATTATAACAGGGTGACTTGGTGGCTCAGTTGTTAAGCGTCTGCCTTCGGCTCATGTCATGATCCCAGGGTCCTGGGATCAAGCCCTGCATCAGGCTTCCTGCTCAGCAAGGAGCCTCCTTCTCCCTCTCTCACTCCTCCTGTTTGTGCTACCTCTCTTGATGGGTTTCTCTCTGTCAAATAAATAAATAAAGTCTTTTAAAAAAAGGAAAAAGTTATCATTTTTCCTTTTCTTCTTAAGACTTGGGGGAAAAAAATGAAGAAAAAGTCCTGTGAAGGATTTGGAAATTTAAAAAAATAATACTTACTGGATACAAAAATACATTTTCTAAGATTTAATATAGAATTTTGTTTCATAATAAAGTCAATAACAATAGGATCTTGTTCATAAGCTAGAAATTACAGTTCTGAATTAAGTGTCTTGACATTCACTAAATGCCAGCATGTAAAGTTGAAATTTTGAAAGGACCATTGAGGAAAACTTTCAACTCAGCTTAAGTATAGCCAATTAGTATAGATAACAGTAGATTTATCATTTTGTGTTTAATGACAACTTTAGAAAAGGTATAAACACATAGGGATTTCTTTGGAAATATATGTAGATGAAAATGTATGCTTTAAAAATTCTAATGTAAACTCTACTATTCTGGCAGTTTTAATCAGATATTTTACTTGTCAGAAATGACTATAAATACTATTCAAGGTTTCCCATTTTTCCAAGAATATAATGACTTACCATATCATTGTATTAAATATAATTCAGTGTTTCATTCATGTTTCAGAAGAAACTTCAGAATCATTTCCAATTCTCCTGTCAGCTTCACTGATGTTATTAACCACCTTGAACCAGAGAACCTATTAGAGAGGATTATTTATTAACTGAAGTCTAATTATATCAGTTATTAGAGTTAGAATGGAAAAAGCATTGACTTCTTTGTTTTCAAACCATATTCAATTGAA
>CM053604.1:11996997-12025257 GCA_028646535.1 Procyon lotor | reverse complement strand
CTCACTGTGATTTTGATTTGCATTTCCCTGATGGCTTCAAGTTTTGAGCATCTTTTCATGTGCATATCAGTCATTTGCATATCTTCCTGGAAGAAATGTCTATTCAGATCCTCTCCCCATTTTTAAATTGGGTTATTTATCTTTTGATTATCGAGTAGGAATTGTTTGTTTTCCTATGCTAGATACAAATCCCTTATCAGATAGATGATTTACAAAAATTTTCTCCCATTCTATGGGTCATCTTTTTACTTTCTACTAGTACATTTTTCATTTTGGTTATAGTATTTTTCAACTCAAGCATTTTTATTTGGTTCTTTTTAAAAAATAAGTTCTATGTATTTACTGATATTTTCTATTTGATGAGATGTTATCATCATAACTTACTTCTATAAGCATGATTTTTTTTAGGTCTTTGAACATTTTTATAATGGCTAAAGTTCTAACCTTTATTTTAGTCCTTTCTTCAGGCACTAATTTTCTTATTTACATTTTAGGAGTAAATGTAAAAGAAAAGAAAGGAAAAGGAAAGGAAAGGAAAAGAAAAGAAAATCATGGGTTAACAGGATAAGACACATTAAACGAGGGTCAGAATCCTTGAGACCCAATAATTCATGATTTTTAAGGAAAAAAATAAACTCTAAAATTCATTTGTGATAGTTTTAGTAGGTATTAGAGGAATACCTTTAAAATTTTGTTTATTGTATTTTTGTACATATACTATTTGTGATATGCTTCAAAAAAAAAAGAAAAGAAAAAGAAAAAACTCAAATTGTACTATTCAGATGATCCAATTTCAGTTTAAATTCTTTTGTATTTTCATCACAGGCTAGGGTGTGCTAAAATCAGTGCAAAAGTACCACTTTTATTTAGTCAAAATAGTCAAAATTGTTTTGAAAATTCTTTAAGTATTGATCTAACCACCCCTCCATCCCAATATGTGACTTTGACATTCCGCACCAACAGATTTTTTTAATAGCCTCAAATGAAGTGGTTGGATTTGCCTAGGGGCTATGTAATATGAAAAATGGGTTTGAGTTTGTTTATTCTTGAGATGCTTGTGCAGGTTGAATGTTTATAGGCTTAGGTGCACATATGATGTGGGGAATAGAAGCAGCAGAAAAGTTATTAAATTTCCTTACTATCTAGAGCCCAGTGTCAAGTCCTTGAAACACGCAGAGTGACATTCCTCTAGAAACTCAACTGCCTTCACCTTAATACTTTGCTAAGGGCCAAAGGCAATCCTAGCCTGACCACCCCCTCCCCACCCCCTACCCAACCAGGATCCTATAAGTCTACTTTAACAGATAAAAATTCCTTTGGAAACTTCCTTTATCTCTAACCCTACAAGATACATGTGGGCAATCATCCCCAAGCATATGACTCACCAATATACATCTGCAGGGTCTCATGACTAAGGCTCTATTAGATGGTAATAAATGACCTTTTCCCAACAACAGCTAGCCCCTCAAGGTCCTGGAAACCTTGCTTCCAAAGTTCCTTAGAGACTTATGCTATCCCTGACCCTGTCCCAACTTGCAAGTATATAATGGACCACTCCTCACAGCCCCGGGGTCAGCAATAGCAGGAGCAGCAGCTGTCTCTGCCCATGGGTCCTGTCCCCGTGCTTTAATAAGCCACCATTTTGCACCAAAAACATCTCGAGAATTCTTTCTTGGTCATTGGCTCCGGACTCGACCCCACAGAACTTCACTTATATTCTAAAACTTCATCACATGTGATGCGATTTTATCAAGTATGATATCATGCTTCATTCTCCAGTGGTCAGAGATGGCCATGAGCAAATGTAAGCGGCTAAGAAAATGGTAAGGCCAGTTAAGTTACGTTAAGCCCCTTAAATATATTTAAAAGGTTTAGCCAATCTTTTCTGTAGTGATTCCCTCTTCCTGACAGATTCAAATGATTCACTCTTAAGGAAGACAAGGTGGTAACCCTTCCTCTCAGCTCCTCTTTGGCTTTGCTACTCCATCATACAAGTCATTTTATTCCTTTTTTAAAGTTGACTGCCTTCACACAATCTTTTCATAACCATCTGGAGGGCTGAACCATGATAATAGTTTTCAGTTAACTTCTAGACTTGGTAATGAAAAATAACATAATAAAGTTTGAAAAGTGCTTTATGTTCTCGGATACCAGATACTGAAGTAATCTTTTTTAAAGAACAAGCTCATATATCTGAAGGATGATAGAATGGCAATACTATCAAGCATCCAGAGGAAAATAATTCACTGCGCACTCTGAAGATCATGGTTTTTTGGGGTGGGTAAATCATGAAGAGTTTGGCAAATTGGGGGTACAGAGGTATTTACCTACTTACAAACAGAGTATCATCCCAAACAAATTGAGTTTCCATGTTTCAGATTGAGTGTGCATGTTGAAAAAAGACTTGGCACATCACTTGTTATTTTGTTGGTGGCCTAAAAAGGAGCCTGAGATAATGGTAGGAGGAACTAATGGATATTCGATGAATGTGACCATTTCTAGAGGACAGAAGTCCAGAGGCACTTGTGTCTCCTGCAGCTAGTTCAGAGAATATGATAGAAAATATGTCCCAGGGAAGTAGAAGCAGCCCATCTGAGCCTGTAGTCTGAACTTTAGTGTTTGCTAACTCAAAAGCCTTTAAGGAATCAATATAGTACATGTGTGATGCAACCATGTGCTAGAGGTGAGTGGACCTCTGGAAAACGACAGTGGCATGCTCTATTTGAAGGCTTTTCTATTCTGATTTTTAAAACACTCTGAGGAAACAACCCACATCTACAGGCCAAGTTTGTCTCTTAGCTATCAGTTTCTGAACTCTGGGTATAGCTTAAATAAATATACCAGACTCAGGATCATTGAACCATCATAACATAAATAGGAAGCTACACAATCTGACTTTTTAAACTTTTTCTCTTTCTTTCCAAGTTTATCATAAAATTCTACTTCAAATAATATGGGATGCTATAGCTGCCACACAATTTATTATTAAATAAATTAATGGACAATGATTCTAGTAAATTGGGGGAGGGAGGCATATAATGAAAAAAACCTATAAAGGTTGACTTATATATACCAGTGACATTATATATGTAATTGTATATAATTTGAACAAAACTATATGGTAGATATTATCATTTTTTTATTTTATAGGCTGAAGCTCAGAGGAGTCAAGTGACTGGCTTAGGGTTATTGGCTAGTTGGATGGGCAAAATCACATTCCCCAAAAATTCATATATTGAAGGTGTAATTCTCAGTATCTTAGAATGTGACTGTACCTAGAGATAGAGGTTATTAAATTAAAATGAGCCCTAGTCCAGTATGATTGGTATCCTTATAAAAAGACATTAGGACACAAACACATATAGAAGGAATATGATGTGAATAGGCAAGGAGAAGATGGCCATCTACAAACCAAAGAGAGAGGATTCAGGTGAAGCCAACACTGCTGACCTTAGTCTGGACTTCTAGTCTGCAGATCTGTGAGAAAAGAAACTTCTGTTTTTAACATCATGGTACTTTTTTTATGGAAGCCCTAGTAAACTCACACAGTTAGTAATTCATAAATTCAACTCAATATTGTCCTAACTCAGAATTAACCATACCCCCAAACTCTCATAAACAAATTTCAGCTTGAAATACCTCTGACATTTATGTAGCTCTCACTAATATCCCCTGTATTAGTATAGGCTTTCCCAGAAGTAGATCTCAAGACAATGTTAATTGTGCAAGAATTTTATTAAGAGAAATGCCTGTGAAAGAAAATGGGGAGAGAAAATCCAGGAGAGCTCTCAAACTGTGATGCAGGTCTGACCCCAAGTGAAGGAGACAGGAAGGACAGTTGGAGGAAGTCATTTAGACTGCTTTGCAGTGTTAAGTATGGTGCAGCAATCCTTAGGGAAATCCTGAAGCCAAAGTTATCTGTGAGAGTCCCATATATCTTGGGGGTCAGCCTACCTTAGTACCCCCTATGACCTCAGTCATTGGCTGAAAGTATTTGTGCGAGGTGTGGCTTTGGTGCAAATGTGCAAAAGAGTATAGCTACTATGATACATTACTATATTTGTTAAAACACAGTAAAGCATACTTTATTCTCAGGGGGCCATGGCAATAGGCGTAAAATTCAATAGGCTAAAGATGAATGTAATTGGACACTAGGCCAATTGGTCCTTGGATAGAGGAAACACGACCCAGATGTTATAAGATTCATTAAAGTTTGGAAAACATTGATATGATGGAGTGTATGATTCAGATGTAATTCTTCTATGATTCATTAAATGATAGAATCAATGGCAAAAAGAAAGAAAACTGACCTATTGAATGCTAATGGAAAATTAGATCTCTAGAAGGCAAAGTTTTGGCTACTATGTCAAAATTAGCATTTTTTTTTAAGTTTAAACTAAATAACCTTTAAGATTCCTTCCATCTTGATATTTCAGGTTTTGTTTTTGTTTTTGTTTTTGTTTTTAATAGCTGCTTTCTCCTGGGCTCGTTCCCTCAGCATATACTGAGAGTTTACTGCATGCTGGATGTTGTGTTCAAAAACACAGGATGTAAAAGATTCAGTTCTTTCTGCTCAAAAAGTTCTCTATCTTATGAAATAGTCAAAACCAGATAATCACAATACAGTGCACTTAGGATAAAGGATATATGTGGAACATTACTGGTCATTGAAGCTGAGCCCTTCATCCAGTTCTTGATGGAGCTGGGAAGGAGTCCTGGGGAGGTAGTGAGGTGTCAGGTTCATATGGACAAGGTGTATGGTGCAGATGAAGATTGTATGGAAGATTGTAGAGTTGCTGGTGTCCAAGGTGTGAAGCAGGAAGTTGCATTTAATTAATTCATACACACACACACACACACACACATACACATACACCCACACACATACATATACATATATATACACACACATACATATAACATAAATTTACCATTTTTATCACTTTTAAGTGTGAAATTTAGTGGCAATAAGTACATTCACTTTGCTGTGCAGCCATCACCATAGTCCCTCTCCAGAACATTTGTACCATATTGAACTGAAATTCTATGCCTATTAAATAATGATTCCGCACTGGCCCTTCTCAGGAGTCACTGATAAACACTATTCTTTCTATTTCTATGAACTTGCCTGTTCTAGCTACCTCAAATAAGTGGAATCATACATTATTTGACCTTCTATGTCTAAGGTTTCACTTAGTGCCATGTTTTCAAGGTTATAGCATGTATCAGAACTTCATTTCATTTTACATCTGAATAGTATTACTTTATAGTATATAAAGTATATATATATATATATATATATATATATATATATATATATATTATAGGTATATTATACTGTATTCTGTTTATCCGTTCATCTGTTGATTGACATTTGGATTGTTTCCACATTTTGCTTATTATAAATAACTGCTGCAGACTCTGGTCTTTCGAGTCCCAGCTTTGAGTTTTGGGGGGTGTGTATCTAAAAGTAGAATAGCTAGGTCATATAATAATTCTGTTTAACTTCTTGAGGAACCATCCTATTGCTTTGCACAGCACCTATACCATTTTGTGCTCCTATCAGCAATGCTGTGTTCCAGTTTCTCCACATCCTCACCATTTTGTGGTTTTCCTATATTTTTTAATAATGGCCATCCTAATGGGTATGAAGTAATATCTTCATATATGCAGCATCAGATATCAGTAATATCTTCATTGTGGCTTCAATTAGCATTTCTTTAATGAACGGCATGTGATTTTGAACGCTATTCTTTCAGTGATATCGAGACAGTAATTGATTATAATCATTACTTTCCTGTGTTTCAGGGGTAAGAATATATTTGCATTTTAAAAGATTACCCTGGCTGCAGTATGGGTGTTGTAGATAAGGAGAGGACTGGTTCATGAAGAACAAAAGGAAGGCCAATTCAATAATCCAGGAGAGAGAATTGGAAAAAATGAGCCCATTCAATCAATAGTGTCTAGGTCATGTAAGCAGACTTGACAGATTAGGCATGATGGGCTTTAAGGGAAAATGAGAAGTCGAGACACCACCTAAATTTTTAGTATGGCTTACATGGGGCATCACCCCCAGCAAGAGGTTTTGGATGTGGAGAGAAGACCTGATTATGTTGCATTTGAGATTTCTGATATTTGTAAGATACTCAGGCCCAGAAAGTAGAAGTAGTTACAGGATTTTGAAGATCCAAAGTCTAGACCAGAGATAAAGATGTAGTTGTCATCCAAAAACAGTTTTGATTGGAGGAAGAAGCATAGGGAAGGTCACATAGGGAGCGAGAGGGCAAAGAGTAAATTCCCAGCATTTTTATAAGTTGGGAGGATAAGAAAGAATACTTGAAGAATTCAGAGAAGCAAAGGGGCATTGAGAAGATCGCTGTCCCAAGGAAGCTGACCAAGGAAGGAGTTTTAAGTTCATAATTGTATTGTACTAAATAGAGCAAGGATTTCTAGAAATATTGGACCTGATCCTAAAACAAACCTAACTATAACCTAAACTAGAACTTAGGGCTCTGTCCACTGTACTTCTGCTTGAGTTTTAGACCCAAATTCCAATTTCAGGTGCAGAGTAAATACTGATTTCCACTACAATAGCCTAATTGGTGTTGTTCTACCTGACACAAATTCTGCCTAGCGGGACCACTTCTGGAGTAAAAGGAATAGAACACGCTCTATGAGGCCAAGTTTGAAAGTACTAAAGTGCTTTACTGTTTCGAGTGCTACTCTAGACTCCATCATAATTCATTCTGAGCCCAAGGGCCTCATGGAACTTCGAGGGCTTCTTTTCAGCTACTGAGCGGGATTGGAAATAGTTGGTCAACCCCTTGCCTGGTGCCTGGGAGTCAGTGGGTCACTGAGGGGAATTTCGTCCTGGAGTAACCATCATGAGCATCAAGCTCCACCCTTTGTGTTCTATATGAGACCAGCATACTTGATAGCCCTTTATTGGGCTTCTGGTTCCCACTCTCCTTTCCTGAAAGTTTTGACCTCCTCTCCTAATACCACAATGTCCTTTTCTCCAGAGCTGGATTTGACCCCAATACCTATCTGTCACTTCAGACTGGCCTCCTTCCAGTCCTGTTGATCCTGAAATATGATGCATCTCGGGGTTCTACTGCTGTATCTTTGATACTTCCTCTGATTAGACACCTTGCTTCTTGGCTTTAGCCCAGAAACAGCCAATTTATCTTCCTACCTTGGATTCACTAAAAGACCACAAGCACTTATTTTTGCCTGTCTTAATTTATTCTGATTTTCCCAGTGAGAAGTTTCCTCTGTGCTCATTACCCCAGGCTATGATATTCTACCTCCAAATTCTTGTAATTTGCAGGATTAGAGGAAGTCTCACTTTTGAAATAAAGCATTTTTTTCTAAGTTAAATGTGTTACCTAGAGGAGCTAGCACATTAACATCATGGTATGTATCAAATAATGCGGTCATTACCCCATCACCAGTAAGATCATGAGGGACATGGAAAGATAGAAGTCTTTCCAAAGACTGATCCATTTTCAATCTGGAAGGTAGACATAATTTAGTCTGACTTCCTATGTGGTACATAAACTCCTACTTTATAACCCTAATCTGGTTCTTGAGGCCCTAGTTGAGTATCTTCTCTGACATGGAATGCTAAACACACAAAGCACATATGTATTGGGAGAGTCCAGTGGTTAGATGCTCCAAACCATTCTTTTCTCTCTAGAAGAGTTTAGACTAAATTATAGTCAACAAATACTTATTGAGAATCTGTTATATGCTAGGCACAATGCCTGGCACTGGGCACACTAAGAGCCACAAGGCGTAGTCTCTGCCCTCTATGATAAGCCCATGTCCTACTAAAATGTTAGAATGATGGGTAGAAGCAGTATTTGACACCCCCCTCCCGTTATGTCACAGTTGCCTCCTTTACAAATTAGCTTAGCACATTCCTATCATGCTTCAGTTTGATTATCCTTCTCTTCCTTTCTGAAAGACTCCAAACATCAAAATTATTTTGAGACCAGTTTGGGCTTTTTTTCATGATGAACTACTTTGGAGATAATTCATCCAGCTTGTCTCAATTATACCACAGAAGCTAAATGATGAAATTAGATCCTGAAAGGAATAAACAGGAGCATTAAATACACCCCAAAAAACATCTGTTGAATCTAGGGAGAGTGTGAAAGTAAGGGACTTTTTCAAAGACACTTTGGAAATAGGATTTTAGTGGAATTGGTTATTGTTCTCTAAGGCCAAAGTTGGGAGAATTATCTCTACAGCCAATAACAAAAAAGTCTTAATTTTTGTTGGCTTGGAGGTAAAAAGGAGCTTTTCATTATAAATGTGTTTTCTATTTGGAAACTAAGAAGTAGAAGTACTCAGTAGGCACATATGTGCTCAGAGATCTGGTTACCATGAACATTTTCTATAAGTCTAAATTATAAATCATCATTTATAGTGCAGAAGCAGGTGCAAAGTAAGCATGCAAAGCTGTTAGGATGATAGGTGCTATTTTTTTCAAAGTTGGCTATGAATAATACAATACACAAGGAGATGGAAAAGTACTGAAGGAAATAATAGCATTGTCCAAGTATCTGAGACCCTTAAAGGACTTTCAGAACAATGACAACTTGAGAATGGTTATCTTCATGACTCAGTGATCAGAAGACATTTCAGAAACAAGAATTGTATGAAATCCTGAGTCAGTCACATAGAGTGCAAATAAATCTCCTGCAATGCAACCGGGAAGTGAATATGATAGAAGCAGCATTTCTAAAGTTAATGAGAAAGATTCCTGATGTTGGGTTAGTGTGTATTTCACAAGAGGCAAAGAGACCAATTATTTCCTGGTTTTGTTGGTTTTTGAGTGACTGCATTGTGGTGCCCTGCTTTTGCTGGCCTTAATTATAATCAAAATTATTATTCATCTTTTGCTCAATTATTCCTTTAGTAAGTATATGTTGCTCCTACAATATCTTATCTTTAATAGAATAAATATACATGCAAATTATGTTTCCTAAAAGGTAGATCTTGGGATAGGATGATCCAACCCAAAATAATTTTTTTTTCAAAATAATTTTTTTTTAAAGATTTATTTATTTGACAGAGAGAGAGCACAAGCGGGCAGACTAGCAGGTAGAAGGAGGGGGAAAAGCTTTCTCCCTGCTGAGTAGGGAGCCCAACCCCAGGATCCTGGGATCATGACTTGTGGCGAAGGCAGACACTTAACTGACTGAGTCACCCAGGCGCCCCCAGCCCAAAGTAATTTTTGAAACTGTATTGTTTTATCAATTGTTGACCTGGTAGCATCAAATTAACTAGCATCAACTGAAACTTGTCTTATTTCAAATAAAAAGTCAAGTATACCAAGACAACCTTGAAAATAAAAAAAAAACTAAAAAAAACCTAAAACGATAGCTTAAGCTTTCAAATGTATTTTTGTCCTACAAATTGTTCACCTTAATCTACACACTTAGCATCTATGCTACTATTGCTTAAAATCAGTTGGAAAATATCTATATTGTAATTGGTCTCAAAATGAGTTTTGCAGACCTGGTAGAGAAGACATACCCATCACTCTATAGTCTTTCCCAGTTTTGTTCCAAAGCAGAATTCCCTGGTGTGATAACTTAATTTTATTGCAGATCTTGTCTCCATACAGTTTTGTTATTTCCAAGAATCAAATCCATGGTGTAATAATCAGGTATTTTCCCGGCAGCAGATATTCAAAAGAACATACCATAGACCCTGCAGGCATGTCTCATGTGGAATTTAAAAGGCATTCGAGCCTCAGTAGCTCCATTAAACTAAGTGCGTGTGCACCCTAAAGGACCTCTTGGGAAGGCATCATATTTCACTTAGACATATATAATTTCTGTTTTTAATTTTGTCCAGCTTTACTGAGATGTAATTGGTATACAAAAACTGCACATAATAAATGTATATAATATGGTGAGTTCAGACCTTTGTATACACTCATGTTAACATCCTCACAGTCAAGATAATAAACATATTCATCATCACCTCCAAGAGTTCTTTCCTTTCCCTTTGTTGCTATTGCTCTTGGTTTTAATTTTAAAATAAAACACATGACTTTATAGTCACATCTCATAATCTTTCAGTGAACGGGAGAAGGAAAAAAAAAGTATGGACATATCTTGTAAGAAGGAATCAGAGAAAATGCCCAGTGCTTCTCTGGGCTGTCGGTGGTGGTGATGTGTTTGTCTCCTATGACTTCTAATACCTTCAAGATCCTCTGTACTTAATGAGGAGTCTAAGAAGCAGTAGGTGTATGACTGTAATTACCCCTCTGAGACACAGTTTAGAGTTGGTATATGTTCCTTTCTTCCTAGGGAGCCAGTGATGAGCCCTGAAATGGTGACATTAAAGGTGACATCAAGGGCATCAAAGATGATTGTTACACTTGAAAGGCAACCTCAATATTTATTAATCTTGGGAAGGAAGTGGGGTGAGATGCAGTGGTTTTCAAATAGGCCCTGAGTCAGAATCCCTTGTGGAGATTTTTATTTTTTTTAAATGTAGAGGAGGTGGCCCTATCCTGACTCTGGGTGAATCTTTATAATGGGGAGTCAGTCCCAAATGTTGGTGTGATATAAAGGTCCCCACAAGTGAGACTAAGACATCTAATCCTCAGACCAGTCTGTGGAGCCATCTGAAGGCAGAGAAGGAAGACCGAGGTGAGGGTCCCTAAGCCACTGTTTCCTAACTGTATGACTACACACAGGTTGATTAACTTCTCTGAATCTCATTTCTAAAACGGGAGTCTGCATTGCTTCCCCATAATGTTAAGACTTAATAAACCAAATGTGAGCTGTATCTGGTGCACAGAAGGTTCAATCAAAAGAATTCCTTCTATCAACACTGTCCCTTTCTCCTGGTGTAATTAACTGAACGTTTGTATGCCCCTAAAATTCATATGTTGAAGCGTAAGTCCCAGTGGGATGGTATTTGGAGATTTGAAGGTAATTAGGATTTGGTTAGGTCGTGAGGGTGGGACCCTCCTGATGGGTTTAGTGGCTTTAAAAGAAGGTGGAGGGAGATCTTGCTCTCATTCTGTGTGTGCACACCAAAGAGAGGCCATGCCAGGAAATAGTGATAGTAGCTCTGCAAGCCAGGCAGAGAGGTCTCACCGGGAACCAAATATGCCAAATCTGCCAGCACCTTGATCTTGGACTTCCTAGCCACCTGTGAGAAATAAATCTGCATTGTTCAAGCCACCCAGTTCAGTCTATGGTATTTTGTTGTGGCGACCCAGACAAAGATATAGGCAAAAAAGCTTACAATTGCATAGACAGCCAGGACAGTTAAGTGGAAACAGCACAGTGAACACAAATTTTTTCCTGAAAAGAGGCTCTGTGGGAACACCTTTTCGGAGCATGCTCCTGATGAAGCTCAGAGCGGGCAGCCCATCTCAGCCACAGAGAAGAGCCTGAGCCAGTGAATTGCACCTGCCTTTGGCAGGACAAGGACTCAGATGCCCCAGGAACTTGGAAATAGAGGAAAAAATAGTGTCTTCTGAGAATGAAGGTAAATTAAAATACATTATAATAGATATGGGGGGAAGACCAAGAGATAGCAATTAAGTGCACTGTAGAAGAATTTAGAATGACCAAATAGTCCATCATGGAACTCTGGAATGATCTCTATGGGAGAGGCTGGAAGCGATTATAATTCTCTAGATGGAAACTTAAAGCAAGCACGCCCAGGCTAGATTAAAATCGTGAAGGGAGGAAGGACACCGTCAGCCATTAATACAGAAAAGGAAAGAAAGTCTCAAGGGTCAGAAAAAATTGGAAGAATTTGGTTTCATAATTCTTTCATTCCTGGCAGAAGCTCTGAACCCACAGTTTATTAAAACTAGTCTTCATGGCCATCCGAACCCACCCTGAAACTTTATTCACTCATTGATTCATTCATTCATTGAATGGTATTTGTTGAATATCAACCATGTGCCATCCAGTGAGGCAGGGGTTGGGTATACATGTCATGGAGACCGCTGCTTCTGTTGGGGATATATGTACTAGAGTGTGCGTATTTGCCTTTTTTATGAAATTCACACTCTTAAATAGATTTTCAAATGGCTAAGAATGGGCAAATTAGTTTACTCTGTTTGATTATTATAATCCAGGAAACATCTGCTCCTTTATTATTTGTGGGGATTTTTTTCTAGTGCACTAGTTATTACATGGTTTGCAAAATGCACAAGGCAGACAGAGAAATCCTGAAATCTCGATCTGTGAAAGAGAGTGAGAACAAAGGTGCTTGGAGTTAAATTATTTAAATATTTCTCCCAAGAACTGTACAGAGATTAGTACTGTGCAGCTTTCTAAACCAAAAATGGCCATAAGAAGTTGCAGTTATTCTGAGTCATAAGTATTACTGATTTTGTAAATAAAAGGTTTATTTTTTTATTTTTTTAATAAAAGATTTATTTTTAACAAAGACATTTTATAGCATAGCAGAGCTCTTTGGCAAACAGTTTAGAAAGCCTAATTTCAGGCAGAAACACTGATAAGATCCCATGGGATAGACACCCAAAATTGTCAGTCTCCAAATGAAAAACCCACTAGAAAACAGCATGGTAAAGGGTGAGGTCCGGGTGGAGAGGACAAGGTGGTTGCAACCTTGGGAAGTGAATGTAATTCTACTTTGGTTTCTTTAACAAAACATCACTTGGGGGTGCCTGGGTGGCTCAGTGGGTTAAAGCCTCTGCCTTCAGCTCAGGTCATGATCCCAGGGATCATGGGCTCTCTGCTCAGTGGGGAGCCTGCTTCCTCCTCTCCCTCTGCCTGCCACTCTGCCTACTTGTGATCTCTCTCTCTCTGTCAAATAAGTTGAAAAAAAAAACCATCATTTGCATGACTGGATTTGATCTTTTTTTTTTTCCTTCTTCTTTTTTTAATGCTAGAGCAATCAACAGTTTTTCTCTATTTCCTTCCTGCCTATAGGCCTCAATCCGGAGCAGTATTGCTTGGTGCAAACATTTTGGCAGCTCCCGTATACTGTAGGCTTAAGCAGGTTTTTAATCATCCCAGACAGAGGGGACATGTTATCTCAAACTAGGAGCAGGCTATGAAATGGGATACTCATTAGGAACAAAAACACATGAGCTCCAATTAAACTAACTGTTCTCTGGCAAACCCCTGAGTGTCTTGGAGGTTAACTTTGTTTAACTAAGGTTTACAGAACAAACAAGCGTGCTTCAGGTGTCATTATGGAAAAGCGAGTGAAGGCATGACTCACAATTGCTTTTGCAGTCAGATTACTTCTCATTTACTGTGCTTGGGACGGTTCAAAATCAGGGCCTCCCTTTGGCATCACTGTTTCCTTCTGAGATAATTACTGACAAGTGTTGGGGGCACCATTAAGTTCAAATCTCTCCATTAGACTTCAGAGCCTGGTTGTGTAATGATTACATTTCTTTCACTTGTTTTACTTTCAAAATGACTTTTTTTTTAAACCCTGGAACATGGACACTGTTGGTCCTAGGACCAGTCCTTCCCAGTTCCTTCTTTTTCTGGATGATTTCTTCCTGTACTGGTTCTACACCGTGTGAGCTGGGGCATGTCTTCAGAAGAACTTAGTTTCCCTGGTGATCTACCTGGAAGGAAGGACCCTCAACACTGATTGTCCATTAAATTCACCTTCAGAGCTTGGAAAAGCCACCAGTGTCTAAACTCCACTCCCACACCTTCTGATTTTGATTGCTTGGGATTTCTAAAAAAATATTTATATTTATCATAAGTGCCTCTAGTTATTCCAATGAACAGCCAGAGCTGAGAACCACTAATTTAAACAGTGTACCTTACACCACGTTCATCAAGAGAGCTTGGAAGGCCAGACGGGCACTGCCAGGAAATTCACTTGGAGCCTTTTCAGGGACATTGTCCTTGAAAACAGAGAGAACTTCTTTCAAGGCCTTGCCAAGCTGAATCATTTCCAGGTGCTGCATTTCATTGAACTCTCCCCCATGACTCCCCCTTCTGAAGCCTGTGTTGTGACAGAGTGCACAGATATGATCCGCGTTCCTTCATGCCTCTGTGCAGTTTCATGTGCTGTCCTCTGTCAGGCACGGGCTCCTACCCAGCCTCTCCCTGCCCACGACCCAGGCAAAATCTAGCTTCTCCCTCAAGACCCAGCTCAGCCCCCACCTCCTTCCCTGACACACTCATTCTACCCTCCACAAACCTCCATTCTTCCGTGCTGTGTAGAATCTTGAACACCTGTCCATCCTAGCTTGTGGTATATAATACTGTCGGCCTTTTGAAGGGATACACTTAAGGTTTATAATAGGTAGTGTGCTCTTTGAATGTTGGTCAAAAGCAAGTTTTTTCCTATCTTAGGGCCTTTACGGCAGCTACATCATGCTTATGTGTTGGCATAACTAGGGTAGGAAGAAATTCAAACGTCACCTCCTAGAAAAAGGCTACAAGAAACATCTCCTCGGTCTGTCTCTCTCACCTTGCCCTATTTTATTTTCTTTATGGCATTTATGGCACATCTAAATTTCCTTTACCTACTTGTTTACTTTAGCTTCCATCTCCATCCTCTGGCATGCAATCTTCTTGAGGGCAACTACTCCTCTAGCCTATCTACTATTATATACCAGGATTTAGAATAGCATCTACATCAGTATAGCAAATGGTTAAAAAATATTTGTTCTTGACCACCTTTTAAAACCAGATAGTCCTGGGTTGAAAGCCTGGCTGGATCATTCTCGGTTTATATTCCTGGGCAAGACAGGTAACCTCTCTATACCTCAATCTCCACCATTCCAAGGATCTCTGTGGCTATCCTGGTGATATAACCCCTTCCAAGGAGAAAGAAAACATTATGTTCAATGAGCAGATCAACCCAAAATTGCCTGCAAATTCCAATAGAATGTCAGGGGAAATAGTATGTTTTAGAATCATACTAACTCATGGTAATTGTTCATAATAATTGGGTAATAATACTTTCCTGGCAGGGCAGTTGCCGTGATTAAATAAGAAGGTATCAGATGCACCTGGGAAGGATCTGCATTCTCTTTTACACTGTCTCCAAAGCTGCTCTATATTCAAACCATGCAAGAATGCTGGATACCAGCTCCTTCAAATCTGATTACTCCATTTTCAAAATAAAGTTGTGTCAAACTTTATTCATAGTGAAATTCATCAAACTTGCCGCACTGTTTAGCATAATTTAAGAACCTGTTTGACTTGGGTTCTCAAGCAAGTTAGATATTGAAAAATAAATTAAACATATATATATACATATACATTTGCTTACACATGCATATACATATACTGTCTTAAGGAAGTTTATTTACTAAATAAATATTAAATATAAATCTTCTAACCATCTGTATATGCCTTAGTCAGAGATGAAACAATTAAAGCCTTCTGTGATTAGACTCTTTGGTATGTATTCTAAAAGCACTTCAATCAATGAGGGAAAGTGGGAAGGGCCCAAGGATTACAATTTACTGTTATCTGTCACACCTCTATTGCCAGGGTATATTTTGGTTATTTGAGAGATATGTACTGTGCTTGTCAAATCAGGAAGCATGTGGCTGCATTTACCTTTGTGTGGGGCATTCCATGCGACCAGATGGGTGTCAGAAGACATTTGTCTTTCCAGACATCAGATCTGTGTTAACATTATAATATGGGAACCCCTGGTGTTTTATAAGGCCCCTCCAGCTATAAATAGAATTAACTCCCACAAAATTAACACTCTTGATATGCAAAGGTCTGTACTTCTGTTATTCATGTGACTTAACAAGATTTCTCTAAGCCAGAGCCAAATAACACCTGTTGATCCCTTCACTTTCAGAAATTCCCCATCTTTGTCCCATCTCTCTCTAACTTCTTTGTCTCAGCTGGCTTTTCAGTATTTTTGTTTTGTTTTGTTTTTTGTTTTATTTTTTATTTTTTATTTTTTTTTTAGTATTTTTATATGTTATACGCTTAAGTCACTCTGAGCCTGCCCATGCTGCCTTCTTGCCTTGGGCAGCCTCATATGTTGCAAGTTTTGGCTATGGGCCAGATGCACTGACTATCTCCAGAATGCCTCTGCTGTGATGATCCAGTGACACAGTGACCTCAGGGCTGAGATTATGATTTCTACATGGCCAAATGTATTCGTTCTTGCCCTCTCTACCTCATCACCATCCATCAGGTACCCAAGCTAAAAATCCAGGAGTCACCCTTAAACCCCCTCATTTCTGATTTCATCAATCCCTACCTCATGGTCATTTTATATCTCAAACTATCTATGGACTCTTCCCTCTCTATTGCTAGTAGCATTGACTTTGCACAGGCTTTACTTTCTTCCACCTAAATATTATAAGTATAACCAGTTCCGTTATCTTTAGTCTTGCATTCCCCACCCTCCCTCCTTTCTTCACCCCCCAAATTGAGATTTCATAGTCCACACTGTAGCCAGAGAGAGCTAAGATACAAATCTGACAATGTCAGTCTCTGGTGTAAATTCTTTCATAGCTCTTCATCAATTTCAAATGCCCTAGAATGACCTAGCCAGCCCTCCATGACCTGGCCACTCCATATCTCTCCAGCCTTCCTTTCTGCAGCTTCTTGATTTGTCATTTGAAATTTTTAATAGTATGACATTTTCAAATAGATCCACAAACAGAGCCTTAATTCCAGAACCCCATAACTTTGCTTAGGCTGCTGCCTTTGCCCAGGATTATCACTCTAACTTTATTAGCTTGAATAACCATCAGTACCATTCAGGATTCTCGTGCACCACAGGTTTATCTTTCTTTTAAACCTCTCTTGAACATGCATGTATGGATTTGTGCCTACTCTATAAAAAGGAATGTCCAGTTTGATTTAATAAAACCATATTGGCAACAGTACCAACTCAGGTGGGCAGTTAGATGCACTCTGGTCAGAGCCCTGCTACCAACCAGCTTTGTGATCTTGGACAAATCACTTGCTGCTCTAGTTCTAAATTCCCTTTTGCTTATAATGATCTTTTTAAGCTAGAAGCTTTCCCAAGTTCTCTCCACCTTCCATTTTCTGCATCTCACCAGGGACAAAGCATCTCAGAGTTGTCAATAAACCAACAGTTTAGTACAAATACAAGCCTTGTTTATTGATCACTCTTAGGTAAAGTGGCTTTTATATGAAGTCAATATGTGTGTTAAATATATTCAAAGTAATTGCTTTATATACTTAAACAAATTGTCCAGTCTGCCTAGCCCCATCTTGTGGACTGCAGTGGTGGTTTTTGGTTTTTCTTCAACTGCTGAAAGATCCAAGTTCTGGAAAGAGAAACCTTGGCAGAAGGGAAGGAGTGTGGATTTTCAAAATCAGGCTTGGATTCCAATCCTGACACTATCCTTTACTTTTTTTGTAACCTTGAGGAACTTATATGACCTCTTTAGTTCTCTTTAGTACCAAAATCAAAATAATTACTGCCAGAGGACATATTTCAAACAAACATCAGACTCCAGAGAAAGTGTATGGAACAGGAGGCACAAAGATATTGCTATTATTTGTGTCATGGTGATGATTATGATTCTTGTCATTATACTAGCTAGAATAGAGAAGACCAGGCAAGTATCAATAGCTAAATCTTTTATTATGTGGGTGTCATTTATATCAACATCAGCTAGCCATAAGGTGCTTGAATATTTTTCTTTCTTTTTTTTAATTTTCATTTAAATTCAATGAACATATATTATTGGTTTCAGAGGTAAAGGTCAGTGATACATCAGTCTTAAGGTGCTCTAATATTTCATTAAGAAGTAACTCAAGGATATTAGTTCACTTCCTTTACAGATAAGGAAAAAGAAAGCCAGAGTGGTTAAATGACTTGCTCCAAAATAATTCTCTATCAAGTGTTGTTGCAGCGACCTGAACCCTATTCTCCAGGCCAAAGGCTAGTCTTCCCTTTAGTTGATGCTTCTCAAACTTTAGCGAGCATCCCCATCACCAGAGCTTGTGCAACACAGATAGCTACGTCTCACTCCAGAAATTAATTCTGATTCAGTAGACTTGGGTGGGCTAGAAATTTTGCTTTTTTTTTTTGTCCCAAATGGTGGTTTATTAAAGCACAGGAACAGGACCCCTGGGCAGAAAGAGCTATAACACTGGGCTTGTGATGGGAAACTGACCGTATACTATGGGGTTGGGAGAGGGGTAAGGAAAAAGGGAGCTTTCAGTAGAACTTCCATATGCTAAAGAGGACCTACAAGATACCAGGGGCCTTGCCATTGTCAGGTTAAGATTGTTTTGCCCCTCTAGCAAGGTATTAACATTAACATAGTTGTGAGATTCCTGGAAGGATGTTACCCATGTCCCACCCAGGAGTAGGGGGTGGGGGGAGGTCTGCAGTGTGTCGGTTTCTGCTCTGTCCTCAGCTTGCTTAAGCTCCCAGGAATTACTGTTGCTGTCTTTTGAGGAACATTGCAATAGACAACTCTGTTTTGAATGGGCTAGGAGGAGTTTTTTTGGCTTTCTTAAACACCTCATTCGCAGGAAGTGGCAAAGAGAGAAAGATCAGGCCCTATGTCTTGATGACTCCCTACCAGGTTTTGTAGGGGGAACAGCGCTGCCAAAGCTCAGAGGCTGGGCTGCTCTGCCCCTCTTGCCTCTTCCTACTACACTCATAGCCACCGAGCATTAGGTTTCAGAAAAACATGCTCCCCAGATTTATTTTATAAAAATTACAGTTTGTTTTGGCTGCCATGTTTATAGTCATATTTGGAGCTTGCAGATGCACATTGCAATCTGTAGTGTCTGAGATGAGAAATTGGCTCTGGCGCTCATCCCTTACTTCTGGGCAGAAAAAAACTTGCAGCTTTTTTACTTTGGTGGTGGGAGAAAATACAACAAGAGCAAATGCTCTCTGGGTAGTTGACACACGGAATGCAGTGAGGAACGTTGCCACCTATTTATTTCCTCTGTGAAGAGGGAAACAGATTATATCCCCAAAATTCATTTGTTAAATTGGCAGTCGAACACTCCAGGCTTCTATTTCCATAGAAACAATCTCGATCCTTTGGCTGCCTTCCACGCTACAAAAGGTTTTAATGAATTTACCTAGAAACCAAATTACCATTTGTGAAAATAATTTCTGAGGAAAAATGTCTTCTGCTCTGTGGCAAGAAGGAAAGAGTGGTTCAAAGAACAAAGAAGGAGCATTTCTTGGAGAAGGGGGTGCTGGGGCAGATGAGGTTCCAATTCAGAGCCAACAAATTCTGTGCAAAAACCAAAGTACTTTAATCCTCTCTCATGTCCCTTATCTGCCAAGAGCAGATAATATACACCTCGCAGAGTCCTCCTGAAAGTAACAGGATGATGTATGCGAAGTCTCTCTGCTACCATATCTTAAACAAAGTAGGCTCTCAGTAAATGACTTTCGGAAGGAGCATGCCTTCTCTGAGTTCCCTTTCTTCACTTCCATGGTTTTTTCCCCTGCGGTGGTTCTGTGGTTTTTACCCACAGAACTGTGGTCACTAAGGACACAGGAAGCAGAGGGAGAGATGGGGCTTCAAATCCCACCTTCCTCAATCATGCAGAGCAATTCTACTCACCCCATTCAAATCTGAAATTTTATAGCTGAATCTATTTTGGTGCTCAAAAACATACACACACACATACATACATACATACATAAAATAAATTCTCCATTTCAGGACTCAACCTTGAAAGGCAAATTAGTGACTTTTTTTTAAAAGATTTTATTTATGTATTGCCCCCAGTGTCGAATCCGAGAGACCACTGGGGAGCCGATACCAATGCAAATGCACGAGGGTTTATTCGCAAGCTTGGGCTTGGGCCCAAGTATACCCAACACTGCGGGGTTGGGACTTGGACCCTGAGGTCAAAGGGCATAACAATTTTATAGGGGCCAGTGGTCACACAGAAAGTTGCATAGTCATTGTTGGTCCACACGCAGGTGGCCAATGAGATTGTAACACACACGGAGTGTTGCATAGTCCTGTTGGTCCACACGCAGGTGGCCAATGAGATTGTAACACACGTGGAAAGTTGCATGGTCATTGTCGGTCCACACACAGGTGGCCAATGATATTGTAACACACGCGGAGTGTTGCATAGTCCTGTTGGTCCACACGCAGGTGGCCAATGAGATTGTAACACACGTGGAGTGTTGCATAGTCATATTGGTCCACACACAGGTGGCCAATGAGATTGTAACACACTCAGAAAGTTGCATGGTCATTGTCAGTCCACACACAGGTGGCCAATTGAATCATAATTTACCCTATAGTAACCATTTGAACTAGCCTATTACTCTGGTCTGAATTGGCGGGCAAAAGGCGGGGTTTGCATCCTGTGACAGTTAGGGGTTCCGTATTCCTATCGGCTAACTCAAACTAGTTCAAGGACCGGCTAGGCAATGTTCTGACATTCTGTGACCTTTCTCAGGAGCCGGTCGTGTAGGGGTTATATACAATATGACAGGTATAACACAAAATAAAGTTAGCCTCTTTTTTTTTCTTTTCCTCTGCTCTCTCAATTTATTTATTTGACAGAGAGAGATCACAAGTAGGCAGAGAGGCAGGCAGAGAGAGGGGGAAGCAGGTTCCCTGCTGATCGATGTGGGGCTCGATCCCAGGATCGATCCCAGGACCCATGACCTGAGCCAAAGGCAGAAGCTTTAACCCACTGAGCCACCCAGGTGCCTCACATTTTCTTTAATCACTCAAATATTTTTTGAACTTTTGTTACTTGTTACATTTTCCATTTCTGTATGAGCAATTTATGAAACAATTTCCTAGTGTTTTTCTACTGGGGGAAACCTAAATTTTTTTTCTCTACATTTTTGTTACATTTAAATGCAAACTATTTAAGGGTGATGTATTACATCTATTTGTGTTAATTAAGGGGAAAAGTGTGTGTGTACTTATGAGTGAATGTTTACTGCATTGGGTTAGTTTAGGAAACATTCATCAACTCATTATCCAGCACCAAGTGCATGTCAAGTGTTGCTTTCAGTGCTTGGGATTGTGAATGAAAAGGACAAAAATCCTGTCCATCGACATTTAGATTCTAGTGGGAAAACCACATAAATAAAGCAAATACAGAGTCTATATGATGGTGGTCATTGCCAAGAAGAATAAAAGAGTTTAGAAGAGTTGAGGGGGAATTCAGGGTGGAAAATGCAGTTCTGGATAAGGCAACCTTTAGAGGCAGCTAAGGTGATAATGGAATACTGAGCTGACATTTCAAGGGAGTAAGTCAAGTAGAAATCTGGGTGAAGGTTAGTCCAGACAGAGAAAACCTTAAGTGCAAAGGCACTGAGGCAAGAGCATGCTTAGGATGACCAAAGCACACTGAGGAGACCAGTGTGGCTGGAATGAGTGAGTGAGGGGAAAGCAGTGAGAACTGTGATCAGAAAGTTATCATGAAAGATTCATACTGCATTTTGTATGGGTCTTTCTTTACTTTTTACTTTTAGAAAAATGAAAACTATTGGATGATCTTGAGCAGAGTTGTCAAATGATTTGTTACATGTTTTAAAAGGCTGACTCTGGGGTGCCTTATATTTGGGTGTCTCAGTTGGTTAAGCGTCCAACTCTTGATTTGGGCTCAGGTCGTCATCTCAGGGTCCTGAGATCAAGCCCCAAGTGGAGCTCCCTGCTCAGTGGGGAGTCTGCTTCTCTCCTTCTCCCTCTCCTTCTGCTCCTCCCCTCACACACACACTCTTGCTCTCTTGCCTCTCTCTCTCTCAAAATAAATAAATCTTTTTTTTTTTTTTAAGATTTTATTTATTTGACAGAGAGAAACACAGCTAGAGAGGGAACACAAGCAGAGGGAATGGTAGCCGGAGAAGCAGGCTCCCTGCTGCACAGAGAGCCCAATGCGGGGTTCGATCCCAGGACCCAGGACCCATGATCCCAGGATCATGACCTGAGCCAAAGGCAGATGCTTAATGACTGAGCCACCCAGGTGCCCCAAAATAAATAAATCTTTAAAGTAATAAAAAAATAAAAGGCTAACTCTGGCTACTTTTTCTATAGAATAGAACACGAAAAGTTAAGGGCACAAGATGAGAGATGACCTAGACGACAAAAGTCAGAAAGGAGAGAGAAGAGTGGCTTGGATCAGGGGATGGAAGTGAGGTGCTAAAAATCAGTCCAATTCTGGATAGTCTTCAGTGAATCTGCTAATGACTAGTATGATAATGGGAAGGCTTCCTACTTGGCATTGCAGGGATGGATAGCATATACCTACCTGAAGAATTCACCTTTCTGAGACAGGTGGAGTTGGGGAGAGTCCACTCAACAAAAGCCAAAATTTTAAATGGCCACGAACAAATGTTCACATGTCACTTATTCTCAATTCTCCTTCTGCCCACTCCCTGATAATCACGAAGCATTCCAAAGGTAAAGATGGATGCTCTGGGAAGATTAAGTTGCTTCGATTAGCAAATTTCAAATTGTGATGCACAGGGCTTTTTTCACCTTATCTCCAACTAGTGTGTTGTATAGTCACTCAACTTTATGCTTCTTATTTCAAGCTTGCATGCCTTTACAATAGGACTGACTTTGCAACTAGTCCCAACTTCCAACTAGAGAGGCTAAAAGGGTTTTTCTGGAAACTTGCTCATCTAAGACTCTTCCCCTCTTGAGCTCTTATGGTTAATTCAGTTCTTAGTGTCTGGAGATTCATCACCTCTTTATTTCTCACATCCTTCTATATCTCTCTGGCTAATCCACCACATTCTTAATTCATTTTTTCACTTGGAACAGCCTCTTAATTAGTCTCTTTGCCTGTAATTTAGCCACACTTACCTCCCAGTCAATTCTGCACAGAATAACCCCAGTGATCTTTCTAAAGTACAAATTTGATGATGTTTGGCCTCTGCTTATAATCTTTCATTGGTCCCCCACGGCTCTCAACATAAAAAAAAAACAAATCCCTTTAGTATATTTAAAGAGTCCTTGTGATCTGGTCCTGCTTACTTTAGCAGCCTTATGTCTTAAAAAATATTCTCCCCCATCCAATCTATGTACTCTCTGTGGCCCCTGTGTGAGCAAGCCCACTCAGGGCGCTGAGTTCTTGCCCACATCTGAGACACTGCAATGACTGGTCCCTCTACCAGTAATGCATTTTCCTCATGTTTGCATGACCCCCCAGTTATCCTAAAGATCTCAGCTCAGGTGACCTCTTTTTTTTCTAGGGAAACCCCCCAGATTCAAGTATCTGTCTAATGACCTACTGTGATGAATACCATGGCTCTCAACATAATGTCTAAAAACTGCCTGCTTACTTCTCTGTGTTCCCCATTGGACCATAGGCTCTAAGAGAGCAGGCGCTACCTCACTCATACATATCGTCTCCCTGTGTCGATGGTGGGTACATATTGGGTGCTCAATAATACTTATAGAATTGTCTTGGTTTTAGATGGAAAAATGTTAAGAATCATAGCTGAAAATCCTTAAGCATTATCTGCTCCCTTTTACCCCCTGAACTCTAGTACTCTGCACATATACACATCTACAAACACCCCCCCAATACACATATATACACTTGTACTTTAACCAGTTTCAAATTAATTTGTGTTAGGACAACACTTCAATTTAGAAAATGACTGGGTTTTTACATTTAACACAATGGTCGATCCTCTCCTTGAAGCTCTCTCTTCTTTTGATTCCCATGAAAATATTACTTTCTAAGGTCTCTTTAGATTTCTCCTACCACTTCTGCTCTGGCATTCTTGGCTCCTCTCGTCCCTATAATGTTGGCCCCTTGCTCTTATCTCTCTTTCTCTGTATGTCTCTCTTCCCTGAATATCTCGTTCACTCTTGTCACTTCAACTATCACTTACATGGATTAATCCAATATTTGTCTCTAGCTCTGGCTTCTCTCCCAAAGTATGCTTCATATTTTGTAATAACCCAGCAGCTGTACTTGATTCCCCGCTGGCTATTCAAATGCAGGTCCATCAAAATTTTAATTATCTTCACCTCCCTACCTGTTCCTGTTTCCAGCTTCACTTAGGGATGACTCGGAGTGACTGTCTGGATCCTCATGAGTATCTTTTCTCCTAAAAAGACCCCAGCCAGCAGTCCAGTATCTTTCTGCGCCAGATGACCCACTTCCTGGCTACGACTAATGGATCCAGGGATATTTGCCTGACCCAAGGTGCGCCAAACAGGGGCTCCCTCTTCGAAGTTTGAAATTTGGAGATGTATAGATTCCATGGTTGAAGCACCTGGAGGTGAGATCTGTCAAGGGCAGCACGCTCAAGTACAAATGCACAAACCACTACTGCAGCCTCACCCCCTCCCGAGCTGTGTTCTTTCTGTCCTTAGTTATGCCTTGGTTGTATAGTTCTTCCTTCAAATTCATGAGTTATCCTTGCATCTTTTCAATACCTTTCCACCACTTTTTTTTTCATTCTTGGACTATTTAGAGCCAAGGAAATGCTGACAAATAATCCTTCATGTTTCACAGTTCAGATCACCTCTGATGCCTCCTCTCCTTGGTCTCTGCATCCCTTGGTTCTTCCAGATTCATCTCTCCTTCTTTCTGCCTAGGGATGTGACCTCTGGTTCAGACCTTCGCAGCAGCCCATTCCCTGGTCTTCCTGTCTCCGGTTTCTTTTCTTCTTTCTTTCATCTGTGGTTGCTTTTGTTTTTATTATTGTCAGATGGAACAAACAGGACACTGCTGTGAGCATGCCACTTCATCATCCAGAAATATAAATTAAATCCTCATCATTTAAATCTCTCAGAGATTCTTGCAACTCATCATAGTCTGGTCTCTCCCACATTTCCAGTCTGTTGAATTCTCTCCTGAAACCACCACACTGTAAAATGAAGCTAGCTGGTAATCTCTGATTACGACCATTGCTGATACAATTCACGCAGCTTCAATTAACTGCATGGGGAAAAACCCTGTTTGATGCCATTCATTCATTCACTTTTCCATTCAACCAATAGTTATGAAAAGCCTATAATGGCCAAGCAGTTTTCTAGGTGCCAGGATACTATGAAAAGAGAGCATTTGAATCTAGAACTTAGTGATGAGAAAAAGCAAGAAATAAGAAGTGGTGGAGGGGCGGCTTGGGGGAAAGAGGGATCCAAAAGCACAGAGGACTTAAGCAGGGATAATCTTGGCTTAGTCAGAGAACTGAAAGGCTATGTGAAGAGAGAGCTGAGAGACCATAAAATTGGTCTTGGTTGAGATTAAAGAGAGCCCAATGCATGGTGAGGAATTGGAATCTCATTCCCAGTGTAATGGACAACTATTGAAAGGCTGTCACAGGGAAGTTATATGAGAAATATACTTTTTAATCTGGCTACTGTGTAAAAGTGAAAGCAGGGAAATCAGCTGTGTATTTCTTGCTTGGTGGCTTGGCTGTAGGACTATATTAGGAGACTTGATGGGAATTAATACTATAAAGGTTATATTTTGGAGTCCACAGAAGTTGATGATTGGATTACATTGAGAGGTCTTGCCTTGCATATGTTAGCACATACTGGACACTCAATAAATGTTGATTGATTCATTGAAGGAATGATTGAACTACTATGAATCAAACCAGATTCTAAGAAGCCATCCTTAATGGACCTCGACCCTCCTACTTCTCTACTCCTTTCCCTCTTCCAAATTCCTAGGGCTCTTGAAACACTTTCTCATGGATATTAATCTTCTTCCATGGATTTAGTGATTTATGTGCATTCCTTACTTACCTCCCCGTCTAGACTATAAGTTTCTTCATGATATTTATCTCCCACAGTCCCTTGCATATTTTGCATGGCACATAATCGATGTCAGCCTTTTTGAGGAATGAATGAATAAATGCATGAATGAAATGAGATGGAAATTATGTGAAAGTCAAAGTTCTCAAAGAAATGACAACTGAGCCCAGCATCTGAAATCTGAGGATCTTTCCAAATCAATTTACGACTATGTAGCTTGGTTACTTTAGGCTCTGCCTTGCTTAGAAGCCCAGGGCTATTTGAATGACCAAGACAGTCTTCATTTCAAAGGACAGAGCCCTGAGAGGCAGAGGGAGGCTGACTTGTGTGATTAAGGACAAGTTCTCATGGCTTGCTTGGTCACACAGCAGTTTGTAACAAGTGTCTTAGCCCTTCTGAATCACAGTTTCTTCTTTTGTCAAAGAGGCATAACGATAGAAATGCCTCAGAGCTGGTTTGTGAAAAAATAATAATGATTACTCATAAACAGAGCTCTTTCTATGTTGCCTACAATACCCTGAATGGTTTAACTGTACAATGTACTAATCTATTTGTTGCTCCTGACAACACTAGTAGGTATACACTTTTATTATCCTCCTTTTATAAATCATGAATATGAGGCACTTAGCACAGCACCCAACACAGAAAAAAGCATTCTGTAAATGCTAGAGATGAAAAAAAATGCAACACGAGATATGGAGCCGGAATGCATCATTTTAAAACCCAGTTTTGCTGCTGTTTTTTGACCGTGGATGAAGCAACCTCTATAAGCTCAATTTTCTCATTTTTAAAATGGACTGATATAAGGAATAAATGAGACAAAGTTTACAAAAGTACAAATCTACACAAAATTACAACAAAATCCTGGATTGATGTAGATGTTTGGAAAGTGTGAGAGGTGATTTTAACAAACATGTGTAAGATACCAGCCCATTTGAATGCAGTGTTTTGAGGAAGAAGCATCATATGGATTCTTCAAAGGAGAAAACTTCTCATTTGTCATAGTTTTGTTATTGCAGTGACTAGTCTTTCAGAAAGTTGTGGTCTGTGACTTATTTGTGTCCAGAGGATTGACAACTTGAAGTAAAATGAATACCGCAGTAGCTGAAGATTTTACTTCATTGCTAGTCTAATCCATCGTAGGGCATCTGGGCCAGTTAATTAAAGCAGTCCCCCGAGTGCCCTTCCGCAATTTAGAAAGCATCTTTTCCTCCATTATCTTTTGTGATCCTCCTGGAAGTGTTGTCAAGGAGAAACCATATCCCAGCTCTTTCTTCTCTGATGTTCTCTCTCCTACAGTTCCTAGGTTAGTCCTGGGCTTACAGGAAACACCAGCTCCGCATCGAATTGCTTTTGACCACTAAAATGAAAGTAGAGTGTCCCTCGGTCTGATAATTAGCTTATGTCTTCTCAATTGTTTGGTGTTCCTTCTTAGCATTTTGAAATGTACTTTCTTCAGAGTTCTTTCTTAGTGAAAACTGGAAATTCAGAGATAGGAATGCTAATTAAAGCTGCCCTTTCCTTCTGAAAGAGAAGGTTCTCTTTCTGTACAATACACACACACACACATACACACACATACACACACACACACCCATGCATACATATATCTAAAGGGACTTACTCTTGATAAAGTAGAGTCTAAATTTGGGAGTTTAGTTTAAGAGTTAGCTTTTTTTCCCTACTTAAAGCAATGTTTTCTATTAAAGTTATTCATATTATTAGCTGGGTGGTACACATAACAAGAGTCCTCCAAAGATATCTGCATCCTAATCCCCAGGACCCCAGGGATATGCTGGTTACACGGAAAAGATAATTAAAGTTGCAGATGGAATTAAGGTTGCCATTCAGCTGGCCCAAAAATAGGAACATTATTCTGGATAATCCAGGCAGGCTTGATGTAATCACAAGATAAGCAAAAGAGAGAAGCAAAAGAGTCAAGTTTAGAATGATACTGCCAGAGAAAGACTCAGCTGGCCATTGCTGCTGTTGAAGATGGAGGTAACTGCAGCCAGCACATGTGGGCAGGCTCCAGAATCTGGCAAAGGCCAGGCAACACTTTCTTTCCTAGAGACTTTTAAAGAAAGACAGGCCTGCCAGCACCTTGATTTTCGCTAAATGAGACCCATTTCAGACTTCTAAACTTCAGAGCTGGAAGAGAGTAAATTTGTGTGGTTTTAAACCATCAACTTTGTGGTAATTTGTTACAGCAGCAATAGGAAACTGATACAAACTGATTTCAGCATTACAATAATATAAGTGTAATGACAGAAAACAAGCCATCTCCACCAGAGACAAACTACAACACCGACCCACTGTAAGTTCTGGGAAATACATAATTCTCAGAAGAGACATGATTCTCTTTCCAGCTCTCCAAGCCTCTGATTTTGGAGCTGGGGTAGGGAGAACATTTTTCCTTTGCCTCTTTTTTTTTTTTTCCAAATGAAGTTTATTCCCTTTTTCCAAAAAGATTCACTCAGATACAGCCCCCATCTTCACTGTCTGCTGGTTTGTAGTGGACGCTGGAAGCAAGTCTTAGATGCAGCTGATTTGGGAACACTAGCAAAGACTAACACTCA
>CM053604.1:11969360-11996897 GCA_028646535.1 Procyon lotor | reverse complement strand
TTATACAACAAAACATATTCAAGAGAATCATCCACTGTCCCTGGAGATTTGAAATGGATTCCAGTTGAAACCTGTCGGGTTTTCTTTCCCAACGTGCTGCTGCAGGATAGGGAATGAGCCAGTGCAGCTCGGAGAACACCCCAGTCAGTCTGTGGGGATCTCATGCCCAAGAACAAAGAGAACCAAGCTGATGAAGTGATCAGTCTAGGGCAGCAGGCCCCTGCCACAAGTGAATGAGAAGGCATCACAGGGCTTCGAAGATACATTGAAGGCCTCATGACCTAGCTATGGCCAATGCCATATCCAGGGAGATCACCAGTATTCATGCTTTTAAAGCCACCTGTTCAATTTCCAGGCTATGGCTGAGAAGGTGGAGCTAAAGAGGTAGTCGGCTTTGCTAAGAGCTCCAGAGCTTGACAGACCAGGGAAGTGGGGTGAATTCAGGGAGAAATAAACCCTTGCTCAATCTTTTCCTATAGTCTGCTTTACTCCTATTTAAATCTCATCTGCCTGGAAGTCTGAGAATCTCACAAGTAGAAAATAGGCCACATTCAGCTATGTGCTCTTGACTCTGCCACAGCAGCTGTCATGGAGGATTGCTTGCCTCTTCCCTCATGACTCCATCTTCATTTTCTTCCTCTCTTCTCTCCTCCCTCCTTCCTCTACCTCCTGAGTCCCTTCCCTCTTGTTTCCCCTTTCTTTGCTCTCTTGATCTTGTTTCCAGGAAAGAACTTGATGTGAAACATTTACAAATGTAAATGTAAGGGCCACACCACAAGCTACCTTCTGGAAGTCGTTTGCATTTTAAATTTTGTTTTTCTTTGTTTCACAAGGCCACAATAAAAACAAAATAAAACAAAGCAGTGACCTTTACAATGGCACCACAAGAATGTAAGAACACTGACTCTTGGGTGAGAAATCCTGAGGTTAAATCCCAGCTCCTTGACTTCTAGTAATTGTCAGGGAGGAAAAACATTTCCTCTACCCTCTTAGGTTCAGTTCTGAAGGCCTGCAAATTAGAATAACAGAAGACAGATTAACATGAGAAAAGGCATACAACTTTTATTTTATAAATATGGAAGTTCACAGGAAGTAAGTGAAACTCATAGAAATAAGCAATTAGACTCCAGGGCTTATGTGTCATTTTAACAAAAGAAAGGGAGTTTGGGCTTCAAGGGATAATAAATTGCAGGGAAGTGACTAGGAAATATATGAAAGAAACTTATAGAAGATAAGGCTTCTTTTTTTTTTTTTTTTTAAAGATTTTATTTATTTGACAGAGAGAAACACAGCGAGAGAGGGAACACAAGCAGAGGGAATGGTAGTGGGAAAAGCAGGGTCCCTGCCGAGCAAGAAGCCCAATGCTGGGCTCGATCCCAGGGTTATGGGATCATGACCTGAGCTGAAGGCAGACGCTTAACTATTAAGCCGCCTAGGCGCCCCACATAAGGCTTCTTTTAGTTAAGCTTGTTTATGCAGACTCATCTTGGTGCTCACTCTCCATCTTCAGTGATAAGAGTTCCTCTCTGATTCCTGGCACAGGAAATGGGTGGGCAGCTTCACAAAGGGAAATTTATGCCACAGTTAGGTGGGTAAGAGGAGCACTGTGAACTCTTCTTGCATCTAGTGATTCTCAAAAGCTTTCAGCTCCACATAATCATTATGCCAAGGTAACATATTTTGGAATGGCATATTCTGATTTTTTTCATAATCTTGGGCAAGTTACTTAAAGTTTGGCATAGCAGCATCCTCATCTGGAACACTGGATTAATGATATTACCTATCATATTGAGGTGTTGTGATGATTCAATGAGATAGTTCACGTAATATGCACAGTACGTTGTTACACAGTAGGGGTTCAATAATATAACATTTATATAGTGGTATATGGAAAAGACTGTTTACAGAGAGGGAATAGAAAAAGGTCTGTGACATGACAGCCAAAGTTGTATGCGGGATTAAATGGGAAAACCCAGAAGCCCACTCACTTGAGTCCAAAAGGCCCAGGAAAAGGAAATCAGAGCAGGAAAAAAGTAATAAATCTCAGGTAAAGATTATATTCTTGAGAATGTTTCCTAGTTAAATTTCTAAAGAATCTGCTAATTTGTTTATATGAAGATTATGTAACACAAGCTTGGATCACAAGATACATGAATACTATCTTTAAGATACATTAGTGCAACATTGCTGCAAGTTTTTTCAAGTGGGAGGTATCCCCTCCCCATTTATGGATTCAATAGACATTCAAGCCAGAAGGTTGGATGCTTAACTGTTTAATGGACAAACATATACATATTTTAAAGAAATCCATTCCAGATGCATTTAAGAACCTTTCAGAATGAGCCCTGCAGCTAAGTGAAATACCATGAGTCCTGGCATGTTTGAGTGGAAAGTTTATCTGGAGAACATTTAGGGATCATTCCAAATAATTGAGAAACCCCAAGACAGATGGACATGATATCCTTTGGGGTGGGGATAGAACAGAACTCACTGAGGGTGAATAGCTTTCATCATTTTGGTGAGAAAATCTTAAAATTAGAAGAAACACTAAGTGTCACATACCAACCTTGTTCTCATTCCTTGCTCTATTCAGAAGTTAAGAGGCCTCTTACAATAATTTCCCACTTGCATATTTCTTTCCTACCCCAGAGACCTCAATCTAGCTATGCCACCATCATGACTTTTGCCCTAGTGGGTACTCATTTCTGTTCTTGGAAAGTAATTCCTCCTCTCCTCACTTGTTTTCAAAAACCTAGATTAGACTTCTCTCTTCAGTAGAACCTTCTAGATGATGTCAATCACATGGAGGTCTTGCTTTTTTTTACCTCCTATTTACTGAGAGCAGAAAATTTTTCTTTCAGAACTTAGTTTCTTTCTAATTTCTCAATGGATCATCCCAGTTTCTTCTGTAGTTAATAATTCAGTTTCATGACAAGCTAGCTAGGTGAGTCAAGCCTATTTTGTCCAGTTTCCAAGGTTTTTGAACATGAACAAGTCAGGTCTGCTCTCTGTACCTCACTTTTAAGCCTTCTTAAAATAAAAAGATTGGATTGTTTGAACTCTAAATGTTTATACAAATATGAACTAATAATATTAAATTTAAGCTTGACTTAACTAGTTCCTATATGCATTGCTATTCTATTTATATTTTTGGAGAGACAATAGGTAGGTGGATAAATATATAATATTTAAGCATTTTTTCTCAACTTCACTATATTTATTTTGGTATTTGTATGATGCCAATAGGATGAAGAACATTTCTTGACCAAGGAACACCACCTAGTGAAATTTCAAACTGAAGCTAAATTTCTTTCCTTTTTCTTTCTTTCTTTTTTTTTTTTTTTAAGATTTTATTCATTTATTTGACACAGAGAGAGAGACCACAAGTAGTAAGAGAGGCAGGCAGAGAGAGAGGGAGAAGCAGGCTCCCGCTGAGCAGAGAGCCCGATGTGGGGCTCGATCCCAGGACCCTGAGATCATGACCTGAGCTGAAGGCAGAGGCTTTAACCCACTGAGCCACCCAGGTGCCCCTGAAGCTAAATTTCAAACTGGAGCTAAAACAAAGAGGGAGAAATGATTAATTTCAGGTTTCAAGCAAATCATCACTTTTGAGATTATTTAAAGTAACACAATGGGTCAGTGCAAGGAAATTAAAAGTCTACTCTGACTACTACTGACTCTCTCTCTCTCTTCAGACAGGGCCATCAGCTTGGGCATGCCTCTTTGGAGTCCATTTTTTACTTTCCCAAGAGTTTCTGGCAATATTTCCCCCACACAACCCCTTAGCAGAGACCCAGTTAAAGAACCATTCATCAAAGTACAGGGAAGCCCAAGAGTGCAGTGGTGAATGACACTGTTTGCAAAATTTGGCACCCAGGATACCGAAGTTCAATCCTAACTCTGCCAAGTCCTATCTATAAGACTTCAGGCCAGTTTGTTTAATCTTTTAAAGCCTAAACTTGCTCCTTGAAACCAGAGAAATAATATAGATCTCATAGAATTATTAAAGAATTATATTAGTTAATAGGTATGAAGATTTTAGAATAGTACCTTACACTTCTACGTAACTGTTAGCCACCATAATGGAATAAATCAGATATAAATCATGGTTGTGCCCCTTGTTGAATGTAACTTTGTAAAAATAATCTCGATGACCCTTGATTTTATTTATTTTTATTTTTCACAATAGTGATAATAACACTTCTCCCATTAGTTTAGGGTAAGATTAAATGAATTTATACATGTTAAGTACATGTGCCTGCTTAGAGTAAGTGAGCAAGAGATGTTAGTTTATTCCTTTGGCATTCTTTTCTTTTGGTATGGAAGACAGACCTTTGCTGGACATCCATTGTAATATAAAGAATTGGTGAACTTGAGAATAATTGGAGAAAGACAAGGCATATTTTAACATAACAAACTAGGTCAGAGCTAATAAGCTACTGTAATAAAATGATAGAGCCATCACTTAGAATTATTTTTTTAATAATATATAGCCAATTGTTCTTTCCCAAGATGGCACTAGAAAAACACTGTTCCCCAAGTGTCCTCCATTTCCCTAGACTGATCAAATGATGCATGAAACTCATGGATGGCACTATTAACTTACAAAATCCTGACATGACGCGTTTATATGAAAGAGACCCTGGCATTCTTGCTGGAGTTAACAGGAAGAGCTAGTAAAGGTAAACAGTAAAGGTAGCTAGTACAGATAAGGATTGGCTGAGCCACTAAGACTCTCAGCTCATGGATCTTATATTGGAATGCCATTGTCCTGAAGTGAAGTCTTGCCTAGAATCAAGAAAATTATATCCCTGGGTCTTTCTGTGAATTTCAAAGATGGTGGAGATTTCTTTCCTGGAAAATGAGATGTGACAGTTTAAAAATTATTTGCCTAAGTGTATAAATCAAGAGGTCAATTGATAATTACTTGCTAAAAATCTGCTGATGGATATAAAGGGAGTATAATGCATATGGTGGTCAGACAAAGCAATGTTTAAATGCAGCATCTAGGGGCACCTGTGAGCCTTAGTTGGTTAAATGTCTGTCTCTGGCTCAGGTCATGATCCTGGGGTCCTGAGACGGAGCCCTGTGAGCCCTGCATCGGGCTCCCTGCTTCCTCCTCTCCCTGTGCCCCTCCCTCCAACTGCTCATTCTCTTTCTCCCTCTCCCTCTCTCTCAAAATAAATAAATAAAATCTTAAAAAAAAAAAAAAACAAATTCTGCACCTATAGCTTCTTAGTGGTGTGACATTGGTCCACTCACTTCACTTCTCTGTACCTTAGTTTTGTTTTAACTTTAATATGAAATTGTATAGGATTAAAAGAGACAGTTACAGTTAACTTGGCCTAATTAAGTTCTGTGCCTTTTTTAAAAAAACTTTTGATGTCCTCTTGTCAAATGTTCTCAGGAATTTCAGAGAATGATTACTTAAAACATTTCTTTACCCATCAACTTCCGAGAACCACTTCCCCTGCACTGACTTGCTGACAAACTGAAAATAACATGTTTAGATAGATTGGTGGTTGGGCAGATGGATAGATATTTCTCATAAACATATAATCCAAAACAAAAAGCACTTTTATAAAAGTGAACTTGGTGGCTAAGTGTATTCCTGGTGCCCAGAGGAGAAAATAGCCTGGCAGATCAGGAAGTCTTCACGGGGGAAGCACTGAAACTCGGCTTAGGAGCAGAGAGGGTTTTAGGACCAGGGAGGAGCAAAGTGCCTTCATCCACCTAGACCCAGCAGATCCTCTAAGGAGTTGGCCCTGGGTCCATAATTCCACACCTGCCATCTGCCTAGTAGGTGCTGGGCTCAGCCCTCCACAGTTAACTCTCACAGTGATGACGAGAAGTGGGCAATCGCACTGCCATCTTGAACTTAGAAAACTGACACTGAGAGACGGAGTGGTTTCCTCAAGATCACACAGCAAGCAAGCGACAGAACCAGGATTCAGTCCAAGTCCGTGTACCCCAAATCCTTTGTATGATAGATAACTTTTTATTTATTTTGCATTTTTTATTTAAATTCAATTTAACATATACCATATTATTAGGTTCAGAGGTACTAATTCATCAGTTGCATGTAACTCCCAGTACTCGTTCTGTCATCTTCATGCCCATGATCCAGTTACCCCATCCCCCTGCCCACCTCCCCTCCAACAAGTCTCAGTTGGTTTCCTATAGTTCAGAGTCTCTTATGGTTCGTCTCTCTGTTTTTGTCTTATTTATAACCTCTAATAATAATGAAAGCTACCATTTTCAATGATTACCATCTCTGCAAAGTCTCCTTCCCATTCCCAATACTCCTCTTTCCCCAGGTGGAGTTGGCTTTTCATTCTTGTGCCCCCACTGTACTTCGCAGAGATATCTTTTCAAGTGCTGGTGCATTTATCAATCACGTTCAATTTCATGCCTGCCTCCTTTATTATACCATGTATCCCCACAAGATAGGGTTGGACTTTATCATTCAGGTACTATTCAGAGCTCATCATAGCAGGTTAATAAATGTTAAGAAATAACCAAATGAATTAATGAATGAATGTTTATTGCCTACCAAGCACTGTGCCCACCACAGCTTTGAGGACTAAGTTAGCACTTTATGCTTCAATTTCCTTGCCTGTAAGAAGAAGATGATTGTAACACCCACCACACAGAGTTGTGGGGAGGAGTTCATTGTTGATAAATCCCTATGCTATTGATCAGCACATACTAAATGCTTGGCAAGTGGTAACCATTATTACAACCACACTTAATCTCACAATTCCTTTTAAAGAGAGAACTTCAAACAAAGTATTATAATCTCAACTTCGAGGAAAAGGAACTGTTTTCAGAGAGCCTAAGCTTCTTGAGGAAAATCACACAGCAAAAAAGTAGCAGAACCAGGAAAGGCCCCTCACGGTCCATATTATTCATGAACCCTGATCTCTGTAGTGAGTCCCAGGGTCTGGGGCTGGCTTCCGCAGAGTGGAGAAAACCCACAGGGTGTTTAAGCCAGGGTGAGCCTGGCATAGACCAGAGTCCACGACCATTCCCACAAAGCTGGCTAGGATGTTTGGTGTGGTTTGGAGTAGAACACCCCATGGGATCCTTCAAGACATCGCGACCCCAGCTTCCCTGATAAGAACCATCTAGCTTGTTTAAGAATACAAACTCCAGGGGCACCTGGGTGGCTCAGTCAGTTAAGCATCTGCCTTCAGCTAGGGTCATAAACCGGGAGTCCCTGCTCAGGAGAGAGTCTGCTTCTCCCTTAGCCTCTCATCCCACTCATGTTCTCCCTCTCTCAAATAAATAAATAAAATCTTAAAAAAAAAATACAATACAGACTCCAGAATCCTCTGAATCAGACTCTCCACAAGAGAGCATTTTTAACAAGCATCTTGGGTGATTTTTATCATCAGGGAAGTTTGTGAAACTTGGCTTTGAGAGAGGCTGAACCAAGAGTTGAAAAGAGGATAGTGTGATTTCCCCCCCTCCAGGGGGCAGTTACTGAACGTCAGTGTTCTTACAAGGTATTGCTCTGCCCCCCGCTCGCCATCCATCCCCGTTTGTAAAATACAAGGACCAAATCAATGTCCCTAGTAATGTTCTCACTGTGTCCCCGGGGACCCGACAGCCCCAGTGGAGTGGCAGGTGGGAGGCAGCTCGGATGCTCCTGGTGACGACGGCCACCAAATCGTGGTTCTTTTGCTCCTGCACTTTTCTCCCGAGCAAAATTACCCACGGGCTTCCACGGGGGCTTTCTGACAGAGGCTCTAGGCAGGAGCCACGACAGCCGATTCTGTCCTAGCATCCCGAGAGGGGGGCTGAGCTGTCTGGCGGCGCGAGCTCTGGGAGGGAAGAGCCGCCGCTTGGGCAAAAAGGGGGCATTCGCTGGCTTCCCAGGCAGCGAACTAGCGCTGCGCAGCCAGCCTGCTCGGCGCGTGGAGCGCCGCCGTGCTCTCCAGGGCAAGTTTCCTGGGAGTGTCCCTCCTCTCCGCGGACAGAGCAAAGTCTCCCGCTCTCCAACAGATGCTCCGCTCGCAGCTCTAAGTGCAAGTACCCACTGGCCGCAGCGCAGAGCCCGGAGGCAGGCGCGCTCCGGTTGGGGGACCCCACTAGGAAATGCCAGCATCAGCATGAGAGGCTGGACTCCCGCCCAGGTCGGTCTTCACCCCCGGGGGGCCGCTGCTCCGCCCCGTGCGTCTGCGAGGAGCTGCTCACTTTTCCCCCTTGCGAGTCTTTGTTCCAAGCCAGAGATCGCTCGGATCCTCTAATTAACTCCCTCCGCTCCGAAGGGGTCCGGAGGCTGGGATGCTCTGCCAGCCTGAAAGATGTTGACTCTCGAGTGGGAGTCGGAAGGACTGCAAACAGTGGGTATTGTTGTGATTATATGTGCATCTCTGAAGCTGCTTCATTTGCTGGGACTCATTGATTTTTCGGAAGGTAAAGTGGTCGCTCCCACTCTGTGCGGTTGGTCAGGTCTGGTTCAGAACTGGATACAGAAACTGCAGAAGTTGAGGAGGCTCGATACCCAAAGTAAAGTTTTAAAATATGCATGCTTGCCATGGAGCAGCCTAGCACTGGACGGTTTATGTCTGTTTACCCAGATATTTGACATTGGGAGGGAAGGGATCCTTCTTTCTCTTTGAAAGCTCTTGAGTGTAGGGTAGTATTGTGTGTGGGTTAAATATATTTATAAGGTGCGAAGTTAGGACTCTCTTCTATGGGGTGGTAATACAGGTTGTTTTTTTTTTTTTTGGTTGTCAAGTTCATGATGGCTACCACGCCTTAATGTCATTAGGAATTTTATTCTCTGGAGGAGTACCCTGATTTATGAGGGAAATATCTGTGTGTGCCTCATTAAGTAGGAGGTGTGGGGGTGGAGCTGGGTTGTTGATTATGATATAAAATGGGTAGGCTTTTCCGTTAAAATTGAGTTAATGGGTGTTTAGCAAAAATGTTCTTGAACACTTAATTTGCAAAAGTGTTCCATTTACATTTCCCAATGAGCCACTTTGCTCATCTCTCTTTTGAGTGGGAACCCATATGCAAAGGGCATCACTGTTGCTATCAACAAATATTTTATCCATCTAATATAAATTTTACTACTAAAATCAATTTTATTATTCAAAGATGGGGTAAAAATGTTGATTAACTTTGCTTTAATAATTTGAATAAATGTGTGTGTGAATATACAGACATATATACCATATTTAAGCACATTTATTTTTTCATGAAATAATTTTTCTACTGAAATAAGATACTTTGAATTATTTAAACCTCAGCATCTAAGGTCAATTCTACATCTCAGCTCTCCTATCTTCCCAAGCAAAAGAATGTAGTTCCTAAGACACTTGCTAATATTCCTTTCAGATAAGGGAAGGATCTTTTATTGCTGAATTTTTTATGACTGTTCACTTCTCATGTTGTGTGTAATGTTGGAAGATGATGAAAATATTTAAGCCTGCCATGCTTCTCATCTTTCTAACTACAGGAGCTAAGACCTGATGGCTACAACGACATCATCCCAAACTACATCCGGTACACAGGTTGTTTCTGTTAATATGTTATAATGGTCAATGTATCTTATCTTTAGGAAGTCTTTTTTTTTTTAAACAAAGTGAGTTTGTTAGGTTCTAACTATTTAGACCTCTATAAGAACATAAAAAGTTCCCAAGTAATTTTCATATCTTCTTGTAAATATTCTCACACTGTCACAAGCTCTGCTTAGGCTCACCAAGAGGAAAATGTTGTAATGGGATTAAGTAAAACCTCAGAAATTAGTTTCTTTTCTCATATTACTCATTGATTTTATTTAACCCCTGGAAGGAAAACAATGTGCTAGCAAACTTCCCCAAGTGCTATAGAACAACCTTTGCATTGTTTCAAGATTCTGCCTCAGTGTTCTAATGTTGGTATTGCAATAAAATGCAGATGAGATCATTTCAGTTACTGTAATGGGAATAGTTTTCTTCCATTAAATTTTGTCACCATATTACTTTTTGTTCTCTCAACTTGCCCGAACAATAGCCCCCAAATTTAAGGCATAATACTCCAGAGGGCTCGGTTTCATAGCCAGGTGATATATTCTCTAAATGAGAACAGCCACAGGGGTATTATAGAAGTCAACTTTCCTAGTGCTATGATGTAGCACACAGTTCTTTTATTGCCCATGTTGATAATGAACACATTTAAAGTCAAAGTCCCCAGGTTTAAGACCCCTGCACATGACTCAGCTTTCATTCTTAACTTCTGCTTTATGTCATTTACAGTTGATGGTTTTCACACGAAAACTTCAAATTTGTGTTCCAACAATATGAAAAGTGGAATTGTAAACCTGACTCCCTCAACTATAATCACAGATTTTTGTGCTCATCTGAAATGTCATTCTTGAGATGGATATCCATATTCATTTTCAACTAGTATCCATATCCATAAATGATTTTATATTTCTACACACACACACACATAGATGATGTACCTACACATTTATAGCTATTATGTAAAATGTCCAATAAGCTGGGGGCAATTTGGGTTCAATATAAAAGTATTGATCATGCTAAAATTCAAAGATGCTGGTACCGCCATACATGAGGTATAACCTATTTCACTTGACAAATCAATCCTTTTTGGTTCTGAAGTACATATTAGAAAATGCTAATCTAGTTCAACTTTTTCATTTTACATAGGAGACAGCTACAACCCAAAGAGGTTAACTGATTTACCAGAGGCAAAAGTAACTGGAGGAGAGACAGGACCAAAACTAAGGACTACTAAACAGTATATGGTTATAGTTTTCTTACTATACAACACTTTTTAATTATTTCTCTTCCCTAATTGGAAAAGAGAGTCAATGAAAACATATGTGGGAAATGTCTTGCATTCTGATATCTTGTCCTGAATGGTCCACTAACACCCTGAGATATTTCTGTGGGGAAATACATTCATAGGAAAGATTACACAACAGCCACACAATCTCTACAAGGTGTCGCCCCCCAACCCAAGTGTGGGATCCAAACATGGCATGTAAGTGAGCTAACCCAGACAATTGACTGTATCATAGACTGGCGGCAGGATTGGAACAAAAGCAAACCAATTGGTCTACTGAGCTTTTCTTTCTCTAAGACCTGCACTGCATTTTGACTATCTGAGATGTACACTCAATGGCCATAAGTACCTATTCCCGTAGAATCCAACAGTGAGACCCAGTAAGACCATGAGAGCTATGGCATAAGCCTCCTCTCTGTGTATTCTCGGGCTGTGATAGTATCCAGTGAGTAGCTGACCACCAGCCAAGTGGAGGAATAAGAAAAAGGCACAAAATACAGAGAAGCCACCAACTATTAGATCATCCCTCATTCTTTCTACCTACAAATGATAAAAATTCCCAAAATGGCTATCCCAATGTAGACTGCCAAACTTTTCACTGACTGTACTAGAAAATATAGTCCACAGTAAACCCAAGAAATTAACCATTCTTTTTGGTGGAGAAATGAATATGAGGCTCAGAGCAGAACCGTGAGATTCTTTTAGGCCACACTGAACTTTTATACTATCCTCAGGGGCAATGATTCTTTGCTGGTACAACTATGGGGTATTTTCTTTAGTATGACTATGCATCAATTTACTTAGAAAGTAGTTCTGAATCTATTTGAATGAGAGGTTCTGTGGTCCTGTTGGGATAAAGCAATGTTACTGTGGTATTATCATCTATAATGGCTAGTGAAAATTAGCCATGGGTAAAAAAGAATAAAGAGAAACATTTCCACTCCCACCTAAATTAGACTCTGATTTTGGTAAAACCTCATTTTGAAAATACAATCTCTTTCGGTTGAAATTCAAGGTTTAGGAAACAAAAGCAATTTATAAAGAGGATTCAAAAGACTAAAGGGATTTTAATATGATGATTTGAGGTTTTACACATAGCCACTCATTAATAAGGAGAATGATGAAGAACACTCAGAAAATGGATCTTATTATTTCATAGATTAGCATGTAATATATGTCTTGCTGAATTTTAAATGCATGCAGTGTTCTTTGTTAGGCTTAGATGGTAGAGAGGTGTGCAAGATGAACGTTAAAGGAATGTACCTTCAGTGAACTTACATTCTCAGAAAGAAACAAATTACCAAACAAGACAGAAGAATATAAGTGCTGGGCATAAGAGAGAAATGGTCTGCAAAAGCATAGATGGAATAGTACATTCCAGAAAGGACCTAAGGCTTCATGGAAGGAAATAGTTATACAGGACTTTGCAATGTGAGAAGGACTTCCCAAGTTGGAGAAGGGAAGAAGAATATTCTAGGCTAAGCAAAGAGCTTGAGTTGTGCCACTAAGCACTGACAGGAGGTAGTTTCATGGTTGCGAGCAGTGACTCTCACACACATGAGCATCAGAAAGTTGAAATGGAAGATGTAGCTGAAGAAGTGGCTTGAAGTTCAATGTTAAGAGTGTCTGCTTATTCCTCAACTAGTGAAGAACCATTGATTCAAAGTCTTCAACTTTGGGGAAAAAAGAGCAATGTGACAGACCACTGTGTTAGGGGTCTAATCTAGGAGTAGGTAAAGATGGGTTCTGTAGTAAAATCATGAAGGCCAAGATATTAGTTATGCTCTTGGAACAATTCAGGTGACAGACAACAGGGCAAAAATTGACAGATTGCCCTTCTCAATAAAATACTTAACATGAACTGTCAATTTCCAGTTTTTCCAGAAAGTCATGTTTACTATAACGCCCTTGGCCTGCACTTGTTCTGAGATACCATAATTGTATTTTATTTTAGGACAACATTGTTAGGTTTTAAATAGCTTTCTTGAGAGAAAGAAAAAAAAAAAAGACGTGGAAAGTCCACCAAGGTAGTTGTTATAGATATGATAGCACCATTTATGGTGGGAACTTAACAGTTCCAATAGGTATGTTGACATTTTGCAAGGTCTTCAATTATTTTGAATCTTTTATTTTGGAAAATTGCACAAAATACAGTGCAGAGAGTGGTATAATGCACTGCCAAGCACCCATCAATAATGAGGATCATTTTGCCATTTGTGTTTCAACAGTGGCTTGCCTTTGAAAATATTTCTCCCTTGTCTGCAACATGCCAGGCACTCTGCTAGGCCCAGGATATGAAGATGAATTAAAGATAGTCTCTAATCTCACAGAACTCTCATTTGTAGCAGTAGTTGGGGAATATAAACAAAGGAAAGGCAATGCACTATAGTAGGTAGATCAGTAGTAAGGCCAAGATATAAAAGAAGAATGGAAAGTAATCAAGTCTAAATGGAAGAGGTAGAAGTGATCAGAGATGACTCCTTGAAAGAGTTGGCTTTCAGGATGGACTTTTAGGAATAAAGAGAAGTATATCATCTTCATAGGCCAGCAAGGTCCTTATGTAATTTCCATATGCAGGGCTCTGGATGAGGTAATTCTATATGCCAACACAGGGACGTGGTCTACAATGCAGAATTCAACAGAGAGTGTCAAAAGGGAATTAACACAGTTTCTTCCTTCTCCTTGATTATGTAATTATCCATGTTATCTACCATAAGAAGACATTCAAAACATTACAGTGTGAGTGCCATTTACTCTCATAGAGTAAGGGTGTCTGTGCACTTCTCCTTAGGCTGAGGAGGGCCTCCAGGGCCTCTTTCAAGTTTGCGTGGTAGCCTGGAAACTGTTGATTAGTGGCTACATTGTTGTTTTGTTTTTAATGTTTTTCTGCGGTGGAGATTTCAGATTAAAATCCTCTGCGGCTGAGATTTCAGATTAAAATCCTACTGCAAAGTAAAGATATCCACATTCCAAAGGCATCTGGAGCAGCTGTTCATTAGAACCCCATGACCATAGGAAATAATTCCAAATGAGATATCCAGCAGTGAGTTGAAAAAGCCCAGCTTACATGGGCTTTGATTTGGCTGGGAAACTAGCCCTTTCAGCTTTATAACTTAGGGAAAAAAAAGCCTTTAATTTACAAGTAAAATTGAACACATATGTATCAAGCACCTACTGTGTAGAGGGACATAGAGGACAAAAGGGCATTTTATTGTCCTTCAACGTTTTCATACTGATAAGAGTACAAACTTGAATGACTAATCCAAGACAAAAAAAGGGTCTGGTGAGAAGGAGCAAGGGTTTTGTAAGATTTGAAGAAAAGAGCCATCCCAACCAGTTGGAAGTTTCAAGGAAGGTTAAAAGAAGACGGTGTTGATATTGAATCAAAAGACTGATGGAAACTGGAGGCTATGAAATATAATTTTTTTAAAAAGATTTTATTTATTTATTTATTTGACAGAAAGAGAGATCACAAGTAGGCAGAGAGGCAGGCAGAGAGAGAGGGGGAAGCAGGCTCCCCAGCTGAGCAGAGAGCTCCATGTGGGGCTCGATCCCAGGACCCTGGAATTATCACCTGAGCCGAAGGCAGAGGCCTTAACCCTGAGCCACTCAGGCGCCCTGAAATATATATATATATTTAAAAAAAAAACAAAAAACGGTTTTTGAAATTATCATTTGTAATCAGCTTGGTTCTAAAAGTCCTTTAATCCATTTAAGATACCAAGTGTCGGCTCTGGATCTGGCAATGTACTTGATACTAATAGTTTTGGGGAATATTATTTTTCAGTTTTGCTTACTTTGAGAACCCATTCCCCACCCCAGGTAGGAGCAGAGAGCTGGAATCCTAATGGGAAGGAGAGATGAAGGTGGAGAAGTTGTACATTTCAATGGCCTCCAGCCAAAGGTTATCAGGAACACACCTGTGGTTGAATAATTTGGCTTCATTGCTCTTTGCAGAAAGGGGAACCCATACCATGGAGCTCAGTAATGAGATATGAGAAAGGATTTACTGCATTTGAACTTCTGTTGGGGGATTGTGATTTTGGAAGTGGGGCTTTGCTCTGGATTAAATAAAGTCAGGAAGCCAGACTAATTCTATGATGATCTTAATAAATCTCATCTATAAGTAGTATAGACTAGACGAGGCTAACGCTGCAGTTGGCTAAGAAACAAGCTACAGTAACTAGGATGGGGAATCTTTGGTCATTTCTGTGGTTTAAACAAAGTTCATATTGTTACCTCTTCTCACCTATGACGGTAGAGTGATTTTGCTTTTTGGTCTTGATCGATCAAAGGTACAGAGTGCTCTTGTCTGAGGTTGATATTCTGAGAAATTCAAAGTGCTTATATTCACTAAGGGAATGCCAAGGTCTAACTGATAAAGTAGGGCAGCTCCCTCAGAATGGAAGGGGCTGCTTTCCCCTCACACATGATCAGAAGGAGGGCAGAGTAAGACGAAGGGCAAGTGTATAGGGTACATAGCAGCCAGATCTGAGTTTGCAGTTTCATTCAGTAAATTAAACAGGTTACTTTACCTTCCTTAGCTTCAGTTCCTTTTCCTGTAAAATGAGCCCAATAAACTCAACCTTTTGAGATTGTTGTAAAGAACACAAAAGTATAAGTGAGATACGTAGCTCAGTGCCTGGAGTACAATTGGGAGCCAATAAATGCCTTTCTTGTAATTACTTTGGAATCACATGTTCAAATTCCTTGAGTTACTCGTGATTCTCAGATTTTACTGTGTATCAGAATCACTTACATGGCTTGTTATACCACAGAGGGCTGGACTCTACCCTCAACGTTTCTGACTCAGTAGATCTAGGTTAGGGTCTGAGAATTTAAATTTCTAATGACTTTGCACTTCAAGCTCATGCAGCTGTTGAGGGGCAATACTTTGAGAACCACAAATCTGAGAGGCCAAACCCATGATGTGAACAATGTGTTCTTCACTGAGGTTGTTGGCACCTGTGCCACTTTATTCTGGAGCAATGGTCAGCCTTCTGTCCTATAGTAAATACTGTAGGCTTTGTGGACCATGTCGTCTGTTCCAACTAGTCAACTCTGTTGCATCACAGAAGCACACAAATGAATCCTTGTGGCTATGTTCCAATAAAACTTTCTGGAGAGATATGCAAATCTGAACATTAATAAAATTTTTATGTCACAAAATACAATGTTTTTATTTTTTACTTTTAACCATTTTAAATGTAAAACAATGCCAAGCCTGCAGAGAATACAAACAGACGGCAGGACAGATTGGCATCACTGTAATTTGCCAAGCCCTGTTCTAGAGTTGGCAGTAAAGGAACCTATTGAGAAGGGGTCTGAGATTGGTGAGATATTGCTCTTTGGAAACCTGTCCAGATTTCCTGAGCCCTCAGTCTCATTGAATGGATAGCAATCGAGTTCCTCTTTGGGGGGTTGACGAAATTATCTGCCAAATTAACAAATAATTTGAATTAGCATGTATGTGTTTGTTGAATAAAACGTCTTCTTTTCCCCTAATTCCACATGTCTAGGCCAGTTTAGAGGTACTTATATAAATTAAGTCATCCACATGATTTTGCCATACAGTGAGTCAGTGCTGGGCTAGATAGTCTGAGTTGCCCCCTCTTATTGATTTTCAACTTAGGTTTCAGTGACACTAGGACAGGTGGCATTATGCTCCTTTCCCTTAGTTTATAAACCCTTAGCTACTATATTTGTTAAAGATGTATTTCAACTTTTCAAATTATACTGTTCCTCAGAGTGTTGCATTATATTGAGTCTTTTGGGTGTAGGACAAATCCACTGAATCAACAAACTTGTTTTTTTAATAAAATCATTAAATCTAAATTTCTCTGAAAATGAAAAATATAGAGGGGCACCTAGGTGGCTCAGTCTGTTGACCACCCTTCTCTTGATTTGGGTTCAGATCATGATCTCGGGGTCATTAGATCAAGCACCACTTCAGGCTCTATGCTCACCATGGAGTCTGAGTTTCTCTCCTCTGCCCCCAACCCCCTCTCAAATAAATAAATGAGTCTTTAAAAAAAAGAAAGTGAAAAATATACAAATACTGGGTAAGATCATGTTCTTTAAAGTAAGGTAGACCTGAAGTCAGTGTGTCTCTCTGCCTTGCATTGCTCTCATGGTCTCAGACAAGGTTTATAACCACCCTTGACCTTAGTTTTCTCACATGTAAAATTGAGAGAATAATAGTAGCTACTTCATTGATTATTGTGATTATTGTGAGAAGTAAATATTTGTTAAAATTCTGCTTAGCCTAGTGACTGGAACAGAGAGCTCAACAACTATTGAGTACTACTTAAAACATCAGTATCATGGCTGTCTTTGTCTTTCAGATCTCTCATACCTGTCACTAAACATGGTCATTCATTCAGTCTGACAAAGAACTAAAGCTCAGCCCAATAAATAGGAAGGTCTAGTTGGTTTTCTTAAGTGATTTATGAATCAGGTAGCATCCCTTGCAGCACGTAGAGGGGAACTCTTAGGAATTGTACAAAATGGAAGGTTTTTCTAGGAAAGAGGGTGGGGCAGGAGGTTAATAGCAAAAGAAAGGTTGGTTCCAGGCAAAGTCAATTTCCTTAGGGGGAAGACCAAGGAATGTTATGCAATATAAGGCATTTTCTTTTAGGGGATGGAGAATGTCCCTGTGATAGACTGCCTCATTGGTGCTTATCAGAAAATTCCTGACTCAAATCCATGTGGGTTTAAACTCCAGCTTTGTTGTTTACTTGTTGTGTGACTTTGGATTAGTGACCTAATCTTTGTAACACTCAGTTTCCTTGTCTATGGGCTGGAGTGAATAAAAATATTCCTTAAAAAAAAAGAAAAATTCTGACTGACAGGTTATAACTTATTTCTGGGGGAGATTGAAACTGCAATTAGTTGAACCCTGGTTTGATGACTTGGCCTAAGTGACACAACTCTGAGCATGTCATTTTCTTTTAACAAATCATCCATGAAAGAAAGGACCTTAAATGTGATCTGTGTACCAAGCACTATGCTGGTAATTGGGAACAGAAAGTACAGATTTGGCTAATAAGGGTTTACATACAAATGAACATGCGAACACATCAGTTTAGCAAATTGCCCTGGTCTCACATCTGTGCAAAGATGTTGGTGTCCCTTCTAGGGACACATGGACAAGGAAGACTGGTCAGTCCCATTTAGCAAGTGGGGAGTTTCAGAAAGGACTCACAAAGGTGACCTTTGAGCTGAATCTGAGTGACACCTGTAGCATTTGGCATCACTCATTCTTAGGAACTACTGACAATTGATACAACCTATTTGCAAATTTTCAAGGATAACTCATGTTGATCCCAGCTTCTAGATCCTGACTCACATTTTATTCCTGTTTCTCCCACAATGCCTCTTTTACCCAAATGCACCCATATCTCTCCTTATAAACCCAGACTAGAACCTATTCTTTTTCTTAATACCACCTTTCACCCCTAATCTGAATTCAGTCAGTCTTGAGGTATGTTGTACAACATCACATAATAATAATAAACCTTCATGCACTATTCCCCAAATAACTTCATTTGTATAATTCATCTTTTCTTCAGTTAGAGAAAAGGGACCGCTCTACCTCGGTACAAAGTGAATTTTCCTTGAATTTCCACCAGGTCCAGAGCACTAGAAAGTATATAATGGAGGCTCAACAAATTCTTATCTGTGGGTTTCTCAGCTCCATCTTTGATGGACTCTTTACATCAATATACTTGTCTCATCTTAACCTCAGCCCTATCCTATTCTCTTCCAATCTACTTCCTATTCTCACAATTGAAGTCTTCCCAAATATGGGAGAGATTGAGCTCATGCTCAAGATTCTTCTGTATCACCTGCAACGTAAAATCTCTATGTTCTTTGAGTCTGATACAAAGATGAGATTGGACCACTCCCCTCTTTTCCTCCTTCTATTTCCTGTCCCAGCACAAGGAACAATTGAGGTTCCTTGAATAGCTTATGCTTTCTCCAGCTGCCACATCTTTGCATATGCTGTTCTCTCTCCTCAAATGCCTTTCCCTTCTCATACTACCGGAAATGTCTTTTCAGCCTTCAACTCTTGGCTCGTATTCTTGCTCTCTGGGACATGTCTTGGCTTCCTCAAGCAGTAAAAGACACTGGCTCTGAGGCCTCTCTGCCTCTTCCTCATGAGCTTCTTCGCCCATTTCATGTTCCACTGCTATCAAACTTGTTATTTTTCAAGCACTCCATGCTATTTCCTGCTTCATGACTTTGCTTGCACTTGGAATGTCCCTTCTTCTAGAATACAAATCCCATCGGTCTTCACCTGATTAACTGCTTCTTATCATTTAAGTTCAGTTCCAGAGCCATCTGTTCCAGAAGCCTCCCTTGAACCACTGAGTTGGATTAAGTGTCCAACACTTAAAACAAAACTTGTTATACTAAAGCACTTTATCTTAGCACTTCAAACTACATTAAACTCTTGATTTCTATGTCTTTCTCTTTTGCTAAATTTCAAGCACCACGTAGGCACAGCACTTATCTCTATAACCTTAGATCCTTATGGAAGGGATGGGTAGATAATGGATAACCAATTTATTGAGAGGTCTTGGTAAGAAACTTCTCTGAGTTTCCACAATAGCCTTTTTTTTTTAGTGCTTATTTTAATTCCAATTAGTTAACATACAGTATTATTATATTTCAGGTATATAATACAGTGATTCAACACTTCCATAAAGCACTCAGTGTTCATCAAGATAAGTGCACTTCTTAATTCTCGTCAACTATTTACCACAGGCCCTGCCCACCTCCTCTCTGGTAACCATCAGTTTGTTTTGTATAATTAGGAGTCTGTTTCTTGGTTTCTCTCTCTATCTTTCTTTTTCCTTTTTCTCATTTGTTTTGTTTTTTAAACTCCACATATGAGTGAAATCATATATTTGTCTTTCTCTGACTGACTTATTTTGCTTAGCATTATCCTCTCTAGCTTCATCTGTGTCATTGCAAATGGCAAGATTTCATTCTTTTTTATGGCTGAATTATATATACCACACACACACACACACACACACACAAATGCCCCACATCTTCTTTATCCAGTTATCAATCAATGGACACAGGCTGCTTCCATATCTTAGCTATTGTAAATACAGCTGCTATAAACGTAGGGGTGCATGTATCTCTCAGAATTAGGCTTTTCGTATTCTTTGGGTAAATACCCAGTAGTGAGAATACTAGATCTTAGGGTAGTTCTATTTTTAACTTTTTGAAGAACCTCCATACTGTTCTCCACAGTACCTGTACCAATTTGCATTCCTACCAACCATGCATGAATGTTCCTTTTTCTTGACATCCTCAACAACACATTTGGTTTGTTGTGTTGTTGATGTTAGCCATTTTGACAGGTGAGAGATAATCTCTCATTGTAGTTTGGATTTGCATTTATTTCCCTGATGGTAAGTGATGATGAGCATCCTTTCATATGTCTGTTGGCCATCCATATGTCTTTTTGGACAAATGTCTGTTTGTGTCTTATGCCATTTTTAATTGGGTTATTTGTTTTTCGGGTGTTGTGTTTTATAAGGTCTTTATATATTTTGGATACTAGCCTTTTATTGGATATGTAATTTGCAAGTATCTTCTTTCATTCCATAGGTTGCCTTTTAGTTTTGTTGATTGTTTCCTGTGTTGTGCAGAGGTTTTTATTTTAATATAGTCCCAATAGTTTCTTTTTGCTTTTGGTTCTCTTACCTCAGGAGACTTATCTAGAAAAAAGTTGTTATGGCTATATGTCAAAGAAATTACTGCCTGTTTTCTCATTTAGGATTTTTATGGTTTCTGGTCTCACATTTAGGTCTTTAATCCATTTTGAATTTATTTTTGTGTATAGAGTAAGAAAGTGGTCTTTCTTTTGAATATTGCTGTCTAGTTTTCCCAACACCAAATGTTGGGAAAGATAGAAGAGGCTATCTTTCCCATTGGATATTCTTTCCTGCTTTATTGAAGATTAATTGACCATATAGTTGTGAGTTTATTTCTGGGTTTTCTATTCTGTTCCATTGATCCATGTCTACCTTTGTGCCAGTACCATACTGTCTTGATCATCACAGTTTTGTAATATAACTAGAAGTCCAGAACTGTGGTACCTCCAGGTTTGCTCTTCTTCTTCAAGATTGCTTTGACTATTCAGGGTCTTTTATGGTTCTATACAAATTTTAGCATTGTTCTAGTTCCACAACTGTCTTGAACTGATTTAATTTTTAATCATTTTGTTTTAGACAGGGTTTTTTAACGTTGACACTATTAATATTTTGGGCTAACCAATGCTTCATTGTGGCTACTATCTGTCCTCTGCATTATAGGACAATTGGCAGAATTCCAGGCCTCTACCTATTAAATCTTATCCCGAGTTGTGACAACCAGAAGTATCTCAAGATATTCCCTAACATCCTAGGGGCAGGAAGGCAAGCAAAAACAACTCCTCTCAGCTTGAGAGCCATTGGGTTGGGGCACGATCAAACAGTGTGTAAACTATTTTATATATACATATATTCATAATCACAAAGCTGAACTTAAGTCTAAAAACATTATAGATTGGAAGTCAATGGAAACCAAAATTAAATGTTGAGAAAGTATATTTTTTTCATTATAAAAGTAATAAACAGGTATTGTGGGAATTTTATGAATAAAGAAAAAGAAAGAAATATGAAGAAAATACCCCTATTCCCACCAAAGCATAACATTGATAAAATTTTCTATTTACTTTTAGTTTTCTACATATAGATTTGTTCCTTTAAACTTCAAAATGATACTTAAAAATTACAAAATTTTATGGAACTTTAAAGTCAATATAAGAGCATAAGTATTTTTATATTAGCTCACAGATCCTTCATAATTTTTTTTAAATATTATTTATTTATTTGACAGAGGGGTAGAAATCACAAATAGACAGAGAGGCAAGCAGAGAGAGAGGGGGAAGCAGGCTCCCTGCTGAGCAGAGAGCCCGATGCAGGGCTCAATCCAAGGACCCTGAAATCATGACCTGAGCTGAAGGCAGAGGCCTTAACCCACTGACCCACTCAGGGGCCCCTTCATAAATATTTTAATACCTACATTATATTCTATAAATGTGTGTGTCTAAATTACTTAACCTGAGTTTAGGACATGTAGGTTATTTGCATTTTTTCAAGTATTTGAAAAATCCTTTAATAAAATTTGGGTATTAAGTTGCTTATATATTTAAAATTATATTCTTAGGATAGAGTGTTAGAAGGATTAATGAGACAAGTGAATGAAGTGTTTCAAATCTCTTGACATATAAGATCAAACTGCTTTATAAAGGAGTTACACAAATTTACTTGCCCTACTATAATGTAGGTATTTCCGGTGGTTTGCACACATTGCACTATCACTGTGTGCTGTTGGTTAGGAGACATTTTGAAGGCTGACCTGAAAGACCATATTGGCCAGCTCAATGAAGAAACTGTCTTAGGGCTGGACTGTTAATGATTTTTTAAAAAAATTTTACCTATTTATATGAGAGAGAGAATGAGTGAGCATGGGGTAGGGCAGAGGGAGAAGCAGGCTCGCCACTGAGCAAGGAGCCTGACATGGAGCTCCATCTCAGACCCCTGGGATCAGGACCTGAGCTAAAGGCAGATGTTTAATGGACTGAGTCATCCAGGCACCCCACTGCTAATGACTTTTAAACTAACATTAGGAATCTTATTTTGTACAGACATGAAATTTCCATTGTAGCTTGAAAACGTTCTTCCTGCCCTGTTGTCTTGTCAATCAGGATGCCTTGTTTCTATGAAACAGTTCCAACCTTTCCCAATCATCATGCCCATCAGAGCCACCAAGACTGATGCTTAGTAGGCATTGGGTTATTTGTTTAAAGAGCACAAATGACATAGTCTTACACTAGAAAAAGTAATTCCTGCATTTGTATAGATTTAGAAGGAAAATTGATGTGAATAAGATCATTGCTATAAACACTCAAATATGTCCTGACCCTTACTAATATATGCATTTTACTTAGATAAAGTAAATAGCAGGGAAGGAGAGTAATGTCTCTTGTTAGAGACACACCCATATTCATCTCAAGTAATAATGTGGTGCATTTTGTTTATGTAACAAAATCTAAAACCAAGAATTACAGATAAGAAGATATGAAAATCTATCTCCTCAAACTCCCTCATGTTATAAAGGTCATAAAAAAACAGTTAGGTACACAGGGTCCCTTGGTAAATTAATGGTAGAGCTTGCTTACAGAGGCAGGCCAATTCTGAGGTTAGGAAATACTGAGTTTTGCAGATAGAAAGGCATAGGTCAAATCAGATCTGCCCTTGAAACCTTCTGGCTGTGAGTCCTATGCAAATCTCCAACCTCTCTGAACCTCAGTTTCCTTGCCCACAAATTGGAGATCACCATCACACCAGCTTCACAGATCTTCAAAATGGTCGAGTAACATTGAGACAGAATAGTTTGGAGACAAGGCACGAACCTTATGGTAACTCAAATTTTCTAATGATTACTTCAATCTCCCCTCTTAAATAACTTCTGGTAGAAAGGATCCCAGACACTGTGAATAGAGTTGCCCAAAACACCAATTTATTTATGCTGATCATAAATATTTTATGTTGCAACCTGTACTAGGTTGGGTTCTGCCGCACATCAGATAATTCATAGATATTTTTTCTAACCACTTTTATAGATGAGGAAATTTGTTTAAAGGGGCTAAGTAACTTGTCTACTTTATGAGCAACCAAACAGTGGAATTAGAATCGACCACAGACTTCAGAAACTGAGGCTCACATTTTCCCATTCTGGGCTTCCTTATGAGGGCTAAATTTTGTTTGTTTGTTTGTTTGTTCATTTTTCTAAATCTCTAAGTTACTTGAAGAAGTATTCCAAGGTCTTTGGATTAGTACAATCAACATAATATATTTGGGGTCTTGGTACTTTCCCAGACATCTATTTGTATGGAATTAAGTATGAATGACTTTACATGTCAGTAAACTCATAGTTATTAATGACCTGGTCACAGAAACTTTCTAATAAACAGGAAATATTGAAGACCTGGCAGTAATGAGGTAAACTGGTGATGTGATTTCAAATTTAAACAAATTATAGGGCGAAAATGGAGAATGATAAAATACTTAGAAGACTGAGGCACTTGAACAAATACCCAAATCCCACATCTGTCTTCACTATGTTCAGCAATTCCTAAATATCACTGGTGCATTGAAGACATTACCAGAGGCTTCTAAACATCACCTGAGTGAGAAGCGGGAATAACACCTTCTTATTGCTGCAAATATTCAAGGAGACACAGAGAGAATTAGCCAAATGCATTCCTCATGACAATAGGTGATTGTATAGCTAAAACTCTTTTTGAAATGTACCTCGTTAAAAATTTGCACAAAAGTTCCAGGTCCCTAATAAGATTTTAGACTAAAAATATCATGCTCCAAATAGTAAGCTGGCCTCAATACTGTTGTATATTTCTTTTATAATACATCAACAATGAAACTAATACATAGCTTTGCATTTTATAGGTGTACTCAAGGGAAAATGCAAAATCAGCAAAGAAATTCTATAGTTGCAAATTCTTTGTGAAGTTTAGAGTTGACCTGCCTAGTTAATATATTGAAAAACACACATTTTACAATAATAGGAACTATTTTTGCCAATGGCTGTCTCAGGTGAGTGGAGAAATTTTTCCATGAAGACAAATCTCTTCACCCTACCACACTCTAGAGGGACCTGAATATGTCTGTTCTTTAGGGGGCAGTTAAAACCCTGGAATAATTATTTTTAAGGAAAGTCTGTCAGCTCCTTTCAATGAATTTTCTCAAGCTGGGAATGGAAGGAAATATTTCACATGGGTAAGAATGGCTTGAAACTGTACTCTGTGACAGCTACACCATGAGCTACCTCCTCTTACAGAACTTTTGCTCACTTCATTATAATGGTGTCAGTGGGGAGCATTTCCTGACAGTGCCATGTTCTTTGCTCTTGGACTTGGCTTATGCTTTGCACAGTAAGCCATAGACAGTCTGCTGATGTCTCAAAAGCATTGTGTATTCTGAGATATCAAGAGTGTTGATCTGAGGTCAACGTCACATATAAGAAGGGATAAAGGATAAGAATTGACTAATTCTGATTATCCTTTCCTTGATTTGCTTCTTTTTGTGCCTTATTCTAAATATGGGTGAATACTGGACGTATTCACACTCATCTCTGGCAGGAAACAGTAGAGGCAAATTCCAAGTAGAGTGTTAAAAATTAAGTTCATTACACTATTATTTCATTCTCTTCACCTTCTCTTCGTTAAAGAGAACTTGGTTAAATAAAATTAAACAGAGCTAGGTAGAATTAAAGTTTGTCTTAAAATTAAGTAAATAAATGAGAGATGTCTCCCTCCTCTCGGCCCCATATGTTGCTAGAGAACATTTATGCAATGTACCCCCAATTAAGATAATGTTCCCCCCAAATTTTCTAGCATAATGATAAATAAGTCTTACTCTGTAGGTAAGAATTAGGATCCTTGACATTGGACTTGGCCCTGTCGCATCTCAGCACTAATTACTACTCCGTATTAGCTTTGTTTTTCCTTCAAAGACAGAGAAACGTGGGATAATTTAAATAAGGCAAAGATATTTATTTCCGGGTTATCAACTAAGCATTTAGTCAATATTCATAACATTACTGCTCAAGGAGAATAAATGTAGTGAGCATAAAACGAGCTTAACAAATAGCCCAGAATAATTTTTGTGGCAGAATTTTAACCCTGAGTAGCTGGAGAAAGTCATCATAAAAGAAGATGAAGGCTAGAATGTTCAGTTATTTATCGCCAAGAAACAAACAAAAATGGTCTTACTGAGTCCCAGGCTGATGTGCACTTTCTTTGTATGTTGCCAGACCAATAACTCTTTTTCACTAATAACCATTAATGATCTGTATGATCATATAGATCATCATAAGAATGATGATAAGAATAGTGAAATATTTGAATCACATATGTTACCCATGTTTGAGGTACACTTTTTAGCTTTATGGTAATATCTAACTTTCACCCTCAGCAACAGGCAATGTGACAAGAGGTTGACTGTACATATGATCAAATATGTAATTTGAAGTAGGTTTGGATTCCTGACCATCATTACCCCATGTGTGATCTCGGACAAGTTATTTCAGTTTTCTAAAATTCAAGCTTGTTTTATGGAAAATAGCAACAGAAAGTAACAACTTTTATGCTAAGAGTATAACAAATCGGAAGATTGTTTAAAGACAGTCTAGAGAGATTTTATAGAGACTTTTAAAGTCATACTTTTGCCCGTTCTTACCAAAAACCATTATTAAGAAGTTGGCATGCACCCTTGTTTACCTTGAAGAAACAGAATAGTGCTTAGTGACCTGTTTACCTGAGGGCAGAAATCAACTTGAGCAACTACTCAGGCACTCACACAATGTCCATTCCTGTCTAATTTTGCCCATGTGTTCTCCTCCCCTGAAATTACCCACCTGCTCTCCTCAATTGATTTGAGAGGCTAGGCTGTCGTTAATATCAAGTCTATTCCTCTTTTATTTCTTTAGCCCCCTCTTTCCTTATGACTTTCACTGCACAAAATCCACTCTCCTATTCTCTTTTTAACCCACTGAGCCACCCAGGTGCCCCTTTCTTATTCTCTTTTTACTTTTAGTTCCCAATGTGTATTGTATCTCTCTCTTACAAAAAACTTCTTGAACACAGGAAGCACGTACTGTTCCTTCATTATCCATAGAACATATAGCACCTTTCCTCGTATGTGTTGGATTTCCTCAATAAATCATATCTGTTTAATCTGAGAAAATACATATAGCAGTGTTACATGATTCCCTGAGTTTAGAAAAAGCAAATTCTTGAGTATTCAGTATACTAATCCACAAGAGAAATAATAATTCATAATGGCATGTTATTTTATTGTGTATGAATCACTATGATATGTATCCCACTTCATTTTTGTCCCAGCTTTACAAGAAGAGTGGTAAATTTTAATTTCCATTTTACAGAAAAAAATAAACTGAAGATTGGAGAAATTAAATGACTTCTCAATGCTATTCTGTCAAAATATTCTAAATATTTATACATTGGTATAAGTCCAAATCAGATCGATAAGAGATGAATTGAACAAACTTTGGAGATTTGGGTAAATGTCTTAAAGCTGAGATTTCAAGTTAGTTATAAATCATATTCTCACCACCTACAAATTTTTTATATATCTTTCAGCATTCCGACATGTGATTTAGATAGTATGAATTTTTACTTTTAGTTTACTTTTAGTTTACTTTTAGTTTTTTTTTTACTTTTGAATGACTGAAATGATAGAAAAAAATAAGACCTTTTAGGCCTTTTTTTTAAAATAAAATAAGACAAACATGGTTTGTTGATTTCAGTGTTTGCATCCATGATTAATATTGCTACTCTGATATCTACATGTATATGACAATAGCCCTTGTCCTGACTATCAGGGTTCTGAAGGGAGCCAGAGAAATAGCATCCCTTTTCCCCCTACCTTATTCTGAATGACGAAGAACTAAGACAAAGGCGTAAGAGAAAGGACAAAATATGATCTGTTAATGATAGAAACCAGATGGAGGCTGTAGCCCAGTGTGAGAGCCTCACAGACTTGTTGACTGGATTCAAAGTGGGTAGACTTGACCTCTTGGTTACAGGTGATGCTGCCTGGGATGTACCACCCTCTCTCTCCCCTT
>CM053604.1:11806727-11968860 GCA_028646535.1 Procyon lotor | reverse complement strand
TATATATTTCATAGATACACTTTTTGTTCATTTCCAGTAATAGTTTGAATTGTTGCCTCTGATGAGGTTTGGGATTCTTCCATTTTTCACTAGAGATCAGTGTATTCATTTCTCAAAACCATAAGCATCTTTCAAACTCTCAGAAATTGAGGCTTTATCCACGAAGATTTCATGTGATCTGTTATAGGGTACAAAGGCTTGACAAAATTAAATAGCTTTTTAGATTACAATGTTTTGTGTTTTTTTTATTTGAGCAACCAGAAATTTTTTTTTAAACATTTCCTTTGCTTATTAAATAGTCCCAAATGTAAAAATAATTTATTGCAAATTTTGTGATCTGCTTTGGGATTTATTGAAAAACTAATAAATAGAAACTTAGTTTTTACTGAATTCACAAGTTCTATTTTATTTTTTTCTTTTTTTTAAGATTTTATTTATTTATTTGACAGAGAGAGAGAGAGAGGGAGAGGGAGAGGGCGAGAGAACATAAGCAGGAGGAGTGGGAGAGGGAAAAGCAGGCTTCTCACTGAGCTGGGAGCCCAATGCAAGGCTTGATCCCAGGACTCTGGGATCATGACCTGAGTGGAAGGCGGACGCTCAACGACTGAGCCACCCAGGCATTCCATGTTCTGTTTTATTATTTCCTAGGCTCTTTTTTGTCCGAGCGATTCATACCTAATTATACAGTGGAAAAGCAATGGGAAATATTTCTCATTAGTGACAATTTATTAAATAGGCAAATGTTTCAGACTGTTGCATAGATCACACCAAAGAAGAGCAAAATCTATTTTCAAAAATACAAAAACTCTTTGATATATGTACTTTATTTGCATGGTCTTAGTTTGTGCAGGCTGCTGTGACAAATTACCATAGAATGGGGGGTTTAAACAACAAACATTTATTTCTCACAGTCCTGGAGGAGGCTGGAAGACCAAGATCAGGGGACCAGCCTGGTCAGGACCTGCTGAGAGACCTCTTCCAAATTGCAGACTCCCAGCTTCTCATTGTGTCCTTGCATGGTGGGAAAAAAAGCTAGCTAGCCCTCTGGTCTCTTCATAGAAGGGCACTAATCCCATTTATGAAGGCTCCACCCTCATGACCTAACTACTTCCCCAAGGTCCCACCTCCAAATGCCATCATATTGTGATTAGGGTTTCATTATATGAGTTTGGGGAGGATGAAAACATTCAGTCCATTACACAAAACCTCAAGTCCCTGTGGGTTCCTCCCTGATCCTCCCATCTAAAACTCCATTATCTACTGCCCTTTCTTTCAGGACCATCTGACTTCCTTTTCTGCTTCATTTGTCCCTATAGTACATCATCACCTTCAAATCGACTTTATTTTCCTTAAGGTCTGCTTAGTTGTTTTTGCTCCTGGGGGTTCACTGCTGGATTCTTAGCCCCTGAAATAGCACTAGGATTTTGTAGATGCTCAGGATTAGTTGAATAAATTGAATACATTTTGGTTGGAGTCTCAATGGTGTGTAATCCAGGCTGGATGGGGCCTTCTTTGTATGAGAAGAAGGATGAGAAGACTGCTTTGTATGGATGCCCTACACATATGCCTGGGTCCCCACTCCCCGTGTATGTGGTGGAAGCTTTTCTGGGACATTCACTGCCAGAGAGGTGCACTAGGAGGTGGAGCAGGAACAAGTACCAAGTGTCTGTGACCAGAACCCCAAGAGAGGACAACTAATGGAGTTTTCAGTGACTGAGAAGAAGCAGATTCTTTATGGCTTTCCAGGCTGTACCTAAATTTGTCAAAGCATTACTGAAGAAAGTCATTTAATACAAATCTGGCCATCCATATCCACTGTTCCTTGCCTGAATTATTTTAATACTCTGTAGGGCATAAGTATGTTTACAAGTACTCTTGATTTCTTATAAAATATTTCAGGAAAATAACTGGAGGCTCATTGAAGAAATTCTAATGTGGGACAAGGGAGCAATCGAGCTCAGTCCCTGAATACATATTTTCATCATATGTGCTCCTTATTTAATCACAACTATTTGGAGAACTGACAAGAAAACACCTTAGAAGTGCGTATTTGTCAGGGAATTTCTTCTTTTTTATATACAATCACGGTATGTCATTATTGACCTTAAGCAAGATAGCAGTGATTTTAAAGGAAAAGAAATAATGCCAAACACCTCCCTGAGCCTGTGCTATTCAAAGAACTTTGTATGTTATTATTTCATTGAATCCTTGCAATAAGTCAACAAGTAGATATTCCAATTTTCCTCATTTTGCACATGATATTAAGGATTATACCCAAATTCATGCAACTGTGGAACCAGGGTTTGAGCACAGGAAGTCTGGTTGCAGAGCCCTTTTTTTAACAACCATATACCTATTCTATTAATGATATGGCTTTCTTCCTAAAGGGTGCAGGGTTAGAAGAGAAATATAAAACATGAGAAAAGTGGTGTGATAAAAACAAGGCAAAGGGGTGCCTGAGTGGCTCAGTCCATTAAGCGTCTGACTCTTGGTTTCAGCTCAGGTAATGATCTCAGGGTCCTGGGATTGAATCTTGGCTCTCCTTCTCTCCTTCTCTCTGACTTCTCCCCCTCTTTCTGACCTCTGTCTTTCTCTCCCTCAGATAAATAAATAAATCTTAAAAAGAATTACTAAAAAAAAGACAAAACACAAAGCTGTTTACTGGAGCTGGGGAAAGCATCAAAGAGAGATAGTATAGTGGGCTTTGAGGGATGATAAGGAGTTTCCTGGGTGGAGGACAGAAACAAAGACTGGGGATTGAAGGAGGAAGAATTTCAATAATCAGTCTCCTTTATGAGTTAGCTTCTATTAGCTTAAGTTATTTCCATCTATACTCTTTCTTGCAGATACAGTTTGAGCATTTTGGAACCAAACCTTAATCTTTGTTTATTTGTAATTAAACATGTAGGTCACTGACTGAAATCATAACAAGTTAAGTGCTAAGTGCACATTATTTTGGGATAGCCAGTATAGTAATAGAAGACAGTGAGCACATGTTGTTAAAGATAGTTAATTAAAAGTATAGTCACTTTGGCTACCTGTTGTCAGAAGTTGAGAGGTGGGCCATATTGTTTATTGGCCTTATGGGCTATCCATTGTTAGGCTATTCTTGAGGAATGGCCTTAGTGCACATGGAAAGTACCTTATTTTACACCCTTCTTCCCTCTTCAGTGTTATCAGCTAAACTGCCTAAAGTAGGCAGTAAATGAACCTTTTCCACCTGGCCAGAGCAATCATATACAGATTCATGCACACTTAATGATTTCAGTGTGTTCCATGATGGTTGGATTTCAGGTTTGCTTGGCTTCCCAGCACTGTGCCCAGAAACGTCAATCTTTTCATAGGCTGAGCATATCTATCACTTTCCTCCCCTAGTAAGAGGGTGCCTGCACCTGCTGATTTTCACGCTGATGAAAATCAACATACCTCTTCAAGGCACGGTTTATTGCCAGAGACACGAACAGGGTTGAGTGCCCTGATGCTTTTTGTCAGGAACAGATACTTGCTAACTTAACTTAGATTTAATAATAGAGCCATGCATGTCTCCTGCATAGCTGAGCTCCATTGGAGCCATCCTATAATAAACCTCTAAGAAAGATGCTATTGCTTATCTCTGCAAAATTAGTGGCATTTGAGAAATGATTGATTGGTCCAAAGCTTTCCTTTTTCTCTCAGTTCAGTTAAAAGTCACTCTGGGTAAGGATACACCTACTGAAATCTGTGTAAAGAGAAACCACACTTCGGTCTTCCCCACCAGTTTTTATTATACAGTAAGAGAAAACAAAAATCTATACATATTCTTGCCTCCAGAGGATCTGTAAATTTCCTGGCTTCCTCAGCAATGGGATGTTGTTAGAAGGATTCTATTGCCCTTTGACTTTAGTAGAAGACTTCTTTTTCCATGCATTCTCCATTAAGCACCCTATTTTCTAGCTGAGGGAATGAGACCAGTGATGGATTTTGTAGATGTCACATTGGATTTGTGTTTTCCTGAAGAGGAAGTTCACTGGCCATTAGGAACCCCACCTACCACATCCTCTGGGCCATAAAAGTGAATCTCCTTAGTTTGGTGAATTTCTTATGGCTCCTTCTACAACACTAACAGAGGATACTTTTCCATAAATACTTATTGGGAAAGGTTCATAATGCAACTGGAGGCCCAAGTGATAGCAGTTTGTACTAAGGAGTAACAGAATGTACCCATGTGATCCTTGCCCAGCCCAAGGATTTGACTCCTGATTTTCTCAGAAAATGGAGCTGAAATACATTTTATAAGAATTCTCTTAAGAGGGTGGCTGGTCAGACTTCTGTGCCCCTTCTTTCACTCCCTGCAGGCTGCACCCCTGAAGAGGTTTGAGCTCAGAGATCAGAGCATACCATGAGAATTGGGAATAGCCAGCAATACCTCCTAACGTATATACAAACCAAATGATTACTTCTAGATAATCCTGTATTTTCTCAGTTCAGTGATTAAATTAGAATTATCAATATTAATATAGAAAGATATTTGTGTACTTATAATAACTATAATAGTACCCCAGAGGGTTTCCACATGCATTTCGTTATTTGTCCTCATAACGTTTTACATCAAGAGACACAGATCATAGTCTCATATCTCAAGGTCATCGACACTGGCATGTAAGAGTATAGACAACCTGCTCCAAGTCATGTAGTTGAGTTGTAAAGAGGCTACTGGTTCAGCAACAGGACATGGGTTTTGAATTCAGACAAACCTAATTTCTAATTTCTCTCTCTCTATCCCTTCCTTTCTTCTGTGCTTTTAAAAATTGGAATGCTACTCTAATGCATACATCAGACTTGCATAGCTTAGGTGACCTTTCATTTATAAAATGCTTTGTATAATATAGATGCTATACAAATATTGGTATTTGTATTTTTCTGACTTCCGTTAGGTACTTTTTTCAGCATATCATTATGCTCAGTTCTAGAAAGAACTGTCCTCTCAAGCACCTTATAAATTTGTAAGTGGTAACAATTTTTTGTAAAGCAATATGTTTTACTTCTTGCTTTGGCTGCCTGGAAGCTCACTATAAAACTCAAAACCCATATTGACTAACTGTTAGAAGCATTATATTTTCTCAGCCTGGTATTATTGTGTTTTGTTTTTTTTTTTACTTTCTCATATTTTTTTTAAAATCTACTGTTTTATTCATCCGCAGTGAATATACATTTTTGAACACTACCTCAAATGAGGTTGGAAAAAATTAACAAAACACTAACTACATAATAATAATGATGAAGTCAGAGAACTCTGAATTTTAACCATCTAACTCTTTATGGAGGTAAAATTTTATTTGTTCTTAAGTATAATTTAATTAAAGAATGACAAACATTTATTGAATGCCTATGTGCCTATGTAAACATTTATTGAATGCTTATGTAATGCAGGGCACACTGGGTTCACCAAGAATGGATAAGTAGATTCTTCTCAAAAGGTTTATGATCAAATTTATTTATTTTTTTATGATCAAATTTAGAAACTCATGCATAGGCATGAAGTTTTAGATGTTAGAAATTAAAAAAGTCTCAGAAATGCACAAAGAGACATAAAAGGTCTGGTCATATAATAAATGAGCATTGCTGAGAAATAAAAATGTAAACTCCCAGCTTACCTTCATTCCATTCAAATAATTACCACCCAAATTCACACTATATTCTTCCATTTTTCTCTCTGGTGCAATTAGAATAATTAAAGGAGGATATCACTGGAATTATAATAGAATTAAGTGACATCCCATAGATGTATGAATTTATCTGCATAAGTTTTTCTTAAATAGACCTCAGTTTCCCTCTCTGTCAGATGAAATTAGGATCCCTAAAATTGTTTTAAACTGTAAGGTGCCTCTTCCAGAGGTAGCTTCAAGTCACCACTCTCTAAAGTGATCAATTATATTTATTCCAAAATAAAAAGATTTCACTTTATGCAATAAAGTTACAAAGTAGGTGATAAGTTGATTCTCTTAATATGTTGACTAATGAGCTACGTAAAGGGACACATTTTGGTAAATCCTTTTACCAAGTGTGAAGAATGCTAGAGACAGAAGCAGCCCAATGTTAATCAGGGTGATCCTCTCATGTTACGGATGAGGAACTTGAAGCTCAAAGAGGAATTGGGAGAATTGCACAAATCAGACTAGTGGTTGGAGGCTTCTAGTAGTTGACATGCTATCAGTGTCTGTTCACAGAAATCTAGTTTCCAGACAACCATGCAGTAGAAACCTGTTCTACTCACTTCTGGGCAGACTTCGTATTAAGAGCCATTTTAGGGACAAAGGCTGTATAGACTAGAGTTCAGTTACAGATAAGAGAAATATTCTATCAGATTTAAGAAGAAAGGACTTTTTTTTCTTTTTTTTTTTTTTTTTTTTTACCAGATATTAAGGGGCTTATAAACTAATTGGGAAGGCTAGTGGAACTAACTTTTTTTTTTTAAAGATTTTATTTATTTATTTGTCAGAGAGAGAGAGAGCACAAGCAGGCAGAGTGGTAGGCAGAGGCAGAGAGAGAAGCAGCCTCCCTGTCAAGTAAGGAGCCTGATGCAGGACTCGATCCCAGGACCCTGGGATCATGACCTGAGCAGAAGGCAGCCGCTTAACCAACTGAGCCACCCAGGTGCCCCTAGGAACTAACTTGATGAAGGGCTTCTAGCAATGATTCCCAGCTCTCAGACTCACTCTACCTCTGCCATAATCAGTGAAGCTGATCACTACATGTTACCCCATATCCAGAAGCTGAGATCACAGAACTATGCTGTTTCTGCCCTAGACTTGCCTCTCTCCCCTACATTCCAAAGTCAAATGGAACTAAAATATGGAATGCTAAATGCAAGGGAGTGTAGATAAGAGAGGGCTTAACTTTCCTGTCTCACAACAAAGGATGGCTCTTGAGAAGGAGGTCAAAATAGATATTAGGTGAGAGAGTTGAGATCAGCTGCTAGAAATCCGAGAGAGTGATAAAAAAATAGGATTAGAGGACCTAAGCCACATCATGTGAGGAACAATTTAAGACAGAGATGACAAATAGATTTCATTTTGCCAGCTAGTTCTAGCTAATTGGCTGCCAACAACAAAGAATTGAGAAAGACTTGAGAAATGCATCTGGACCCAGCAGGATAAAGCCCAGTGACTGATTAGTGATATCTGCTGGAAGTATGGGCACAAAGCAATCAGAGTCATATGAATGCCACGTAGATCCCATAAGTCAGTTTTGCTGTCTGACCAGCTTGGTTGCAGATTATTCCATGATGCCTTATGGCACTGTTGAGGTTGCTGTTGCTGTTTTTTAATTAGATCTTGATTGGCTTCTTTGCAATGTCATGACGACCATGCCTCATTGAAGAAAGCAAACTATCAATTGTTCAATGAGTTCATCTCCTCACCCTGCATTTTACTTGATACACATTAAATTAGTACCCATTGATTTGATTTTGAAACCTCAGTCATTCCATCAAAAACATTAATTCATGGTTTTTTGAACAAAATAACATCATATGTCATGGTTTTAGGATTAGCAAGACCCATGTTTTTAAGGAATCTCTCCAAGCCACCTTTTAAAAAGAATGTTCTGTTCATGTTTACAGAATCCTAAGAAATAAATTTGGAGCCACTTAAATGGCATCCTTGTTTATGGACCATGGCCTCAGTTTATAATTTTGAGCCCACCCAGTTTTTTATGTTTTTATCGTAACTTTTTATCTTGAGCTCTTGTATTAGAAGTGATAATTGTTCATAAAGATAGCTTTGATCAGAGAGTGTGCAGACATATATTACCTAGAATGGATGTGCTTAGAACTTTGAAATGGGGGTATACATTTATTATTTCTGCACAAAGTTCTTCTTAAATCTTGCACAGAAAGTCTGCCTATTTCTTGAAAAAAAAACCACAGGGAACTATTCTGTGTGACTCAGGTTGTTAACTCACATGGCCTGCTCTCAGTAGGGCAAAAACTGAATTGTGTTTCTAGGAGAAGAAGAAAAAACAAACTGACCCATTTTTTGTGATTGATAATGACTCTCATTTGATAACTTCCTGAAGAAGACTACATTTAGGGGAACACTGGTAAGGTTAGAATGAATATTTAAGGCTATCTAATAACAAAGATGGATTTTAACAACACCATCCATTCATTCAGTAAATTACAATGTGTTTATTATTACCTACAGTGTATTTATTATTTTTTTTATGCGCCGTACTAGGTCCCATGCTATGGAAATCTCCAAGTGCATCTGGTCATTAGAGGTCTAACAGAAAAATACTATGAAAAGGTGGACATGTAATAAATAAACTCTGCACCCAGGCATTATGAGGCTCCTTGAGGAGAGTGCAAAAGCTCTTTGGTCATATGATGAGGAAAAGATAAAACATGCTTACCTGGCTGAAAAGAAAAACCGTTGAGTCAAATAGAGATTCTAATCCATACCTCACCGTGTAACAATCTTGGCAAGTCATACAAGTTCAGGGTCCTCATCCGCAGGGACTGTTAGAGTATTAAATCAATAATTAATTTCTTGATCTCGTCTAAAATCATTATGACAAATCAGTAATTCAAAAGTAAGGAGAAAAGTTATACTTTCTATGATAAATCATTTCTAAATAAGAAAATAATCTCTTGATATTTCTGAACCTCATATGGTTTTGCAGAGCTTTTGAACATAGAGTTTTTGATTTAACAAATTTACTTCTTGTCAAGGTCTCTGTTACTAGGTAATACAATTCTGTAGTTTTGAGGTTGATAACCAGAGAAGAATAGATGTAATAATAACTTCAGTGCTTCCTAGTGTGACCCATTGAATTCTTAAGTAACAACATTGCTGTCACTGCATAAAGGAGTATTGAGACTAATGAAAATGTAGTTCTAAATCTGAATAATAAAATTAAATGCCCTTTGCTCCTTGAATAGTTGAATCCATGAGAATGCAGACCTATTATTATTCCTCCTATTTGGGCTGATGGACTTGGGGGAGGAAGGCAACCACAGACATTTTGAGAAAAAGAAAAAAACTTGAAATAGATATGGCTGAAATATCTCATAATCCTAATCTCTTCTGTGAAGTTTGTCATAAATAAATCATGAAAGCAGAAGTAGAGTTTTCTTTTCCTCCTTAAGAAATGTGTTTGCAATGCAGCCAGATTATTCATTAATAATCATTCATTGGTACCTCTTTATGAAGTGCCGGCTCTGTGCCAGACATCGTGTCAGCCATAGGGATGTAACAGTTTACGAAGCGAATGTTTTAATTATTGTTGCTGGACGAGGGTTGAGTTTGCTTTTTAAAAACTTTGTGTTTATTTTTTTAAAAGAAGGAAAGCAAATGTTTTTTGACTGCTCCATTTCCAGATCCATTGTGCTATCTTTAACTATTTCAGTATTGAAAATAGGTGTGTGAGGGTGTAGGCAGGGAAAGATGGAGCAAAAGGGTAGAGTTTAGTATTCTCTTAGGCAGGAAACTCCATGACCAGAAGCTGCTAGTTCTCATTTGAGACTTAAAAAGAAAAAAATATATGCTTAATCATTTCCAGATGACCAAAAGTTTTCTCCTCAGTATTAATTTAATATTAACTTTCATCACATTTGCAAAGATCTTAGAATAATTCATTGAACCCTTCTTCCAAATTCATTTAGATAGCCAACATTTCCCAGATTGATTATGAATTAGTCAGTTCATGCAGCTATAGCAAAATACCACAGTCTGGGTGGCTTAAATAACAGACATTTATTTCCTCATAGTTTTGAGGGTGAAGGTCCAAGATCAGGGTGTCTGCACCATCTTGGTTGTGGTGTGAATTCTCTTCACGGCTTGTGCATGGCTGCCTTCTCCCTCTTCTTACACAGGAACCCTATCAGATCAGGGCCCCACCCTCATTTAACCGTAATTCTTTTTGAGACCCCTGTCTCCAAATACAGTCACACAGTGGATTAGAGAGCTTCAACAATGAGTTTGAGGGACATAAACATTCAGTCCATGGGTTATAGATCCCTGTATCACCTACGAAAGAGTGTGAGGTTTTGAAAAGGAAGACAGAAAGGAAGAAAAATAAGAGAATAGAGTGCCAAAGCTTCGTGCCCTGCATTCATGCAAGTGTCTCATTAAGCATCACGTTGATTTGGGGGAGTCACGTCGGTTTTGTAAGAGTCCTGGAGCAAAAGGCTAGGCTATGATTGCATTAATAACTGCAGAATTTGATTCTGAGGCTATAATCTCATTGACTTCAACATCACATGCCTCTGCAACTGCTGAGAAAAACGAAGTCTGTGAACCTACAAAGGGAGAAAAGGCCCTAATGGCATCACGCTCGCCTGTACAGAACACTGATTGCATCAACTTAGAGTTAAATTGCCACCAAAAATCTAGTTAGATCTCTCCTCAGTGACTTGGGGATGTTGATTGCAGAGTAGCTGTGAGTGGAATGTTTTCCACTATCAAAGAACAGCACTGGAGATTAAAAGGGATTGCAGGTTTATTCATTCTAGCCAGGACATACAGGCAGAATGAAATATCCACAGCAGAGCCATCAAATCAACCTTTTGGCAAGTTTTTGGCTTTCTACCCAACTGTATAACTCAAAGTCAAAAGGAAACATGAAAGGTAAGAAGGCCAAAGGGCTAAGGTAATGGGAAGTCACACTAGCTAATGGCTGTGGATCTTCTAGGTAAAAAAAAGACATTTCTCTGAATATCTCCCTCCCTTACAGAGAATGAATCAGCCTTTCTCCATTGGTGACAGATAAAATCTGCCTCATCCAATTAGTGAAACACATGGGCGGAGAGCAAAATGAACGACCCCAAGACCAGCTAAGGGATAATACCCTAATCACCTCTGTCACAGAGAGTGTATTTGAATAACATATCAAGGTACTAGAAGTATTTTTTAAAATACTAGACTTTTAAAAATCTATTTAAAAAATAGATTTTAAAAAAATCTATTTTTAAAAAAGTTCTTTTTTATTTTTTAAGAAAATGTATTTAAAAATGAATATTTTTAAAATACTATATTTAAAAATACTAGAAGTATTTTTAAACCAGTACAGGCATACTTTTCATTCAGGACTCTCAAGGCACTATAAAAATGTGCCTGGTTGCTTTGGTATTTACAAAAGATTTTATCCAGTGACCCAAATCTCAGCCTCTCTGTGTCTTCCAAGAAACCAGAATCATCATACTTTATTTGGAGGGCTGTGAGGAATAATAGGGAAAGGCCAAGTTTATATGAAGACATGTGCTTAAAACATCATTGCCACCTACCAACTATGTGACCCATGGATTACTCTCTCCTCTGGTCTTCAATTCTTACCATGCCCAGGGATTGTGGGGATTTAATGAGATGATGTAGGTAAAGGGCCTCACATACTGCCTTGGAGTCTATTCTGTAAGGCCCATACTTCCTTCCTGTCAGAAAAAGGATAGCAGACATATTGACACCAATGTGTTAATACTTAATATGTTACCGCTCTCAAGAATATTTACTATTATTAAAAAAAAAGAAGGGGCGCCTGTGTGGCTCAGTGGGTTAAAGCCTCTGCCTTTGGCTCTGGTCACTATCTCAGGGTCCCAGGATCAAGCCCCGCGTTGGGCTCTCTGCTCAGCGGCGAGCCTGCTTCCCCCTCTCTCTCTGCCTGCCTCTCTGCCTACTTGTGATCTCTCTCTCTCTCTGTCAAATAAAATAAATAAAATCTTTAAAAAAAAAAAAAGACGGCGACTCAGGTGAAAACAAAGTGAATCATCTCCAATACTTGAATTTCAAACACTAGTGATATCATTGAGAAGGAGAGCAAAAGGGTTTCCGGATTCCACTCAAATACTATGCACCCTCTTCTCCTGGGGAGCTCCCAGGCCTGTGTCCCAAAGAGCCGCATCTTGACCCGCGTGTTTAGGCAAAACAACACAAGGCAGAAAGTCTGTTTCCTACAAAATATAATTCCTTTCCTTGGTAGCTGTCATGTTGCAGGAGCAGAGTGAAGATTCTTCCTCCGGTCTGGGGGTTGGGGGGTGGGATGGGTGGGTGCTGTCCCCCATATTTAAGATAGGAAAGCCCCCTCAGAGGAGAGCAGCAGAGATGACAGCCGAGCCCCAGACTCTGCCAAGTCCAGGCCGTTATTTGACTCAGGGAAACACTGGCTTAATTAATTGAAAAATAAAAGTTATTGTCAAAGCAAACGAGAATGGAAGGACCTTGGTCAATACTTATTGAATTTCGCTTTCCTGGACTTTTTAGCCTTCCAATATTGCATTGAATCACACTCTCTTTCACTTATGACCTGTGGCTGAGGTAAGTTCAGATATAACCAGTAGCTTAGCAATATTGCCACAAACAAGGTCCATTTCTGGAGCAAGAAAGTGAATTGTCTGTTGCGTTTGGAATTCTGCCATTGCCCCAGAAAAAAGAGTTACTTTCTTCCTCTTCATTTTTATGTTTATCCTTCTTTAACACATGTTTACATGACACTTGCTGTCCTGCCTCATTCTCTTTTCACAATGACCTTGGAAAAGGGAGAAGTCAAGGGTTTGTTATCCCCTTTTCACAAATATGTAAACTGAGGTTCAGAGAGATTGCGGAAGGGCGATTCCATTGATCAGTGCTTGAATTGAAACTGGGGTCCAAGGTTACTGAGAGCGTTTCACACCAGGCTCAGTCTCTTAGGATCAAATCCAGGGGGCTGCAGGTAGGGATTTGACCAGGAGCAAGTCAGATTATGAGACACTAGCCGCATATCTGGCACACACTCAGTGTTCTACACACTAGCCTTTATCAACATCACTGGTTGATTATTGCTGATGTGATTATTTCTCCCCATCCCAGGGGGAACCAGAATAAAGCGAAGAAACACTCAGAGCCTTTTGAGGTTTGTCTGTATTGATGCTGTTTTTATCATCAGTAATAATCATTTCTTACATTCCTGTGGAGAGCAGAAGTCTAGGTACTGGGAGGATGAAATGGTAAAAGATCAGCTCAAGTCCTCAAGGTACCAATCTCCAGTGGGAGGATGTGTGGCGGGGGTGACCGAGGAGGTCTTAACACCCAGGAGTAGCGCTTAGAACAGCATGAGTGAGAAATCTTCAAGGAGAATTGATAACAGAGAACAGGGACTTTGAACTGATCCCAAGAGACCAAGGGCAGCAGAGGGATGTGGAGAAGATGCTGGACAGCCCTGAGGGAAGCTTGGAGAGGAGGATATGAGTGGTTCTCGGCATCACGGTGGAGGTGAAGTACAAGCAGGCCCACCTCTCTGGACTTTTCTTCAGCACAGCTCGATAGAATCCAAGTTGTACCTGTCAAATTCTGCACTACAACAAACCAAAGTTTCTCTTGGTAATGGAGAACCGTGGATTGCTTTGATTAGGTATCTGGCACTAACTCACAGAGAGGAACTGAACTTAATAAGAAGGTTAGATGAATGTTTGTGCCCACAGAGACACAGTCACTGACAAACAATACACATTCCTGAAAGGAAGAGGGAATGAAAGTTATAAAGAAGAGTGAGGGAAGCTGGAACTGTTCCCTTTAAGTCAGTTAGCCTGTGCTGCTGTGCTGTGATTCTAAGATTGTCATTTCTACTCTCAGGCTGATCACTAGCTGGAGTGACAGCTATATTCCATTGTGCTCAGACTGATACCCACACCCCTGACCATGACCCACATGGCCCCCAGTGTGAATTAACTTAAGTCAGCCTTTCTCACCTCACTTCCTACCTCCTTTGCTCACCACCTTCTCTCTGTACATTGGAACTCCCAAGTTCATTCTTACCTTGGGTCATTGGCAGCCTGGGAAGCTCTCTTGCTATGTCTGCACAAGGCTTCTGGTCCTTAAGGTCAGAGTTGAATTTTCATCTCACAAGAGCCACCTGGACCATCCAGTCATAAGCAGAATCCTCCAGTCACTGTGGACTTCAAAGCACTTTTTATGACCCCAAGGTGTCCTGGTCATTTGTTTCCTTTTCCATGTGTTTCCCTGTCTACCACCACCACTGGCCCATAAGACTTTTAAGGAGAGGATGCTTCCTGACCTTGTTCATAGGATCTGGAATCCTTAGAACAGTGTCTGCCATGTAGAAATTGCTCAGGAAACTTTTGTTTAATGTACAGATGGATACTATCAACAGGACCTTCCTCCCCACCTTTGTCCTCTTTCTCGTCTCTCAATTTTTTTTTAAATTTTTCTCTTTCTCTAAACCACACTTGATTTGAGTATCACTCAGGAATTCTCTTTTTAAAAAGAGTCTGCCCATCTCTCCCGCGTCGTTTTTCCTCTTGATCTCATGTCCCCAAATCTAACGCTATCAGATATAAAACCCTGTGATCTCAGGCTGCCTTGACTGTGGCAGTGGAAACATGTCAGGGAGGCCCAGAGGGCCTGTCCATTTTAAGAGCCCTTCTGAGATTTAGAGGAGAAAGGATTCTTTTTTTGGAAACCAGTCTGAGAATTAGGTTACACTCTAAATTAAGTAGGGCAGAATTTTTCATATATGGCCCAGTTCTGTACTTAGAACCCCCATGCGCATGCACCCCCCCAACACACGCACACACCATCTTTAAGGATTCAAATTAGTTGGGTTTCACATAATGGTATACACACTTGTTTGCATAAGGCTTTGATGTTAATAAAATGCTTTCACAAATAGTGCCATTTTTTTTATCCCTAGAAGGAAGCAGGAAAGTTGAAAATATCCCCATTTGACAGATGTGGAAAGGAAGGCCCAAAGAGGTCCATGATAGCACCAAAGGTTATACTGCTGGACTGTAATCTTGGCATCTCATCTGGACTCAGCTGTGGGGGTTTCTGGAGAGTCATTTAATTGAGCCTCAGTTTCCCTCTCTGGAAAATGAAGGGGTTGAGTGAGCTCCAAGTATCTGGAGTATTTCTCAAACATCAACTTGTCAGCAGATCACCTGGGGTTCTTGAATGTTAAATTGCAGTCCTGACTAAGTAGGTCTGGAGAGGACTTGCTATTCTGCATCTGTCACAATTATTAACAGCATCCAATTGATGCCAATGTTACTGCTTCATGGGCCACACTCCAAAGAGTAAGGCATTAGGACTAAATGGAATTTTGATGAACTAAGATCCCCTGACATTCCCAGGCACATGGTAGAATTGGAGAAACACAGCTCTAAAACACTGCAGTTCTGAGTCTAAGACGTTCCTCCGAGGTGCATCTCTATATGGGCTGTGATCTTTGGGGAAGTCACTTGGTCTGACAGAGCTAGTTCAAATGAGGAAGAGTTTAGCGAGGAAACGGGTATTTGGCAAACAAAGGCTTCAAAAACAGAATTTTGAGTTGCCCAGAAGTAGGTAGCATTGTTACATGTAAGTAAGTGACTAGATATTGTATCCACATCCTGCTGGCTTATCTATATCTTGGTTTATTTTGGGACAAAGGCAGAGGAAGAGTTATCTGGTAGTAGCTAAGTAGCCTAAGGCATAGACAGCCTCCTGTTTTTCCTGGAGCCATGTGAAGTCTGGGGGAAGCACAGAGGCTAACCTGTAGACTTCTTTGTCTCAGCCAGAATAAGTGTAAAGCATTGTCACAGAGAGCAAGCCTTTGTGGATTTGCATTTGAGAAGAACATTGTCTGGGCTAATAAAGAGAAAATAAATCACTGTATTTGAGTTATTTCATCATCTAGTGAAGCACAAGTAGATTTTCCATTACACTTTGTCTGGACCTGAATCCCCCGTCATTGAGGAATGTCTCATTGTCCTCTAGACACAGTGAATGAAGTGGACAGAGCTCCTTCCAAGTGGCAGATCAGTCAATCCTTGGTCTAAGGAAATGGAATTGACATCACGTTCAAGTTGTGTCTGTTGAACTCTCTAAGATCATAGCCTGGATCAGCATAGACACGGACCTGTTTCTCCAGATTGCATGGGATGGCCAAAAGGCCCCATGTAGGTCCACCACAGTTGAGAAAGATGGAGAATGTTAGATATAGAGTTGGATTGGGGGCCATTGTGGTCTGTGTATGCACAGGAATGGAGTTGGGTGCTGTACCTATTTTCACACATTTGATCTTAACTGTCAATGAGTTAGGTCTGATTATTCTCATTTTATAGAACACGGAGGGAACTAAATCTCAGGTGAAGCAATGGGCCAAGGCATCCCATGGTTCTTTGGATTTACCTTGTTAATTCATTCCTTATGGCACTTTCATCCTTCTCTCTGACATCAATACTCTTCCTACAATTCCCAAGAATACGTTCCTTCCATATTTCATCCTAGGCTGGGCTGCTAAGCAAAATTGCCATAATTTGACAGAACTGGGGAAGCAGTGCCTAGTTGAGTTTATATACCACCTGCATGCCTTGCCCATCCTATAGAACTATTCTGTCTCTTACACAGTCACATTATGGTCCTTCTTTAGTCCTATAGTGTTATGTAATAAGGGAAACAGTCTGTGAAATCAAACACACCTAGGGTTCAAATTACCAGCTTTGCAGATTATTCATTGTATGGCCATTAACAATTTACTTTTCCTCTCTGAGGTCAGTTTTCTCCTCCATGAAATGGGGTTAATAATCTATCTTGGGACCATTAGGGGAACTAAATATAAGGTGCATAGAATAGTCCCTGGCCCATAATGAGCATTCAGCAACAGAATGAGCATTTAACAAAGTATGTGTAGTAGACTGCAAAAAAGTTGTAATAAGTTGCAGACCAGAGATTGAATCTCAGCTCTTAATCACTAAAATATTGCCTCTGCCTTAAACGGTAGCTCTGGCTATTAATGATGCTCAACACCCATAAGAAGAGACTAAAGCATTGCAGGGTATACACATGCACACTGAAGCTTTCTGAGAGCATTTGTCGCTGGGGTTCCACAAACCAGTATCTTGGCAATCTCTTCTCTTCTGAAGAACTGAGACTAGTATAACACCATGGGATTTATCACCAAATATATTTAGTTGGTTCTACTAAAAAGGAAATGTAATAATAAATGTCAGAATAAAATGACTGAATCATTGTAAATCGAATCCCCCCCCAAAAAAAAACCGCAGTGCCTATATTAATATATTCTATACGTGTAACTCTGGGATTTTATTATTTCCCTAGATGAATTTTTTTAAAGATTTTATTCATTCATTAGAGAGAGAGAGAAAGAGAGAGAGGTGGAGAGAGCATAAGCAGGGAGAGAAGCAGAGGAAGAAGGAGAATCAGACTCTCCACTGAGCTGGAAGCCTCATGCAAGGCTTGATCCCAGGACCTGGAGATCATGATCTAAACCGAAGGCAGATGCTTAACCATCTGAGCTATACAGGTGTTCCTCCTAGATGAATTTCTTAATTAAGCACATTGATCTTGATTTGTGGTTGAAATCAACAACCTTGAGCAAAATACATAAGCTCTTGAAGGAGAATTAAACAGCAGGGTTTCGCATTCATTATGGACCCACCCTCACTTTGAACGAGGGTCAAACCTTGTTCAACCCTGTCTAATCTCAGTTTCATTATCTGATCACTGTGGATACCAACAGCCTGACATCATAGAGGTGTGGTGGGGACTGAAGGAGATGACACAGAGAAACATCTGGTGCTTCCCATGCTTTCAATAAAGGGGTAAGCCTTAAGGGGTAAGCTGTCTGTGACTCTATTAGCCTTAGGTATGCTTAGGGAATGTGGTATTGTATAGGCTTTGGTTTGGAGATTGGGTTATTAAGACTACTAGTTCAGAGCCCTGGATGAGTTCTTTCAGTTTCATGAATCCCAGCTGCTTTATCTGGAGGATAAAAGTGGTTTAGTCTGTCCTACAGGTTGATGAGGAAGTGGACATGAGATGGCATTTATCACATGGTTTATCCAACGTCCAAAACAAAATCCTTAATTCTCTTCCCACTCCCCTACCCCTGCAGCAGTGACCAAGGACGGCACAACCAGGCATGACTCACCTCTGCCAGAGTATCCACATGTTTGTCCCCTCTCCTCATGAGGTCTCTTCTTCAATACAACTTCTTCCATGAAACTTTGACCCATTATTGCCATAGTGGGTGATGGGGAAACGGTGGTCTTCAAACCATACTTCTTTTCTTCACAGCACTTGTTACTGTAGGACACCATATTATATTGTGATTTCCCTATGCTAGTTCTTCCCCTACTGGAATGTAATCTCCATGGGGCCAGAAACCTTGCCTGTTCTGTTCACTCTCTTTCCTCAGTGTCTAAAGCAAGACTTGGCACAAAATAGGCCCTCCACACATACATTTTGTTGTAGTTTTCAAATCTGCCTGGGGTCAGATCTGCGTGGACCAACATAATTCTGGGCTGAAGTCCCCAGAGAAATGGCCAAATGTGAATGTTTCAAATGAAGAACAAAAGATCACTACAGTTTTTTCCTATTTTTATATACTGGACAAATAATAAAATTGTTCTGCCTTCTTCTCTGGAACATTTATTCATTCCTGTTTTGTCAGTAAGCTCTGTTTCAAAACTAATAACAATGACATTTTAAATACAAGAATACATAACATTCTTTAAAATAGTTAACCTTTCCTTGTGACATTTCATTGGATGTCTAATTAGCAGTAACATTTTGTTGTTTGCCATCTTAAACGAACAGGTCCTTAAGCCTCAAAAAAAACTACCCCACTTTAAATCATCAATCTTCATAATGAGAGAATTTTTGTCTTTTAAAATTCCTCTCCTTTTGTCCTTCTTTCTCCATTCCTTTGACGCCAGAATGTTCCATTTGCAACTTTCAGTCTGTGCTAGACTTTCTATTAAGAATATCTCTCTTTTAGAACTTTTGCCTTGAAGTAGTTTTTTGGGCCAATTAGGAAAAGTTCATCCAATTTCTACTTTCATATAGTCAAGGACAAAACTTTGGCAACCAGTCAAGCAAAGCAGAAATAAGTTCATTACCAAGATGGAAAAAACATTTTTTTTTGGTATCATATTCATTTTTATTTTATTTTACTAAGAATCTTCCTTTTGAGAAGCCCTGGTTTTATTATACATGTTAATATGAATTAGAGAGCATGCAAATAGTTAAAATATTCAGATATGTGTTTAGTTCTTTTAGGGTCTCCTATGTAGTCCTTGCAAACCAGCTCTACATAGGGAAAGGAGAAATCCAATAATTATACTTTTTTTTAATTTTAAAAGCATTTGTTCATGTAATTGCACAATAATCCTATAGCATAACACTTTATTTTCTATTTCAAAAGAGGATAGAATGAGGCCCACAGTGGTTAAGAAACCTGCTCAGTGTTACCAGTCATCAAAGCCTTGGTATTAGAGTCCAGAGTGTCCACCTCTAAGCCATGTTCTTTCCACCATTTTGCCCTGCCTTCCTACAACAGGAGTTTAGTGGATGTCCACATTTTCTCCTTATGATTAGTCTTTGGTGGAAGTACAATATACACAATGGTCGGCCAAAGGCTGATGAAAGAAAGAATGATGAGAACAATCCTCTGGATGGTCAGTTGTGTCCTGGATAAAATACTTGCTTAAAAGGAAGTCTCAACTAGATAGTAATCTGGAGACATTATTTTCTAAGACATTTGATTCTCCTAAGAAATGAGCAATAATCTGAACATCCTTTATAGGAAGGGTCTACATAAGAAATTTATTTCATAAGTTTTATATATCAAAGGTATAAAAACAAAGATCTGAAGATAATACTTATCCCATTAGTTTCATCAGCCTCTGAGCATAGAAAAGTACATCTTATTCCTGTTTTTCATGGGGAAAAATAAAAGTGAAAGTGAATCACCTCCTCAATTGTCAATGTAATTTTTGTAATGTCTCTTTTGTGACTGGCACCTTGCAAGATGTTGGGAGCACCTAGATGTCTGAAATATGGACATTTCCCTCAAGATGCTCCCAGGCTGTTGGGGAGTTAGTTACAAGAACAGATAAGCACAAAAAAGTTAAAGTGACAATTAAAATACTTAGTCGTAGAAGTACTGAGCTATGGCACCTTATTCAACCTGGGAAGGATAAGGAAGGAGGAAATGATAATGGAGCTTTGCCTTGAGGGACAAATGAAAAATAGCTGACTGAAAGTAGGAACAGAAGGGCATTTCAGGTGGAGAACATTGTAAATCTAGAGACCCATCATTGCAAAATAGTTGGTAGATGCAATTGGTGATCTCCATAAAGTACTACTCAGGCAGTTGTAAGAAACATGTCTAGCAAAAAACAAAAAAAAAAAAGAAAAGAAAAAAAAAGAAAGAAACTTGTCTAGCAGTAAAATGATAAAGCCAGTTTTGCATCTTCATGGAAAAGTATTGCTTCAGGATTTACGTAAGTGGAGACTAAAGCTAGAGACAGGGAGGTAAGTTAGGGTATGATAGCAGGAGTTCAGGCATTGATAAATGCCTGAACAGGACTAAAGGTCATCAATGGGCTGTTAAGAACTGATGGAGATAGGAAACAACAGAATCTGTCAGTATTTCAGAAATAGAAGTAGGAGCATTTTATGAATAGTTGAAAGTGAGGTTGAAGATCATCAAAGATGGCTCCAGACTCGTGGGTGATAGTGAGACAGTGGTGCTTTCAATTTGGATAAGAAGAAAAGATGTGTATGCTATTTATTGGAGAAGATGCTAGGTTCCAGTGTTAACACCTAGCAGTGAGGGAAGCATGGGAAATCTGTGAGGATCTGTCCACCCAGCAGACTGTCAGAAGAACAAGTTTCAGCAGGAAGATGACAAATGAGAACATGGAGTTTGAAAGTGATCCCTCCAAGAAATGTGCAGAGTGAGGTCAAGGATGACATAATGCATCAAAGCAGTATTTAAGGGAGAGGAAGAGTAAGAAGGTATGCTGAGAGATTTAGAGACATAAGAAATCTTAGAGGTTCCAGAATTTCCACAGAGTCAAATGCAACAGAAAAGTTCAAATGATTCATTGAATTTACAGATTAGGGGTTAGTAGGTGAATAGTTTTGCTAGATGGGTAGGGGCTGAGATCATTTGTCATTGATTAAATGGTGAATGGGTAATGAGAAATTGGAGAGTAAGAAAAAATAACATTTCAACAAATTTCCACCTGAAGATTAGGAGAAGGATTTGAAGTTCAGCTCTAAGGGCAGAGGTCATGAGAGGCATGGTGTCTTTTGTTTATTTTGAGACTGGAATAAGCCAAACATCAGTAAATACAGGCAATAAAAAGAATGTTCTGCAAATTTGTGGGAGGATGTGGGAGAGAGACTTTGTTTCTTTGTTTTGTTTTGTTCCTATGATGAAATGTGGGTTCCAGAAATCTGCGTGGAAAGGCTTTGATGGGAGGCAAGTTGGAGAAGATATTGACTATGAGGAATTCAGTCTGGGGAGGAGTTTAAACTTGGTTGTGTCATAAAAGATTGGGAGGGCCTAGTTCTGTGCCCAGTGACTAAGGAGAGTAGGAGAAAGAGACACAGTTTGGAAGCATCTTCTTTTAAAGGGGTCATTTAATTTTATTTATTTGTTTTAAAAGATTTTATTTATTTATTTGACAGAGAGGAGAGAGCTCACAGGTAGGCAAAAAGGCAGGCAGAGAGAGAGAGGGAAGCAGGCTCCCCGCTGAGCAGAGAGCCTGATGCGGGGCTCGATCCCAGGACCCTGAGATCATGCCCTGAGCCGAAGGCAGAGGCTTTAACCCACTGAGCCACCCAGGCACCCCTAAAGTGGTCACTTTAAAAGGTCATCATTTTGGCACCTCAGCAGATGGAAGACACTACCCATCACAGAACAGTGGCAAAGACAAATAAACTTTAGCAGTATCAGTGGTGAGCTGGTCATTTAGTGGTGTTGTATGCAGTGGTAGAAACACTGGCAGAATTGGATTTGGCTTCATGAAATGTGACTGACCTCTGAACCAGCCAACAATAAAAGTCAACACATGGACTTTCATTGGCTCCTCCTTGCCTTGTTTCTCCTGATTCAACACCAACCTATAATTGAGCAGTGAATTCATACTGAAAAATGCATTAGTAAAATCTTTTGTATGAGGAAAATCTAGGGAGGATTCAACTTAAGCACATCAAAAGCTCCATTTCATATTCAAGATGACATTTGCATGAGCTCTTTCTCTCTAGAATTTAAAGATGTGTATTTATGAGAGAGCCTATTCATGCTTGGTTAGCTGTTTCTTTTGTTGTGACTTAAAATTGAAAGCCACTAAACAGAATGCAGTTACCTGTTCTAATTTTTAAAAAATCTTTGCATAATATCTTTGATAAAAAGAAAAAAAATAGAATTATTTATCTTAAAAAACATTATGGGTAAGACTGTGAATTGAAGAAAGATTAAACCAATATCTTAACTTTATTAATTGGTATAAATAATTGTGGCCTAGTTACTCATCTATGAGATACCTTGCCAAACTAAAAGCTGGGCTATAGACAATAAAGAGTCTCACTGGGTGAAACTCTAACTCAAAATCAAGCCATATGACAATTTCCTAAAGTCTAAAACATTTGAAAATGCTTTGGCACTCCCCTTTTCCAAATTGAAAATAAATTCTAAATGATAAAGGCAAGAATGTTGAATGGCATTCTGATTTTTCTATGGTGATTAAATAAATGCTTTTTTTCTTTGTAATTTTGAATATCAAATTCTTCCTAAAAAATTCTTTGGGGGTCACCTTTTTTTTTTAAGTTTATTTATTTATTTAAAGATTCCATTTATTTACTTGACAGAGAGAGATCACAAGTAGGCAGAGAGGTAGGCAGAGAAAAAGGGGGAAACAGACTCCCTGCCGAGCAGAGTGCCCAGTGTGGGGCTCAATCCCAGGACCCTGAGATCATGACCTGAACCAAAGGCAGAGGTTTTAACCCACTGAGCCACCCAGGTGCCCCTGGGGGTTACCTTTTGCTAGTGCCCTGATCATGTGCTTACGAGATGATGCCACACTGAGTAAAGACCTCCCCTACAAGTCATGCAAGTGTCCACACTGTCTAGGCAGAGGTTTCGGCACCAAGTCAGGTCAGCCCTTGCCTCGAGAAAGGCTTTCCTTTCTCTTTTTTGGTGCCAAAGCTATGCAGCAGAGTAAAGCAGACATCAAGAAAAGGACATCATTTTTCTTCAGCTGATAGATTAGTCCACTGATACATCTGCCTGAGATCATGCCCTAAATAGTGCCGAGGTCCCAGAGTAGCCCCAGGAAAGACTCACCAGGATAACTATTATTCATGTTTGTGATGTGCATTCTTTCTTTAATAACTGTGGTTTTATTACTAGCTATTTTTCAGGTATCAGCCTTGGGCTAAATTTTATTTTGACTGTTTTGCTTGGCCTCGGTAGGAAGTAGTGAAGAATTAAAACAAAACAAAAACAAAAGCAAGCAAGAAAACAAAAGACATATTTTTGCTTCCAATTTCTTATGGACTAGTTCTGGTCAGAGTCATATGTAAATAATATGGAGAATAAAGAGATGAGTGGATATAGGTAGGATTATAGGCAATATTAGGGGCGCCTGGCTGACTCAGTCAGAGGAGCATGTGACTCCTGATCTCTAGGTTGTGAGTGTGAGCCCCACATTGGGTGTAAAGATTACTAAAAAAATAAATAAACTTAAAAGTAAAAGATTTGGGCATATTGTATGCAATCTGAGTACTGACATTATAAACCTCTACCATGCAGACTGGAATGTCAGGATTGTTTTTGTTCATACCTATTATAGCCCTGAACCTGGAGTAAGTGTTTAATAAATATTTATTGAAGGTGAAGCTATTGAGCTGAAGATTATTACTAAATTAAGTTAATGAAATCTTTAGAATATGACTTTAAAAAAGAAATCATTGTAATCTCAGAATCAGGCACACAAAAGATCCTGGAGGAATGTTGTGAAATGAATGAACCATTGGAAGAATTTACCCCAATCCTATTCCTTCCTACACTGTGGTTGTGTTAGATAACCCTACGTGAGTTGGAGGGATAGATATCTGTCTGGTTAGAAAGAATCAATTTTCTATACTGTTACAGGCTCAGGATCAATTTTATCTTGGACAGAAGCTTTCCCTTTGGTGTCTCATTCTCAAGAATCTTCAGAAGATTATAAGTTGTGGTGATCCTTATCATCATTACTATCATTGAGGTGTCAGTGTCTGTACTAGATGTGTTTTTAAGTTAATCCTTACAGTGACAATTAACCCTTCTATGAGGCGAAAATCATTAACTCAAATTTATAGATAAGAAAACTGTATCCTATGTATGATCTAGGATCTTGCAAGTAAGAAACTTAAGCTCTTATTTTCCAGTTTTCTGGTTTACAATATGGGAATCATAGCAGCTACCTCATTAGGGTTCCTTTTTTTTTTTTTAAGATTTTATTTATTTATTTGAGAGAGAAAGAGAATATAAGCATGAGCAGGGGGAGGGACAGAGGGAGAGGGAAAAGCAGACTCTCCGCTGAGCAGGGAGTCTGATGCGGGGCTCAATCTCAGGACCCTAGGATTGTGGGGGCTCAATTCCAGGATTTGGGGATCATGACCTGAGCTGAAGGCAGTTGCTTAACTGACTGAGCCACCCAGGTACCCTCCTTATCAGGGTTCTCATATAAATGAACAGTTCTATGTACACAGTGTTATGTCCGGATTGAGACCCTCCCAAAAGAACCCACAAAAGGCAGCCTGGATGCAACAGCAAGAGGATTTATTTCCAGCTAGCTGGGGTTCTCACCAGCACATACGATGCAGTGCAGTGCTAAGGAGAGAAACCCCGCCTCTCCCCTGCGCAGCATTTTTATGCACTCGAGTAAACAAGCACATACGTCACCACACACCACACGTAAGTGAGTTCCTTATTCTTTATATGGCAAATTACCTAAATCTATGCATTTCATTGGTGCATTTGAGCAACTCAGGGGCTAGGCATCACACAGGGAAGCTAAATTCCAGGAATAGTTTCACGCCCATACCCTTAGGCCTTTTTCTGGCTTAAAATGAAGCCTGTCCTGGAGGAACAGTAATCTACTTAAAACTGAACTCCACAACAGTAGACACACAAGTAAATACTATCAGGCATGTTGGTGCTCATTAAGAGGTGGGGGTGATGATGTTGGTACAACTGTCTAGCAAGCAGGGAGTAGGAGGGTATAACGGGCTTACAGAATGTTTGGGTAGCTGTGGCCAGAGGGGAAAGGGGAATACTGGATGGTTCTGGATGAAAAAATTCTTTGGAAACCACAGAAAGGAATTTTGATTCATGAGAGCTTCCTTAGGGGCATCAGCTAAGAAAATCTGTGTGGAATATCTATTTACTTTTCGAATACTGGGCAGCTCCTAAAGGATGTTATGCAGAGGTAACATGAGAAGGTTGTTTTTGTTGACCTTCCCTTGAAAGCAGTGTAAAGTGGGAGGAGGGACTTGGCCTCCTAAATAAAGGAGTAGAGTAGAGAGATAAAGATACCTTGATAGATTTTAGGAGATAGGATTGACATGATGCAAAGTTGAGTGGGAGCTAAGAGGGTTGTCTTATAAATGTATATTTAATTTTATTTCTCTCCCACTGGAACATGAGTTTTGATCCAATTATTACATTCTGTCCTTACTGGGCATTTAATAAAATAAATTGGTTGAATTAACTAGGTTCTACTCTGTAGAAATAACTATTCCAAGTATGGCAAAGAATACTTAGACTATGAAGATTTCTCAAAATTCCAGTGATACAGATCCATAATTTTTAAAAGCAAAGCTTATATATATATATATATATTTTTTTTTTTTAAAGAAGAGATTTTTTTTTAAAGATTTTATTTATTTGAGAGAGAGAGAATGAGAGAGAGAGAGAGAAAGCATGAGAAAGCCTGAGAAGTGGAGGGTGGGAGGGAGAAGCAGACTCCAGACATGGGACTGGATCCTAGGACTCCAGGATCATGACCTGAACCCAAGGCAGTTGCTTAACCGACTGAGCCACCCAGGCGCCCAGAGCTTATATTTTGACCTACTGATTAAACATATAATGACCTGGAAAAATTTTTTTCTGATTTGTTTATTAATTTATGTTATAGCAAATATTTTTTAAAATGTATTTATGTGAAAGTCTTAGAAAGCTGAAAATTAAATCTGCACTTAAGCATGTTTGGCAAGTCAGCTTTGATTAAAAAAAAATAAAATGTGATGAAATTTCAACCATCTTGAAAAATCCATATTTTCCAAGCAAAGTTAATGTAACCTATAGGTTTCACATTGTTTTTTTTTTTTAAGATTTTATTTATTTATTTGACAGAGAGAATGACAGCAAGAGGGAATACAAGCACGGGGAGTGGGAGAGGGAGAAGCAGGGAGCCTGATGCGGGGCTCAATCCCAAGACCCTGGGATGGTGACCTGAGCTGAAGGCAGACACTTAACAACTGAGCCACCCAGGTGCCCCATGTTTTACATAGTTTTAAATGTGACACCAAACTGTCATTAATGAGAACACACGCTGAAAGTAATACATTTCTTTGAACATATTTTATGACTCTTCTTATTCTTCTTTGTGTCCAATTACACACACACACACACACTCAATTCTTAGTTTTTGTTTTAATACTTTTTTCTGTTGTTCCCTTTAGAATCGAATAAGTTATTCCCTTGTAAATAAATCATGTTTTCAATTATTAAGGAGCCCTAGAAACAATAGATTTTTTTAATCTATTAAGCATATTCTATGCTTAGAATAATAGTTTAAAATATATACTGCTGTATTTTTTTTTAGCTTTAAAAATACCCTTTTAAAATATAGATAACCGTGGCATTTTCTATGGCACCGACACTGCTCAGTTGTATACAAGTGATATTAGGACATTCTGACTAAATCCCACACATTTTAATTTAAACTGTAATAAATACTGAAAACAAACAGCTAGAATTCAGTCTCAAATCCTCCTCCAGAAGTCAAAAAGCTAGCAAGAAATGTTTTTCGCTTTCACTTTTTTCTTTCATTAATAAAGCTACTCCAGGAAGGGATTAGCATTGCATCAGGGAAAAACCTTTTTAGTTTTAACCACCTGTCATCATATTTCAAAGAGCTGCAAATAAAAAACATTATGGTCCTCAAAATATTTAAGGTAGGGATAAATAGGCTCAAATTCTAAATATTGTAGTTCCACCAGTTACAGGCACTACCGCAGCTGCAAAGAAAACAGCAATTTAAATATTTTATTCCCACATGTTTCTTTCTTCTTGTCTGTTCACTAAAATAATCACTCACTTTCTTGGATAAAGGCCATCTAGCCACAGTCCCAAAATAAAACCAGCAAGAATATCTTAAGAAAAACACAGTAAGATTGCATTTTTGATGCTAATTGTTGATTTTATATTTTCTTGCTTTGTTTAGAGAGGTGTAAGGATTTATTTTTGGCTGTACAATTATTCCCAGTGGCCAAAAGCTACATTATTTCAGCAGGAGAGACGAAGCTGAAAGCATGCATTTCATACCATAACAAGAAATCTAGGAGAAACTGTTTCTAAGTTCGGTAATTTCCAGGTAGTTCAGTATGTTGGATTGATTCCTGTAGAAACTCAGCTACGAAAACTTTAAATGCCCCATGGCTGTGCCTTACTTTACAAAATCTGAAAGCACTAAACTCTTGAGTTTACAGAATAAATGACTTAAGAAGGGAACTTTATATATGGATTTCTCAGTTTGCCCAGTGGTTCTGCAGAGGCTGCCTTTAGATCAAAGGCTCTAAAATATGTAAAGCACAGAACACAATATATGAGGTACTTTCAGGAATGCAGCTCAAGTTGTCTGGCAAAGTATATTGGTTTAAAATCACCTCTCTTCCCTTTGTGATAAGCAGCAAAATCAAAAAGGAAGGCAAGCAGATCATGTTATCAACCCATGCATTGTCCAGGCTTTCCTTGCCTTCTGCCCCAAAGAGGGGACGGGAGACAGAACCCCATTGTATTCTTCCTTTATTCTTCTATATTCCTTACCTCTCAAGATTCCCTTTCTTTAAAAAGCACTGCAAAGACCCCAAAAGGCTAGGCCTTTCTTATGCAAACACCCTTAGGTCCTCTGTAGAAAAAAGTTAACATACACTCCCCAAGGAGACTCTCCATAGGAAGGCCTCCTACAGGGTTGAACCTTGTCTGGCATCTGGTAACATGGCTGTAGGAAGAGTTCCCATTATTCCCAACTGCTAAGAAGCGCTCACTGTTCCTGAGCTGTACAAAAATTATGGTTTATAGCAAAGACCTCATTTCCTTCTGGAGTCTGAAATCTCGGTATCCAAAATTAGCGTCTACGCGACCTCCTCCCAATAGATTCCCTGGGAATTGTGTCTTTTTTTTTTTTTTTTTTAAGATTTTATTTATTTATTTGATAGAGGGAGAGAAAGCAAAAGATCACAAGTAGGCAGAGAGGCAGGCAGAGAGAGAGGGGAAGCAGGGTCCCCGCCAAGTAGAGAGCCCAATGCAGGGCTTGATCCCAAGACCCTGAGATCGTGACCCGAGCCGAAGGCAGAGGCTTTAACCCACTGAGCCACCCAGGCGACCCGGGAATTGTGTCTTTAATGAGCTTTCCCAATAGACAGCAATTCAATGCATTATCACAACTCATTGCTGGAGAAACTAAGTGTGTCCCATATGACTCCTTTGGGAGAGTGCTCCTCCATGCTTGCACCTGGTTTCCTCTGGACTTTGACCAAAGCACATTTCCCCTGTGTTACTTGTGTTTTGTATGCTTTTATTGTGATTAATCACAGCCATGAATACAACTATTCGCTGAATCCTGTGTCTTCCCAGTGAATCACCAAAACTGGGGGTGTCTTTGGGACTTCCCACACAAGCATAATAAATCTTTCTCTCTTCTATGTATCTAGCATGGTACTAGTTCTCCTCTAATCTAGGATGAACTGAGAAAAATAGTCAAGTCAGATTTGTATTCTGTCGTTCTGATGAGGAACTTTGGAGAAGAAAGAATCAAAGAACAATGGATCACCAAATGGGCCCTAGATCTTCCTTATAGATCAAACTTTAAAAGTATGCATAGCTTTCTTCTCAAATGAAAAATGACAAGAGAAAGAAAAAGTGTGCTGAGTGAGTGCTTGTGGCCAACACTGTTCTGGGCTATGAACATCTTCAAGTATGGTAGGTGTGGATACCCATGGACTGAATCCATGCAGTAATGCTAAAAAGCAGAAATTACTAACCCAGCTGAAAGGTAAAGGAACAGACTTAAAGCATTTATCATATATATTCCCTGTCTCTCACACTAGACTATGAGCTACCAGAAAATAAATCCTTTTTGCCCGCATGTGTATTTTCAATGTCTAGAATAGCTCCTGTCATGCAGTGGAATGAATGAATGCATTAATTAAAAAAAATAATTTTAAAGTTTCTATAAGAGATAAGTGGTAGAGCTGGGACTCAAACCCATGACTCTAACCCAAAACCAGTACCTTCCCTTAGGCTAGGCCTTTCCCTTATATGAGCTTTTATATATCTCTTCACTAATGCAGAATCTTTAGTATAGAGATTTGGAAACTGGCCCACGATCATTCATCGATTCAACACTTCTTTGACCCACTATGTGCCAGGATTGTGCTAGGCCATGGGGTATAGGTTGAAAAAAAATAGCAAGAGCAAAAACGTATCATTTCCAATATAACAAAATAAACCTTAATTAAATAAATTAACTATGGAGGCAATGGACGAAAGGATTCTCTGACTACATAATCCTATAATTAATATTTAGAATAAATCATAGGCATCTCAAAGTTTGTCTGACATGAAATTTGTGCTCAGACTCTTGGTACAACCATTCAGAGCACTTCTACTTGGCTTTACCAACCCGAGGTGCTTCTGGGAGTAACAATGACATGCAGGTTGTCCAAACCAAAGCAGTGACCTAGAAAAAGTATGAAAACATAACATGAACCATCTCATGCTTTCAATCAAATCAAGGTAATTAGGCATAAAGTGCAAATGCTTCAAGACTGTGTACCTAGTCATTAGCATTAAATGCTCCAATAACCCAAGACATACATACTCAAATCTTATTAGGAATGTATTAGGCACTTTAATATACCCTAGAGTCAAATGATTGAAACCTAATATAGGAAAAGAATATGTCGTGGGTTAAGCACCTGCTGTGTACGAGGAGCTACACAATGAGAATAAGATACAATCTTTGATCTTGAGGAGGAACATGCAGTTGAGTACAAGACACCACAAAACTACAAATATAATGAATATATTGGAGCTTAATTCAGTGCATTTGTGAACTTTGAAAGAAATTTTTAAAAATGCAGTGTTAAGGCTGAGTAAGTCAGACAGGGCTAGACGGTGCTTTATCCATTCTCTTTTCTTCCTCACTAACAAAACACCAGTTTTAATTGGGGCAGCAATGTGCCTAGAGAAACTATGCCATCATCCAGGCTTTCTTGCCATTAGAAATGGTCTTATGACACAATGGCAAACAATGAGTGAAAAGTGGTGGTCTACTGGTCCGCTGGATAGAATTTTCAGATGCACTATTGTTTTCCTACTTAAAAAGGAGGAGAAGGAAGAACAGATTCAGTGGGCACTAACCTTTTGTCCTTCAACCATTCCCTTCTTTCAGACTGCAACCGAGGTGGGATGTCTGGAGGTATAGTAGCCCTCTTTAGGCACAAGAAAGCCACAGATTAACATGACAACCAAAATTAAAAGTTTTTTTGTTGTTGGTTTTTTGTTTTTGTTTTTGTTTTTTTTTAAAGATTTTATTTATTTGACAGAGGGAAACACAGCGAGAGAGGGAACACAAGCAGAGGGAATGGTAGCAGGAGAAGCAGGCTTCCCACAGAGCAGGGAGCCCGATGTGGGGCTCGATCCCAGGACTCTGGGATCATGACCTGGGCTGAAGGCAGACGCTTAACGACTGAGCCACCCAGGCACCCCCAAAATTAAAAGTTTTAAATTGAACGGCCTACTTCTAAACTGTGTCTTATTGAAATAAACACTCATTTGGTTCAGTCACCATGGTCCACACGAAGCTGAAAACCAATGCTAAACCATACACCAAAGATTGCCTTGAATGCAATCTTTTGCTTCATTCAAATTGCTATTCTGAGAAGGTCCATCCCTAAAGCCATTTTAGAGTTACTCTTACACCTGAAGAACTGAGTATCTGTGGGTGTTTTCATGCTGCTTCTATGCAATGAAGAATGTAGACAACATGCCATGCAGAGGATATTAATGATTCAATAACCACTGCAGAGATCCCATTTCCCATTTCCCAAACGAGAGAAAATGACAAGAAGATGAGAGGAGTTGTGTGGAAATTCACAAGCTGACACAACAGTTGGGCTCCTCGAGTGAAATTCACATTTGTTTCAAATATCACCATGTAGTCGGCCCTGCTCATGGTGTTAACTTTGTGCCAGGTATGACTGGAGGTGTTTTCTCTTGCAAGTAGATGAGAAAATAAAAATGCAACTTGTGACTTTAGGTCAAGACAAATTTTAGCAAACACACCAGGATTTATACATGCAAATGATTCTTGGCCTTTAATGAGATGACCTTGAAAAACTGTTCTCTGATTTTGATGATACTAATGGAATCTTTTGATAAATTACCCTTTTGAAATTGTTGAAAAAGCCAGTTTTAATCCACAGACAAAAATCCATCTTCTTATTTTGCATTCATACTCAAAAAAAAAAATCTTACAAATTCAACTATGGACCATCAAAAACTACATAGCCTTTCTTAAGTTTCTCAGATATAGCTTATATTTTTTACATCAAGACAATGAAACTTATCAAATAAATTCTATAAACATTATTTTTATTTATTTTTTTATTTATTAAATAAATTTCTTAAAGTACATCTGTACTCTTAGGAGTTACAAAATATTAGATAGAGGACAATTATGCATGCCCTGTCTTAACTACTGGGATTAAATATGTCATAGTCATTAAGACCTATTGGTTAAGTTATTCATAACAGCTATCATTGCTCTTTTTTTTAACATCTTAATTTTTTTTTCGGTGCTCCAAGATTCATTGTTTATGCACCACACCCAGTGCTCCATTCATTATGTGCCCTCCTTAATACCCACCACCAGGCTCACTCATCCTCCCACCCCCTCCCTTCCAAAACCCTCAGTCTGTTTCTCACAGTCCATAGTCTCTCATGCTTTGTCTCCCCTCCTATTTCCCCCAATTCCCTTTTCCTTTCCTTCTCCTAATGTCCTCCATGTTATTCCTTATGTTCCACACGTAAGTGAAACCATATGATAATTGACTTTCTCTGCTTGACTTATTTCACTCAGCATAATCTCCTCCAGTCCCATTCATGTTGATACAAAAGTTGGGTATTCATCCTTTCTGATGGCTGTGTAATATTCTATTGTATATATGGACAACATCTTTTTTTTTTTTTTAAGATTTTACTTATTTATTTGACAGAGAGAGAGAGAGATCACAAGTAGGCAGAGAGGCAGGCAGAGAGAGAGAGGGAAGCAGGCTCCCTGCTGAGCAGAGAGCACAACGTGGGGCTCAATCTCAGGATCCTGAGATCATGACCTGAGCCGAAGGCAGAGGCTTTAACCTACTGAGCCACCCCGGTGCTCCTGGACCACATCTTTATCTATTCATCTGTTGAAGGTCATCTTGGCTCTTTCCATAGTTTACCGATTGTGGCCATTGGTGCTATGAATATTGGGGTACATATGGCCCTTCTTTTCACTACATCTGTATATTTGGGGTAAATACCCAGTAGTGTGATTGCAGAGTCATAGGGTAGCTCTATTTTTAATTTTTTGAGGAATCTCCACACTGTTTTCCAAAGTGGCTACACCAACTTGCATTCCCACCAACAGTGTAAGAGGGTTCCCCTCTCCACATCCTCTCCAAAACTTGTTTCATGTCCATTGATTTTGGCTATTCTAACTGGTGTAAGATGGTATCTCAATGTGGTTTTGATTTTAATTTCCCTGATAGCTAGTGATGATTAACATATTTTCACATGTCTGTTAGCCATTTGTATGTCTTCTTTGGAGAAGTGTCTATTCATGTTTTCTGCCTATTTTTTGACATGATTATCTGTTTTTTGGGTGTTGAGTTTGAGGAGTTCTTTATAGATCTTGGATATCAGCCCTTTGTCTGTAGTGTCATTTGTGAATATCTTCTCCCATTCCATGGGTATAAACATTATTTTTAAATAATAGTTAACACATTTGAAAGAATTCTACATCATAGGCTCTACAAATCTTGCAAGAAACATTTCTAAGTTGTTTCCTTGGTTAGTTATTCCATATTTTTTATAATAATAGAGTACTTTAGACTGTTTAAGAAATTTTCCATGTATTTCTATTTAATTTTCATAATAAATACCATTTTTACAGATAAAGAAATTGAAATTCAGAGACATTTAAATAAATTTACCAAGGTCCCAAAACTAATAGCAATTACTAAACTAAGTCTAAAATGGGCCTTTTGCATCCAAATCTACTGTTTTTAACCAATATTCTTTTATTTTCTCACATCCCCTAAAATAAATTTTCAGCAATAATGTACAGTCCTGCACATTTTAAATTGAAGTCTAGAATGTTTTCATCATAACATTAATTACCATAGTTCTAGATGCTTTTAATTCACATCACACTGCAAATATAGATATTTTAAAATAAAAATGTGATTCATCCCTCTTTTAAATGTATGAAGTTGAATCTAACTACTATGACAAATTGATACCCATCATGGATCCATTATTTTTCTTAAGAGGTAGGAATGTTTATCCTTTTCTTCACTTTTTCTAGAGACATCTATCTAAATACCATATATGTATATATAAAAAATAAAATATATATATTTATGGTTGAAAGCTTTTTATTCATCATGCTATATATTCTCTGCAAGAAAAATATGTATATGAAATGCAATTTCATTTTAAAAGCAATTTTCTGTGACCATAGGATTTCAAAAAATTTAATTCTCAGTTTAGCTGATTAACATTCATATGATTAAAATAATTTATTTCAAATTTTAGATTATTTTTAAAGATTTTATTTATTTATTTGAGAGAGAGAGAGAGATCACAAGTAGGCAGAGAGGTAGGCAGAGAGAGAGGGGGAAGCAGGCTCCCTACTGAGCAGAGAGCCAGATGTGGGGCTTGATCCCAGGACCCTGAGATCATGACCTGAGCTGAAGGCAGAGGCTTTAACCCACTGAGCCACCCAAGCACCCTAATTTCAAATTTTAAAAGTAAAACTAAAGAACAAAATTTTCTCAAAGTATTATCTCTCGGTTCATATTTCCATGGAAAACCCCTATTAATTACCCTAATAAGAAAGGACTCATCATCAATCATAGTCCTACTTTACATTTTTATGGATGTAAGTACTGAAAATTTTGCTCATAAATAGTAATGTCACCTCAACTCATATCATATTTATTGGGTACTAGGCATGGGTCCAAATGCTTGTCATTTTATTTAACTCATTTGATCCGTACTTTGTAGGTCCATGAAGTAAATAGTATTCTTTTGGCTCCTTTTGTATAATTTTTAAATTTTGTGATTTTAAAATATTTACATTTACACTTGCCATCTTGATCTCCCTGAACTTCTATGTCTTCATGTAAACTGAGATAATAACATTACCAAACCCACAGAGTTATTGTGAGGGTTACATGAATTAATAAATCTGAAGTACCTATTAGTGCTGGCTATTAAAATTTAAAACTTTAGGCATAGAGATGATAAACTGCACATGATCCCCTAAATCAGTAAGCAGGTGAGTCTGAGTTCAGCCAGAGTCTAACTTTATATGGCTCCCTTAAAGTGTAGCAAGTACAAATTGGAAAGGAATGAATTTTGTTTCATGTCACAATTCTTTGAACTCCTTCCAATTTATTTGCCGAAAATCACCTAGTGATTCATCATAAAAATAATTTTTGTTGATCTATCAGATGACAAATTAGTTTTATCCCTTATTAATTTTGTTGAAACTAATAAATTAAAAATTGACTTTGAAATGATGTGTTACCCTAGAAGTAGCATCCAGTTAGAGAATAATATATGGTATTGTCCCTGTATTTGACATTCCAGAGGACTTTACACCTCAGGGTCATATACCATACTAAGTTTCTGGAATGGGCAAGAAATAAGCTTGTTTGTTTCTTTTTCAACGGGAAAATGGTTTATGAAGGGGAAGGTATGCAAAGAAAATTTAAAAAGTTGATTCTTTTAATACTATCTCCACTCCCTAGAACAGATTTCTGCCCACCTCCTCCCTCTAAACAACCATACAGTTTTCTATGTGTGGAAATCAGTGAGATAGAATAACACAAGATGGTTGTCTCCACTTTATTTATTCCAAGTTGAACCTCTTGGTGGAACAAAAGTGAATGGCTGATACTGTATTTCCAGAGGTTTCATCTGCCCTTGCACAGACAGAAGAACCCTTGAATTAGAAATGACATCCGAGCTGTGGCCTATGTTAAACATAGATTATTAAATAGTTTGAAGGGTCCTAAAGAGGAATTGAGTATTTTGCTAGTATATTTCTAATAGAATGTAAGATAAGAAAGGAGAAAGTATTCTTCTCTAGATTAAAAATAACCAAAATTATCATTAAGTTAACAGAGAAAAAAAAGTTCATTTAACTTTGTTATAAAACCAGATTTCCTCTAAAAGGAAACACAATTGTATGAGAGACAGGATGCATAGGGCAACAATCTATATACCACTCATCTCTAGAAGAAATGTCTACTCTGACTTCACCATGTACCCCCAGCTATTTGTTCCTTAAAATTACCACTTGGAATCAAGACATCTGGTGCGTACATAACAATTAATGTTTAAAAGACAGATTATTTGCAGATAATCAATATTATAGACAACTAACCTGGATTACTGAGAACTCTAGTGGGTTCACTTATAAGGATCTCTTTATTGTTACTCACTAAATTATCTTACTTCTGTCAAGTGAAAAGTCATACATTTCAAATACCATTCTGAGAATGCCAAAGGGGAAGTTTTGGAGAATATCAAAGTATTATCTAGATACACAGTCCAACATTACAGGACAATTAACTATATATCAGAACAAGGTTATAGCAAAAGACTTCATTTTGATTAAATTGTTTCAGGTTTTGCCATAAAATTCAATTTAATAATTAAAAATTAATAGACCATTATTCTAATAGTTGAAAATTAAGGAGGTGGAATAAGATGTGTTTTTTTTAGTATATCCTTTTCAGAAAGATAAGGTGATTTGTAGTTTGTATAAAACTATGTCAAAGGATAGATAAACCTATTAGCAGAACTATTCATGATGACTTAGAGGAGACAATGGTAATTGCCTTTGGAATTCTGGTGTCCATTTGCTGATAATGCAACCCTTGGCCTAAAAAGACATCAAAAGTCCCATGAACAAATATTGTAGAGATAACCACTCATTAATATTAAATTTGTTAACATCAACCAATTGGACTTATCAGCAGTTGTTTCTAGAAATTCATTATTGCTTTTATTTCAAAAGTATAACATTTTTCATATAGAACCATATACACACAAAAGAATATTGTGAAGTTGGCAGCCGAATAAACTTGTAATCACATTTTTTTTATAATTTCAATCCTGCAATTCCACTTTCTAGGATCAAATAGTAAATATCAAGCATCAAATAGTTCCTAAGTGTTAGTATTTGAAGTAATTTTATTTCTAAATATACCTTCCTCTATTTCACTGGATGTGTTATATAAAAAGGAACATCATATAGTAAACTAATAAGTCTTCCATTTGCTATCAGGTGACCTTGCCAATTAAATTGACTTCTCTGAGGGGTGCCTGGGTGGCTCAGTGGGTTAAAGCCTCTGCCTTCGGCTCAGGTCATGATCTCAGGGTCCTGGGAGACCCCACATCGGGCTCTCTGCTCAGCAGGGAGCCTGCTTTCCCCCTCTTTCTCTCTGCCTGCCTCTCTGCCTGCCTGTGATCTCTCTGTGTCAAATAAATAAATAAAATATTAAAAAAAAAAAAAAAGAAAGACTTTCTCTTTAAATTGACTTCTCTGAGCATTTGTTTCCTTATCTACATAGCTACCTATTTCACAGGATTATTGTGTGGCTCTATTAAGATAATTTACTTGACAGTTCTATGAACAATTTAAAGCACTGTAGAAATCTAAACACTTAAATACTGGTCATCGGGGTGCCTGGGTGGCTCAGTCGTTAAGCGTCTGCCTTGGGCTCAGGTCATGATCCCAGGGTCCTGGGATCAAGCCCCACATCGGGCTCCTTGCTCAGTAGGAAGCCTGCTTCTCCCGCTACCATTCCCTCTGCTTGTGTTCCCTCTCTCACTATGTTTCTCGCTGTCAAATAAATAAAATCTTTAAAAATAAATAAATAAATAAATACTGGTCATCATAAATTCATGCTATATCTCTTTTGGCTCAAAAATTGCAAAATCGGTTAAAAAATGCCAGCTAAGACAATCTTCTTTATATCATTCTCCATGTTGTCACAGCACTCTCATCAACCATGTCAAGTTTTTAAAACGTGGTGTTACCTTAGATTCTTCTCTCTCCAGTCTTGTCAATTTTGCCTCAGGAACACCTCTTGAATCTGTCTTTCTACGCTTCCAAATACCAATACTTTTATTCATCTTTTCATCTACTATTGCCTTGTCCGTGGAAACAACCCCTTGTCTAGTATTCTTGTTTCCATGACTTTTCTTATTCAAATCCATTCTCCACCCTGCTGCAAAGATTATCTTTTCTAAAATGCAAACAGATCATTTTTAGTCTTGCTAACTCTCCATTTTCTACAGAAAATAAGACCTGATTCTTCCATGTATCATTTATGTTCATCAAAATCTACCAAACCTAATTCCAGAGCACACCTTGCCTCTCTTCCTGGGTGTCCTTTGCCCCATCCATTTTGAATTTCATAATCCCACAAATATGGGATTTTCATGATTTCATGATTTTTTTCATCAATTTCATGATTTTCAGCCTGAGTTAGGTTATCCTTTTCAAAGAATGTTCTCAAGTGACAAGATAGTGTAAAGATAGAAATGAAAGCATTTCAAGCTGAGAAGTACTGTACTACAAAATTATTATTAATATTATTGTACAAATCTTAATAATTTCAAAAATTTTAGTCGACACATAAAATGACAATTGATTTTTTTTCTAATCTCTATCTTAAGACTGTCCAATAACAATTTAGTATGTAATTTAGCTCTCCAGAATTTAAAAATCATAAAATGAATAGTTTCAAAACTGAATAGCTTTGGTAAATTAGAACATTCAAAAAGGTTTCTCCCTAATATCTCTTGGAAATTGTATATAATTGGATATAATTTGATATTATAAATTTCAGTGCATGAAAATTACATTCTGAAGTAATTTAATTTGTTAAGAATGGCAAAATGATACTGTACTTATCATTTTTTATAATTCCTTTATTTAAAATAGCTGAAGGTCCTTTAATAAACATTTCTGTGATAGAAATATGCAGAGAGCAGTTCCTTTTCAGACATCAAAGCAAGGTCCTAAAAGGGAAGATTATCTTTTACTACATATGTAAAGTGATGTGCAAACTTGAAATTGAGTTTCTGAGGCCAGTTCCGCTAAAATCTGGTGTTGGAGGAATGGAGCCAGGGATAATGATGATGCTTTAAGAAACATTCATTGAGCATCTCCCATGTACTTAGTGCTTTCTCGTTTGACCTTCTAAACAATGCTGAGACATACATATTTATATTCCTATTTTTTTCATATATTAAAAAATGAGAATAAGAAAAGAGCAGGGACCCTTCCATGTTCTCCAAACCCTGAGGCAACAAAGCAAGGAATCCTTTCATTCATAACCATGTGTTGTATGTCTGCCGTGTTTCCGTTAGTGCTGTGGCCTGGGATACAAATGGTGAGTATGCGGGAGACCCTCCTCTCCAAAAACAAATGTCTATAGGGTTGACACTCAGGACTGCTGGGCTCCTGTGCTGGGCACATGGAGTAAGGCATTTCAAATTATAAAACGTGATAGACCTGTTACTGTTATTTTTATTACTATCATAATTTTTTCCTCACACATCTGCCCTGCTCTTAATCCTGATGACCTTAAATTTCTTGATCATTTTCTGAAATAGAGTAAAAAAGAAAGTAGATGGAAAATAGAGAGTTTCCTCCTCCTGCTGGACCTTTGCACCTGGATACCTTGTCTGAGTACCATTGCATGTTAGAGACTTGGCAAAAAAAAGAGCATTAGCCTACAATATCTGCACTCCCGATCATATCTTAACAAATTTGTCCAACTTTCCATTGACCTTTTTTCTCACAGATTTAGTTTTCCCAACTGTTCAGACTTCCCTCGTGGCTTTTTGGATTGAGTCTGGACCCATTTGTATAATCCAGGGGGTTTTTTGTTTTGTTTTGTTTTGTTTATTTGACACAAAGAGAGAGATCACAAGTAGGCAGAGAGGCAGGCAGAGAGAGAGGGGGAAGCAGGCTCCCTGCTGAGCAGAGAGCCTGATGTGGGGCTTGATCCCAGGACCCTGAGATCATGACCTGAGCTGAAGGCACAGGCTTTAACCTACTGAGCCACCCAGGCTCCCCTAACCCTGGGTTTGAAGCAGAGTGCATTTTGGATAAGAGACTACCTTCTCCAATTCAAATCCATAAAATCCTAAGGAGGAAGATTTAAGTGAGTGGAAGAGAGAATAGAAGAAAAAGGAGGCAAGGTGAGACTACTCTGGCTAGACTGACAGCTTCCAGAGGACAAGGAATATGGCTGTCTTGTTTACTGCTGAATTCCCAGTACCTAGTACAGCATCTGGAATCCATAAGAATTCGATAAATCTGTGTTGAAAACTGAAGGCAAGCCAAAGAGAGCCAACGGAGCCTTCAGTATTACAGAGTACTTTTCATATTCTCGGAGGAAATACCCTAAAAATCCAGCTCCCTTCAAAAAATTATTTTGAAAGAGAAAAAAGAAAATGGACAGACTTGGTTCAACATCAATCCATACCATATAAGCTTGATCTACCGCTATATCTGGCAGCCATGATTTCTTTCATATCAGAGAAACCAATTACTACCAAACATGTGAAGTGTTCTTTATATGTACTTAAAATAAAGAGGAGTATAGATTTGGAGTGCAAAAAAGAAGTAAGATGACTAATGTCTTCCCAATAGAGACGTTATGAAGCCCTGGGACATTTTACAGAGGAAACTTCTGTTGGATTAGCACCCCATCTGTTTGGTGGGTTAACAGAGTGGTTCTGTCTGGAGGGAACATTGGAGATGAGCTTCTTTAACATTCCTTTCAACTCTGGGACTTTACAATTCATCCTAACATAAATAATGCACAAAGAAGAAAACTTGCACTAAAGTGTTTCAGTACTTTTGCCTTTAATAATGATAGAGGTCTTTCTTGGGGGAAAAAAAGAAAATGAAAACTAAAAAGAATTACCTGCAGATAATTAGAGCTGTGTCAGTGAAAATTAGCCCCAATATGACAGTGGGGGGAGGGTAAGCCAAGTTATCTATGTTAAAACAAAAGGGTTCCAACATGGTAGTCATTTTTGACATACCTGTCATTTGTTAGATTTTACTCAAGTGAGTTGGCTGGCTAAAACAGTTTTTTCACTGCAGAATCACACATTAACTCTGTTTTCTTGAAGGATAATGCTCATAATTTGTGCAAGATTGCTTGAATTTAGGCAGACAGTCTGTTGAGCAGCGAACTCCCTAATTTCTTTACTGGACACTGCAAGTTTTCTTTTGCCTAACAGAAGGCAAAAATGGAGTTCTACAATAAAACAGTTTTTTAAAATACAGCCATAAGATATTTCTGAGTTGTATACATATACTATGCTGGGTTCTCAGGGGAAAAGAGACTAAAGCACAGTTTCTGTCCTTCAGAAGTAACTAGTCTAGGAAAAGGGATTCCCAAATTAGCCAAAATCAGTTCATTCTGAGACAAATCTCTTTTTGGTTCATGGAAGATAATTGTTTATAAGACTGTCTTAATTTCTTTGGGCCATACAAAAAGCAGTTAACATTTTGAATTAATATTATGAAATGTTTTCAGTGATTTCAAATGAAAGCCAGTGTTCCTTCATGCTAACAAATTTCCTGCCTAGGAAAGTTCTTTGTGTCCCTGAAGTGGTTGAAAGATTGGTATCTAACGTTGGCTGTTATCTCTAGACTCCAATACTTTCTCATAATTTTCAAATAATAATTAAAAATCAACTCCCAAACCATCAACTACAACAACGGTGTTTATTTAGCATCTCCCTTATGCAAAGCATTGTACTGGTACTTTCCAAACATCATCTCAAATTATCACAAAAAACTTACAAAATCATTTATCACAAAAAAACTTGCCTGAGGCCATAATCTTGGACTGATGTTAGTTGCATCCACATATTCTCCCCATAGACAAGCTTCTCCACCAATGACTAGTTTTTTCTGTTCTTGAGAACCAGCAAAATCAAGAGGGTTCTATATAATCACATGAGAGTGTGATCATCTCTAAGTCCTATATCTCAGAAGTTATCAGTGCCAAAATTCAAATTTCAACTTATTTGGAATGTGCTCACACTGCACTGGACCATTCCACCTTTTCCCAATCTGCAAGTTTCTTGCAGATCTGTTTCTTCTTTTTTCTTCTCTTATGCCCTGCTATAGCATAGGCCCTCACTAAACCTTTTAAGGAACGGAGACATAAATAGAATAAACAAGCTGCTTACTGATTTGAAAGCAGATCATTCCAGGGATGATTAAGAGCAGGTGTTGGGCCTGTGTCAGTAGGGTAGACAGCATCCAGTAAGCTGAAAGAATGTTAAAGAGATTGCCATATAAAAGAAGGGGCTCTTGGTACAAGAGAAATTTAACAATAAACAGAGTATGATTATTATCTCAAGTGCAATGGAAAACCACTGAAAGGGTTAAGTTAAATTTGGGGTGAGAATGGGCTTTAATGAGATTTGTGTTTCAAACATAACCTACTAGCCCTGAGATGACTATTATAGGTTGTCTTTAAACTGTCTCCCAATGCCCCATTCCTGGTTCATTTCATTCTTTTTCTTTCTCAGAAACTCTTAAGTCCTTTCAAGACATTGTCTCATATATGGTTTTATAAACATTAATGGAAATAAGTCATTTGCTCCTCCTACTAGACCATGAACTTCATGAAGGCAGGACCAGGGCTGGTCTTGCTCACCACTGTATTCTAAGGCAAGGCACAGTTCAGCACAGAAAGTGTTTAATGGATATTTCTTCAAATGATGAGGACAAATTTTAAATACTGCAGATATGCACCCTCTAGAGAAAAGAGCTGAAGCAAGAGTCCTTCAACAAATATAAATGATAAATGAGATGTTCAATGGCAGAAGAACTCTTTTCCCAGACGTAACCCAATAAAAAAGAAAAGGAAAAGGAAAAAGAAGAGAAGGGAAGGAAAATAAAAATGACTAGGACTAAGAAAAACAGTTTAACTTAGGACATTGGAGAAGATAATCATATAAGACAATATTAGAAAAAGGCTAGTCCATTATAGCTTTGGCTTAACCATTGCTGCAGGACAGTTAAGACTCAAAACAAAAGGCTTTGATAACTGAACAACCATGCTTTCTGTGAGCAAGATTTTGCCCCAAGGGTTGGGGCAGCACAGAGGAATTTTAAACTAGATTTCCATTTCGCTAACATAAACTGCATCCAGAACATGCTGTGATTATAAGTAATGTTATTTCTGATTTTTTGAGTAGATGCTAAGGGCTACCAGTTAAATTGAACTTCTAAAATCTTTTGAACTCATCTATTCATGGAAAATTCATTTTCCCTTCCCCACTGTGTCTTTCTTCTGTTTTATAAGACTATTTCCTGCCCCCTTTGGTTGCACACAGAAACCACATACATATTTTCTATTAGTGGGTAAATCTGAAACTCTCATGAGAGAAACAAGCAACATCATGACAATTTTACGGGATGAACCAAGTGTACCATGACAACCACAAAAAGATAAACACTCCTAAAAAGCCACTCTGGGGGCATGTAGATAGGAAATGTTAGTGGAGGTCAGAGAAAAGAGATCTGTGGGGCAGAAATAATCAAAAGAACCTTGAGGGAGTACAGAGAACATTTTATCAGAGAGGTGATTCTGAGCAGAGGTAGACAGAGCTGATTGTGGTATGACCACAAAGAAGCTTGATGGATGGTAGGGCCAGGGGGATATTGAAAATCGAACTCATTTGTCCGTCCCCCTAAACTCTCTCTCTCAGGAATGAACTCAAGAAGATATATTTGGGGGCATAACAAAATTTCTGCCCCTTATCCAATTGTATGATAAAAGAATCTAAAAGGGGAAATTTAAAAATTCAGTTTGAAAAGGCTTTTAAATGCCAGTATTCCCACAGAATTTTTCTTCTTGCATTAAAGTAATTCAATCTCATTCATTCTTTGCCATGTAGGACTAAGGGAAAACACTTTATCATGCTTCTGTGTAAAGAAGACAAGATTAGAGTGATGTTGGCAATGACAAGTTTGTTCTAAATTTTACATCTAAAGTCATAAAATATTTATTTCCTCACTGCTTAGTAGATTAAATACTATTATGTCTCAAATCCTATATATGTGTATAGTGTGCACACTTATATATAAATATATGTATATATGCTTTTTGTTTTTAGTCTAGATTAAACATGAAATCCTTTATTGGATCAAGAAGAAAATTTCTTTCCCTAAATTGCTTGCAGCTAATTTTAGTGAAATGCTATTTTAGAAAAACCTACAGACGATATAGGTATTTTCTTCATTCTGCAGAAATAAAATTAATTTGTTGTATTAATTGATATATTTTTAGTATATTGTCTGTAAAGCTTGCATAAATAAAAATTTCTCCTTTGTTTCTTTTTGCCCAATTTGAAAACATATACTTCAAAGCAAATATTTTCATGGTTTTAATTTTCTTTCTGGAACTCATCCTCCCTAAAAATAAGTAATGAGCCATTTTCTCATCTTGCTTTGCACTCCTGCTGGGGGTAGATCTGAGGGAGAACTTCAAAAGGCATTGCTATGACTCAGTTGCAAGAGCCGGTGGATAGGACAACAAACTGAACTAACTCATCTGAGTGTAATATTTTCTTTCCTGGGGCATATAAGAGAAATATCCATGTTGAGAATGAACAACATTTGTTGACTCTTCAAAAAATTTATGTTGTGCTCAAAGATTATAAACTCATGAGTAAATAGTCATTTGAAGAAGGATAACTATAGGATAGGGAATACAAACTATCATAGAACTTTCTTTCTCCCTAGATTCTGACACTGCAGGGATGTAGAAGCAGTCTTTCAGGGATCTAAAATGTCTAGGACTTCTCAGAGAAGTATTATCTCTCAGAACTTCTTTCTTTCTATAGTCACATAGGCAAATGCATTTCTCACAAGGAGTTAACAACATTCTAGGTATGTCATCCAACCAAATAGGTTAGTCACCATTTTGACCATCTCTATACTATTTGGCAAAAGATATTATTACCAGACTATATTTTTCTATTGACTCCTGAAGAGGCATAGTGTGACTCCAATGAGGCCCTGGGGCCAGTCGTTTGGAAACTAGTATCTAAGTGCCTTCAGTGATAGAAAGTAGGGTACAATGCTGAAGAGACATAACTGATAATAATAATTAATTATAATATAATATAATACCATTGCCTTATGAATAATAGTGAATTTATTAATTACTTATTGAATGCCTGGTACTGTTCAAAGTGCTTTGAAAAGAACTAATTCAGATAATCCTCACAACAACATTTTGAGCTGAGTATACTATTATTATCACCATTTTACAGATGAGGAAATTGAGGCCCCGTGAGATTAAGTAACATGGCCACACTCACTCAGCTAGAGAGGAATTTTAAGAAAGACTGTCTCTACAGCCCACCTGGTAACCACTCTGCTAAATTGCCTATAATCGTAAGCTGCAGGGGAGCATTTGGGGAAGAAGTTCTGGGAGGAGGCTTAGGAGTTAGGAAGGTTTGTATAGAGAAGTTAGTAGATAAGTTGAGTTTCTTTTCCAATTAAATTTAATTTTCATACCATAAATTTCACTATTTTAAAATGTACAATTCAGTGGGTTTTAGTATACAACCAAAATTGAGTAATCATCACCTCTAGCTTACTCCAGAGGATTTACATTACCCCCAAATTAAACCCCATACCCATTAGCAGTCACGCCTCATTCTCCCTTCACCTCAGCTCCTGGTTACCCTAATCTACTTTCTGTCTTTATGGATTTGCTTATTCTGGACATTTCATATAAATGGACTCATACAGTATGTGGCATTTTACATCTGGCTTCTTTTAGTTGGCATGATGTTTTCAAGATCCATCTATGTTGTAGCATGTATCAGTACTTCCTTTTCATGGCTAGATGATATTCTGTTGTATAAATTTATCACAATTTGCTTACCCATTTATCAGCTGATGGGCATTTTGGTAATTTACACTTTTTGACTACTATGAATAATGCTGTTATGAACATTCATGTACGAGTTTTTGTGTGAACATATGTTTTCAGTTCTCTTGGATATATACCAAGGATTGGAATTGTTGGACCATTAACTCTGTTTAACTTTTTGAGGAACTTTTAAACTTTGTTTCTGCAAGTGGCTACATCATTTCACATTTCCAGCAGCAAAAATGAGGGTTCTGGTACCTCTACATCTTCCCTAACAATCATTATTGTCCATCTTTTTAATGATAGTTCCACTAGAGGATATAAAATAATATCTTGGGGCACCTGGGTGGCTCAGATGGTTAAGCATCTGCCTTTGGCTCAGGTCATGATCACCAGGTCCTGGGATCGAGCCCCATGTCGGGCTTCTAGCTCAGGAAGAAGTCTGCTTCTCCCTCTCCCTCTGCCTTTCCCCCTGTTTGTGCGCTCGCTCTCTCTCTCTCTCTTTCTCTCTCTCCCCATCTCTGTCTCTGTATCTCTCTCAAATCAATAAATAAAATCTTTTAAAAAATTCTTATTATGACCTTTATATGCATATCCCTAATAATTAATGATTCTGAGCATCTTTTCATCTGCACACTGACTGTGTATCTCCTTTGGTAAATATTTGTTCAAATCGGTTTTCCATTTTTAGAATTAGTTTGTCTTTTAATTATTGAAATATAGGAGCTCTTTATAAATTCTGGATGCTGGATTCTTACCAAATATATGATTTGTAAAACTAGTCTCCCATTTTGTGAGTCTTTTCCTTGTTTTATTTTTCTGTTCTTTTTTTTTTGGTGGGGGGTGCTGTTCAATTTATTTATTTATTTTTAATTCTATTTATTTATTGTTTGTTTGTTTGTTTGTGCTTTAGGTCTTATATGTGAGAAACCTAGCTCAAGGCCAGGAAGATTTATACCTATATTTTCTTTTAAGAATTTCATCATTTTAAGTCAGACATTTAGGTTTTTGAGTTAATTTTGGCATAGGATGTGAGTTACAGGTCCAAATTCATTCTTTTATATATGGATTTCCAGTCATCCCAAGATTATTTGTGAAAAATTATTCTTTTCCCATTTAATTATTTTGGCATCCTTGTAAACAACGAGGCGAACTAAGTATATGAGGTTTTTTTCTGAACCCTGACTTCTATTCCATTTACCTATATGTCTGTCCTCCAGCTAATACCACGCAACCTTGATTTCCAAAGCTTCACCAAGTTTTAAAATCCAGAAATGTGAGTCTTCCAATTTGTTCTTATTTTCTAAGATTTTTTTAGAAGATATTTTGGATTCTTCACATTTTCATTTCAATTTTATGAGCTGCTTGCTAATATGTGTAAAAAAGCCAGATGGGGTTTTGACAGGGATTGCACTGAATCTGCAGATCAATTTGGAGGTATTACCATCTTGAAAGTCATCTCTTCCACTCCATAAATATGGGGTATCATTTCAGTCATTTAAGTCTTTAATTTCTTCCAACAATGTTTTACAGTTTTCAGTGTACAAGTCTTTCACTTCTTTTGTTGAATGCATTTCTAAGCATGATCTTCCTTTTGTAAAGAATGTTTATTCTGTAAATGAAATTACTTTCTTAATTTCATTTTTGGATTTTTCATTGTTACTATAGAGAAATACTATTGAATTTTGTATACTGGCCTTGTATACTGTGACCTTGCTGAACTCATTTACTAACTATGAATGGTTTTTGGTGAATTCTTTTATGTTTTCTATACACAAGATAATCATATCTGAAAATGGAGATAATTTTATGTCTTCCTTTCTAATGTGGATTAATCTGAGTTTTGAAACATATGTAGGACTTAACCTAGAAAATTGGTAGAGGAATATTTCTAACTGTAGTCATAGAAATGTACAATAATGTGCTTTCTTTGAACCGTAGTGCCAGATTATGAAAGCCTCAGTTTAAAGAAGTGTGTAGCAGAAGACGAAACTTACTAAGAACCAAAGGATAAAATTAGGGGGGGCCTAATTATCCCATACAGGAGTGCTGAGAAGGCACTGATGCATCATGATCTGGATTGTGTGACCAGATAATTCAATCTGGTGTCCACATGGATAATTACTTGAAGGCAAAAGTTTTCAGTAATGATTCCAGTTTCCTGGCTTCTACAATGGAAGGGATAATACAGTCACTCACAAATCTGTTTGATAGGCTTATAACCTTATTTATAAATACCTGAAATAAAAAAAATTAGGACTTATTTTTCTGAGTCAAAGAAGAGGGTGAATCCAATAAGTGAAGGCCATTTCACTTATTTGTGTGATATTTATTTGTGTGTGACATTACACTTATTTGTGTAATAGTGAATAATTATTCACTATTAAAAATGATTTATTTTTAATAGAGAAAAAAAGTTTTAGGAGCAAAGCCTCAGCTAATCACTGCCAGCTTCCGTCATTAAGATGTCAAGAAGATAGTAGCACAATGCAATTCAGCCTCACTGCACTCATCTCTTAAAATGAGTCATGGGATCAGACAACACTAAAGTTGTGAACTATTACCAGAAATTTACCCACCCTTCTTTTCTTCATACATAATCTTTTAAAATTAATTTGACCCATCTTAAAGCAGCAGACATAAGACAAAGTCAACCTATTTCTACTCACACTTGATTAGGGGTCCCTTTATTCTATATACTGTTTAACCCAAAAGTGTGTAACTCTTGAATAATGAACCATGAAACTGAACACCATGAGTAGAGTTAGTGCTGTAAGCAAACAAAATTTATATTTTGTCCAGTTAACTGGACACTTATTTAATAATATTCATAATGGTCATTGTGCGATATTGTAAACTTGGTCATAAAATGAAATAATTTCTATGAAAAAGAATAATTTGTAATTTTCAGAGTCAAACAAGCCATTTCCTTGTTTAGTAAGAAGAAAGAATAACCCTGCAAAAAATAGAAAGGAAACTTCTGCTACAACAAATGCAGATTTGTTTCCCTCCTTATCCTAATCCAAGTTAGTGAGAAATAGTTAGAAAGGCCAGAGATAGTTTGTACCCAAATTTAGTCATTTTTCCTTTACTTGAGTAAAAGTCTTCATTGCAAACTTTCCAGAGTATTAAGAGTTCGGATGCCTCTTATTCATTTTTCCAGGGTGGGGGAAATCGAATTCTCAACAAAAGTGAGAGGTAAGGCTTCCTTTAGTAGCTAGGTCCAAATTCTGCCCTGATAGCTCTGTGACACCCAGAAAGGGCTGAGCTGGGCAAGAGGCTCAAGACAAGAACAAACAACTGTGTCTTCAGGTTGGTGCAATCAGATTGCTTTCCAAACAGTAAGAGGAACAGAACTTAATAGAAAGGTGGAATAGGAGAGATAATTATGTTAGAATAAAAAGCTATACGTGAGTATGAATAATCTGGGCAAGTTACAGCATGTTTTAGTGAATCTGAGGCTGCTATTATACCACTGCATTTCTGGAGTGAAGGACCAGGGGCATGTTAGAATTGGGGAGTGGGAAAAGAAGTAAAAAATGGTTGTCCTTAAATTTTCTTGAGTCTTGTTCTGCTTCGTTTTTCTTTGAAACCTACATGGGGATCAAGATTCTTGCCAGACTTGACCCTGTGTCCTACTCTCTTAACCTTGGCATGATGTGGAAGGAAGCTAGGCAGAAGAGGAGGAAGTGAAGCCGACCTAGTGAAGTAGATATGAAAGGTGATGATGTTTGGAAGAGGTTGGTTTCACCCAGACAAATGCTACTGACAAAACATGTAGGTGATGATCAAAAGTTCACTCTCTTAAAAAAAAAAGTTTCTTTTAAGGACTTATTTATTTATTTGAAAGAGAGAGAGACAGTGTGTGCTTGGGGGAAAGGGGTAGAGGGAGAGGGAAAGAGTCTTAAGTAGATTCCAGGCTGAGTGTAATCCTGAGATCATACCTGAGTAGAAATGAAGAGTCCGATGCTTAACCATCTACACCACCCACATGCCCCTCCCTGCTCTTAATGTACACACTGACCCAAATGTGTGCTCCCTCTCTCCCTCTCTTTCTCCTTCTCTCTAAGTGGGAAATAATTAGTCTTTTTGAGGTTACATTTACTACTCTGAAGTGAATTAAGCCAGTGAGGAAAGTCCAAGTTAATTAAAAAGGAAATAAAATATGATTTTAACAAAATACTAGAAGAAGAAACCCAGTAGGGTCTACTCCCCGGTGGGGAGTAGATAAGAACAATGTGTTGATTACAAATATTTGGGGGCTACAATAACTGAAAAACTATCTGGTGACTGCTTAAACCTGCAGGAGTTTATTTTCCTCACTTCATGAGAAGACTGACAGTAGGAAGTTTCTATTGGCATTGATTTAGTGACTCCGTGACATCAAGGCTGGCATCTGTGGGAGTTATATGGCCTTTGTTCATGGTCTTAACTGCAGTGGCTCAATGGTACCATTCTCAGGCAAGTAGGAGGGAAGAGGTGTGCTGGCTATTACAGTCATTTTATCATGAAAGCACAAGCATCCACCCACACGTGAAACAACATAAACACCGGTAAATGTCTCATTGCCTCAGTTTGATCACCTCAACAGTCACAAATGGAAAGAGGACAAGAGAAATGAGTATTAACTTGTTTCAGTTTTTATAGTGGAGACAGGTAAGGGGCAAGAAAGTTGGAATAGGTAAGTGTAGCTATATCTGAACCAATGTGTTCCACATGATAGAATGATGGAGGAGAAAGTGGAGCATGTTCGTTTCTGGCATGCATGGGCCCCAAGCTCCCTAATGTGAGTATTCCTGGACTATTTAAAGGGGATGATAGTCTGTGTTCTGTAGGTTTGTATTTTATAATATGCACACTACTTAGTGGGAAGTTGTGTGTATGTTATAAGATCTCAAGCTGCTGCGGTAGCAAGCCAAGGGTGATATGCATAGCCAATTCAGTCATTGTGTGGATGTCTAATAATAGGAAGATTATACACTGAGTTACTAGGGCTGTACATTTCTTAAAAGTGTTTTTCATTAAAATAAACAACACTGTATGAAAAACAGTGAAGAAACAGGGAAAACACCAAAGTAAAATAAACAATGAGTCCCACAATCCAAAGTAACCACTAGTCACATTTGGGTGTATGTTTTCCCAGTGTATTCCATGAGCAATCTGGAATACTTTTTCACTGAACAACAGACCTAGGGTACTATTCCATGTCCACATGTATTTTTCTATAACAATATTTAATGGCTATATATCATTTTTGTCATCTGGAGTTACCATAATTAATTCAACCCAGGGTCTGATTATGGACATGAGGTTGTTTCCACTTATTAATTGTCACAGTTTGCTGGGGTTAAAGTTGTTATCCCAATAACAATGACTGATATTTATGAGCTGTTTACCAAGCAATAGTTACTGTGCCAAGAACTTTACATTAATTATTTCATTTAAGCTCTTAAGGAACTAAATGGGGCAAACACTATTATTATCCTTGCTCAATCCATGGGGAAACTGAGCCTTAATAACTTAAACAATTTGCCAAGCAAAACAGCTGTACATGCCCAGCATGTATATTATGAGCTCAACAAATGGTAACTTTTTGATCAGCTCTGCATGGGAAGAGCTCTGTATGGGAAGAGGAGTCTTAGGAGAAACTAAGCTCTGTATGGGAAGAGGAGTCTTAGGGGAAATTTTGCTTGGGGAAATGTCATTAGAACCTGGTCACACCTGCAAAATTACCCCTGACCTGTTCTCTATTCAAAATGGCAGATTATGAGCAGCTCAATATAGATCTTAATCCATCTGAGATAAATTCTCACCAGCCATACAAATAAATTATTAGAAGGCAGCTTCAAGTCATTTGAGGAAACAAACTTAAGTCAATTTTCAGCACAATTAGTAGGTTGGGAAGACTGTAATGACAATAGGTAGGTTGAAAGTATTAAGCTTTCAGAAAGAATGACAAGAAGACTCCCAAAAAAGATAGGGAACAGTTATATCTAATTTGATTAATTAGATTAATACTCCACAGTAGGTGCTCAGGGACATTACAAAAACATGCAGTGTTCTAAATCAGGAATCACTTTTATCAGAAGAACAAGTCATTATAACTAAATATCCATGAAGAACTAGCTTTAGAATGTTGATGGGTTGATAGTGAACCAAGGAAATTTGATTTAAAAAAAAAAAAAATCCTTCAATTCTAACTTCAGCACCAAGAGAAAAACCAAAGTAAATAAGTAATCATATCCCTTAATTATCAAACTACCAAAAAAAAAAATTATCAACTACCATTCTCTCAAATTCCCAATGAAAATGATTTTAAGTAAATTATGTATTTTCCACCTGAATATATCAAGAGCATAGTTTCTTCAGCAAAACTATTATCTTTGTCTTCATGGTTATATGTAATATTCCATGATGTTCAGTTTTTAATGTGTTTCCATATTTATTTCATTTGGATTTTCATAATAAAAAATCACATGAGATAAGATTATGTTTAGTAACCTAACCAAAATTGCAAATCTAGTGATCAACAGAGCTAGAATTAGGGCTTCCTAATTTTTAGTCAAAATTCTTTGACTACTACATGTTAATTGACCCAAAAATCAGATTAAGCATTCTTTTAATTTACATAATGCCATATTTGGTCTCTTTAGTTCTAACCTGTGTTAGCATTTACAACTCAGTTTCCATTATAATAAAACTCAAAGGTGAAATAATTCCTTTCATGGTGTGAGACTATGTTATATTTGTGTATTATTTATTTGTTTGTTTGTTTATTAGAGAGGTAGAGAGAGAGAATAAGGGAAGAAGGAGAGGGAGAAAGAGGGAATCTTAAACAGTTCGATGTGGAGCTCAATCTCACAACCCTGAGGTCATGACCTGAGCTGAAATCAAGAGTCCAATGCTATGGGGCACCTGGGTGGCTCATTTGGTTAAGCATCTGCCTTAGGCTTGGGTCATGATCCCAGGGTCCTGGGATCGAATCCTACATCAACCTCCCTGCTCAGTGGAGAGCCTGCTTCTCCCTCTGTCTCTTCTGCTCCCCCTACTCATGCTCCCTCTCTCCCTCTCTCATTTTCTCTGTCAAATGAATAAATAAAATCTTTAAAAAAAAAAAAGAGTCCAACTGGGCCACCGAGGTGCTCCATATTTGTGTATCTTTTAAATAAATGGGTCCTTAATGGCTCTTTATGGTTTCTGAGGTAGCATCATTTCTTTGCTTACCAAGGACAATAAGCATAAACTTATTAAATCAAATGAGTATTATCGTATAGCAGCAACTGTTGAGGGCACTAAATGTTTAGCAACAAAAAAGTCAGAGCAATACACTTTCACACAGCTTCCAAAACTGAACTCAAGATTCCCAGCCGCAGAAAATAATACTTGTCTTTCACATTTCTCTATCTCCATTGAATGATTCCTTCCTCATTCCTCCCAGACACTCAATGTAGAAACATTTATAATGTATCCTTCTCCCATAGACGCACAAAGTCACTACAGTGTAAAATGGTAGAGGTCTACAGGTTGAATGGAAGGATGTGTAGGTAGGAGGGAGCAGATGGAAAGCCTGAGGGAGTATAGGGTATATTGGCTGTAGAGTGCAAACTGTATTTTGAAGATGAAAAATAGTCCTATGTGAATACAATAATAGGAACATTTAAGGAAGAGACACTGAAAAGTGGGTAAGCCCTAAATACCGAATGACCTTGAATGCTATGTTAAGGAGTTTGGACTTTATCTGGTAGGCAATGGAAGCAATGGAAAGCAAAGCTCTCTCTTGTATTTCCTATGCCTAGTAGAGTTCTTGGCATGGTCACAGTCAGAAGCATGCATTGTCTGAATTACTGAATGCTATTGGGCTTGTTATGTTGGAACTATGCTCTAGAAAGCTCAATCTCATGGAAGTGTGGGACATAGATAAGCTTGGGTAACCAACTGTAATAGTATTACAATAATCTAATCAAGAGGAACTTGATTGGGGTGCCTGGGTGGCTCAGTTGGTTAAGTGTCCAATTCCTGATCTCAGTTCAGGTCATGATCTCTGGGTCTTATGATTGAGCCCCACATTGGGCTCCATTATGGGTGTGGAGCCTCTTTAGGATTCTCCCTCTTCCTCTGCTCTTCTCTTTCCCTGCTCTTGGGGAAGGGGCCAAGTGGACCTTCAGAAACAGAAGAACATTAACACATCCGATTTGCCACCACCTCATTGGATAATGTTGAAGAGCAGCCCTTACGATCATTTTGGTTTTTCAGTGGATAGTCATTTTCCGCTCAGTAATCAGCAAGCATTTATTGAAAGACTCCTGTTATGGGCTGAATTGTGATCCCTGCAAAATTTATATATTGAAGTCCTAATCCCAGTTGCTTGAAATGTGACTGTATATGGAGATGAGGCATTTTAAGAGGTGATTAAGTTAAAACAGTCATAAGGGTGAGACCCTGATCCAGTACAATTGATGTCCTTATAAGAAGAAAAGGAGACACCAGAGATTCTAAAGGTCAGAAGAAAGGCCACAGGCGGATACAGTGAGAAGCTTTTGCAAGTCAAGGAGAGAGGCTCAGAAAAGAAACAAACCTGCTGACACCTTGATCTTAGACTTCCAACCTCCAGGACTGTAGGGAAATAAATTGCTGCTGTTTAAGCCACTCAGTCTGTTGTATTTTGTTGTGGTAGTCCTAGCACACCATTTTACTACCTGTATGTAGAATGCCTTTTCACAAAAGGAAACATTTTTACTTTTAAGTTCTAATAACATGGCTCATGTCTTAGAGTTAGGCTGAAAAATGCTTTCCTTAAACCTCTTCTTCCAAAACAAATTCTTTTTCTCCTTTCTCTTCTCCCACCCTCTCTTCCTCTTCCTTTTCTCTCTCCTCCTCCTCCTTGCCTTCTTACTACCATCTCTGTATTACTCAGTCCTCAGATGATTAAGGATAAACGTGAGTAGATTTACATCCTTATATAGATTTGTTTGGACAGAAAGGAAATTTAATTTGAAACCAGTGTTCTTGCATGAAATTCATACATCTTAAAATATTATTAATATTTAAGATTATATAATCCTAAATGGTTTAACATTTTCTAATATTTAAGATTACACTATGGGTTTAACATTTTCTAATCAGAATATAAGAAAAAATAGTTATGGTTTAATTAAACAAGCTTCTTGTTAAGTACTCTCCAATCAAGGGTACTAGAAAAGTAGATGAGTTATTTCAGTGCTGTGCATTCGCTAGATATGCTCTGTATTAATTTTAAAAATCTACAGTAAAATTTATCCTTGTTATATTTAAGCACTTATTTTTTAAAAATAATATGAAAACCAGAGTATTATATGATTATTTTTATTCGGAAAACTCTAGACGGCTTCTGAGTCATCAATGCATAATTGACAAATAGCTCCAATATGAAGCTTTTGATACCTATGGGACTTTGTTAGGGTTCAAATAGTGTTTAGTTTTAAACCAATGTTACTAATCAACATTCTATAAAATAAAGCCCATATGAAAATATTTTTCGATTCTTGAATCTCAACTCTGCGTAAACAGCTTAACTATGGGAGCAGAGAGAGTTATTCTAATAGTTATTCTATTGTAATAAAGAGTTATTCTAATAAACAAAGTAACATAAATGTAGGAAGTTCTATGTTGAGTTATTAAGTTCTAGTCACTTCTTACTCTTAGGACTAGAATGATGGAATTCTAACTGAGAAGAAAATTAGCTCAGTGGGTAAATGTGATTCTTTAAAATACAGCTTCCATAAATCTTTGGCCAACTGAGAGGAGACAGTGGAGGAAAGCCAGGCACCACCTACTGTGTTTGATCTAAAATTGATAATGTAATAGAGTGTGATGACAAGAATTGCTTCAGGGCAGGGAGGGGCTGATGATAGTCTGCTCAAAATAATCAGCTAGGGCAATTAAAGATAGTGCCATTTGTTCCTGAATTTTCTAGATAAGTTGGAGGCTTGCCTACATTGATTTATGAGAAGCCACATACCTTTGGTGTGTTTTCAGTCGTGACTGCATAGAGGTCTGTTTAGAGATACCTTCCGTGTGGTCTCTGCCTCTTAGTGACCAGTTGGTCTATGACCTGCCAGATACAGGGCGAGTGATTGTTAAAGGCCCTAGTCTGGCAATAGATTACAAGGGTAAGTCTTGGCTCTACCAACTTACTAACTCAGTGACCCAAACAGGCCACTTAACATCTCTCTAGTTCTCAGTGTCCTCATATATAGATTGGGGTGATATTGTAAAGGGTTGTTAGGAAGACTGAGTGAGTTAATGCATGGAAATTCCTCAGGAGAAAGTCTGACACCCAATGCTAATAAACTGCTTTTGTCAACAGACAATCCTTATGAATCATTATTACCCTTCATAGGTTTTTGGTTTTTTTTTTTTAATTTTTATTAACGTATAATGTATTATTTGCCCCAGGGTACATGTCTGTGAATCGTCAGGCTTACACATTTCACAGCACTTAACATAGCACATACCCTCCCCAATGTCCACACCCCAGCCACCCTATCCCTACCCCCTGCCTCCCAGCCACCCTTAGTTCATTTCGTGAGTCTAGGAGTCTCTTATGGTTTGTCTCCCTCCCCATCCCTTCCTGTTTCATTTCTCTTCATAGGTTTTTAAGTGCCCACTATGAGCCAGGCAATGGAGATACAGTGAGAGCAAAGCAGGCATGGGCCACTGCTCTCAAGGGGCTTATATTCTAGAGGGAAAAACAAGTAAGTGGAGAGAGTTTCGCCCAGCTGTAAGCTTTCTCGTTCAGATCATTAGTTCTAGGCCAGATGCTACTTCCACAGTCACTCTCTCTGCCCACCATTATAAAGTTAGAGTTAAAATTAAATGAAAGAAAACACCCAACAAAATAAAATTAGCTTAATTTTTAAGGTGATAAAAAATTGAGTTAAAACTAAAAACAATCCGGGGCACCTGGGGGGCTCAGTGGGTTAAAGCCTCTGCCTTCGGCTCAGGTCATGATCTCAGGGTCCTGGGATCGATCCCCACATCGGGCTCTCTGCTCAGAAGGGAGGCTGCTTCCCCCTCTCTCTGCCTGCCTCTCCACCTGCTTGTGATCTCTCTCTCTCTCTCTCTCTCTATCAAATAAATAAATAAATAAAATCTTAAAAAAAAAAAACTAAAAACAATCCAAAACTTATTTGGAATGAGAACAATTTAAGTTGCTAAAAGCCTGCTTTTAACAAGAGTAAGTATAAGGTAGAAGTTATGAATATGGATGATATATAGGCTGTAAAAACTAGAAAAGGAAAAATAATGAGGCAAAACTTTTAAAATAGAATAAAATATATTGAGAAATGATTAGAAGTGGGACCAAAAAAAAAATAGACCCAAGTAAAACAAGGAAAGGATAATAATTAAACTTGATATGATAAAACATAGCAATTCTTCAGTAAAAAAATAAGCAACCAAAAGACAAAGTATAAAAAAATAAAATCTTGATGAGGTAAAAGATAGAAATGAATTTTTAGAGATTTTTAAACATGAAGGAAGACATTTCAAATTCAGCTAAAAAAGGAGCCACAACTGAAAGAGGATGTAGGTGAAAATATGTATGGACTAACATAATGATTTGAAGATGACTCTCAGCTCTTTAAAAATATGGAGACGAGGTGCATGGTGACTCAGCCTTCAGTTGGTTAAGTGTCTGCCTTCACCTTGGTCATGATCCCAGGGTCCTGGGATCCAGCCCCATGCAGATTGGGCTCCCTGCTCAGTGGGGAGTCTGCTTCTCTCTTTTCCTCTGCCCCTCTCTCTGTTCCAACTCTCTCTCTCTCTCTGAAATAAATAAATGAAATCTTAAAAAAAAAAAAGACATATATATTTAAAAATTGAATTTGTTTTACTTAATTCTTTAATAACTATTTTCCATTTAAAAATAAAAATGTCATCTCTAGAAACTTGGAAGGAATCTGTGGCTTACAATTTTTTATTTACATTTTTGAAGTTCATGATAAAGGAAAAAGATAGCTTTCCTTTCCTTTGGCTCAGGAAAGCAGGAAGTCCTCCAATGGAAGGAAGGCCCTGAGCTGTGGCAGAATGAGCAAACCAGGCAGAGGAGGAAGAAGGGCTTTACATCCCTGCCCTGGCACTCATCACCTCTGTTGATATTTGTCCCATGGAAATCAGTAGGGGATTGGAAGAGCCAGATCAAGTGATGGTACAAAAGATTGACAGAAAGATATGGGATTGTTGTTCAGTAGGAAAAGCAAGAAGAATTAAGATACTCCACTTACATTTCATTTTGCATTGTTAAGTTCCTTGTATACCTGTGACAATTTGCAGTGTTTTCAAAGCCTTCTCTCAACCTTTTAAGCATTTGATAGCTCTATAAAGAATAAGGATTCTGTATCTAAGAACAGTCTATTGGTACTAACCTCATACATTTTTACTCTAGTCATTTCTAATATTTAATTTGAAATAGCACACCACACATTTTGAACTTATGAAATTCTTTCCATATGAGAAAAAGCACACGATATTAACTAATAGCAACTCATCTCTGTTAAGCACATTTTAATAAAACATTTTCCATGTTTCTTGTGCCATTTAGAATAACAATCGAGTCTTCATACTACCTCTGCGTGGACTAGAGACAACACAACCAGTTAGTTATTCTCAGTTCTTTTCTTTAAAATATCCAAATGCATCAGCGGGATGGAGCTAACAGACGAGTGGAGGACACCCATGTTTTCCTTGTTTTCAGGTAACCTTGCTGTGATCAGCTCCTATCCTGGAAATCAATCCCTGTAGCTTCCCTTGTTCTCTGGGCACCCCAGCACAGAGGAGCCCTCCTCTATCCTCTTATGTCCAGACCCCTTAGGGAAGAGAATTTATCTGAACTTCTCAGTTGTTCCATGGATTTTAAGAATAATTTTTAAAAGCTTATCAAGCTCTAGAAGGGTCCCAAAAAAGAAGAACTCATGGTACATCATTTTGGCTTCTTCGAATATGGACCAAATGAGTAATCCCTAGGGTGAGAATACCAGAAAAATGTGTCAAGGGTTCCTGCTGGGGTAATTCACTGGAAACTCACAATGAACTTGTGACACTCAGCAGAATTTTGCAGATAATAGTAAGAAGTGAGTCTCCGTGATAGTGTTCAAAGGATTGACTTAATGAAAAACCAAGGGAACCTCTTCAGAAGTAAGATAAACAGCCAGTGAATCTCTGTCTTGTATCATGCTTAAAATACTGGGCATTACTATGTACTCACCAAGTACAGGGTCTGAAGACTCATTTCATTTGATGTTCACAATGACCTCATGAGGTTAGTATGCTTATTACCTTAATTTCCAGATGACTGAACTGAAGCTTAAATAGTTAAAAAATGTTCCCAAAGCCTCACAGTAAGTGGCAAAGCCAAGATACCGAGTCTATAATCTTAACTTATACTATATTATCATCCCTGGTGCCATCAGTGTTTAAATCTGATTATGTTTTGAGAAGATTCATAGATGGGTGCTTTATTCTTATGATCGTGCCTTCACTTACCCTCATTCATAACAAACCACGATAAGATTCCTAAAGCCGAGGCATTCCATATGACTAATACAGCAAAATGTATAAGATGCCTTTCACAGTATAAAGTGCATACAAATCACCTGAGGATCTTATTAAAATGCAAATTCTGATTCAGTAGCTCAGGGATGAGCCAGAAGATTCTGAATTTCTAACATGCTCCCAGACGATACTGATGGTCTGAGTACACATTTTAAGTAGCAAGAAGGCACTGGAAAAGAGCAACACAGTTTGAGAGGATCTGGAATAGAGTCTCAGCCAGGCAGCAGTTGAGCTGTCCATTTTCTAAACTTTCCGAAATTCCTTATTTGTGAATTATAGGCTATAATACCAAACAAGCTTATCCCGTAGAACTGTTTTTGTTTGTTTGTTTGTTTTAAGATTTTATTTATTTATTTGATAGAGAGAGAGAGATCACAGGTAGGCAGAGAGGCAGGCAGAGAGAGAGAGGGGGAAGCAGGCTCCTTGCTGAGCAGAGAGCCCGACACGGGGCTCTATCCCAGTACCCCAAGTTTATGACCTGAGCTGAAGGCAGAGCCTTTAACCCACTAAGCCACCCAGGTGCCCCTCATCGAACTGTTTTGATGATCAGGTTGGATAGTGCTTTGTAAAGTGCTCAAAAAATAAAAAATAAAAAAGCATCTGTTACTAACATCATTAACATGAAGCTCAAACTTGTTCAGTTCAGTATCCTACCCAAAGTATACCTGAACCTCAGCTCTATCTTGGCTAGAAAAACGTTTACCAGACAACTGTCCTGCTTGGTTCTGTGCCCATGTTACCCTGAGATTACATGGAATTCCGTGGCTTTACTCATCCAGAGAATAAGATAGGATCCACAATTCCTTACCCACAAAGCTGTTTTTACAAGCTTCCTATGAAATTTCAGCCTAAGAACAAAATATTACACTCTATACACTGTATGGATATCTTACCTGTGTCATGACTCTGGTCTGTTCCTTGTAGTGATCTACTGTATTTTAACAGCATTGTTATCTCACACTATTCAAGTGTGTTGGCAGTGCTGGGTTTGCTACTACCACCACCCTTCCCTTGCTCCCCCATAAATTCCATCAATAACAGCCTAATATTGAAGGCCACCAAGTAAGGGCATTCTCAGCAAATTTTCAAGGCTCAGCTTTCTGAAAGCCTTTTTCTCCAAGTGACAGGTTTTCCAGATCTGGCATTTCAGATTGTCCCTATGAAAATGCTAATTGTTTTTGGAAACCTTGTAAAAGTTATGATTTATTCATTAAAAAGAGCCTCCCTTTCCCCTTTGGAACTCAACCAACATCGATTCATTTATTTAACAAATATGTATTGAACAGCTAATGCTAGGTGTTGTGCATGATGCAGGAGAGACAAAGATGAATGGAACATAAATAGTAAATATATGGCCTTGGGATTCATACAGACCAGATTCATAAACATAGTCCATTAACTTTTAGACTTTTTTTTAAAAAGATATTTTATTTATTCGGTATAACAAGAGAGAGAGCACAAGCAGGGAGAGCAGCAGGCAGAGCGAGAAGCAGGCTCCCCGATGAGCAGGGAGCCCGATGTGGGGAGCCCAAAGTGGGGCTCGATCCCAGGACCCTGGCATCATGATCTGAGCTGAAGGTAGACACTTAACAGACTGAGCTACCCAGGTGCCCCAACTTCTAGACTTCTGATCTTGTGCAAACTAAAACATTGTTGAGCTCAGTTCCTTCCTTGATAAATGATTTGTATGAGGCTTATATAAGACAATATTTATAATATGATTTTACAATGTTACTAAGCAATCCTATATTCTATCCCATGGAGATCTGGAAGAGCCAGAGAATCGATACATTCAATAAAGTGTAAGGAGTTCTGAATGGTAGAGGGAGGCATAAGATTAATCTCTGGGGTGAAGTGATTTTTTCTAAATTATTTTACTTTTATCTCTCAAAAGTTCACTTTCTTTTCAATATAACCCTATGATCCTTGGGAATAGAAAGCATCAAGGAGCATTTAATGAAATTAAACATGAACAGACACTTGTAGAGTGGAATTAAGTGACACTAGGATTTTTAGGATTAAAATTTTAGTCCCTCTGTATTTGAGATTCACAATTGGTTGGTGTGAATTACAGAGGGATTATGTTTCATTTGAAGAACATGTTCTTGAGGACCTCAAGCAATTTAAGGTCTTAATCAGATGTTTCCATAAGGCTAAAAAGAAGGGCCAGAGTTTTTGTTACAAGCTTTAAGGGATATTGCTTCAAAATCCCAGAGAGTTCACCACTCATTCAGTCTACCAGCTTTGAAGTTAGGAAATTCTTAACAAATGTAACAAAAATTTGAGTATTGAATTACTTTCAAATTTCCACATAGTGTGAGATTTTACTGCTTACATGATGTTATTTCAAATTTGCATGCAAAATATAACTTTATGTAACTCGAAGAATTCTCTTAGGCAACATTTTGATGTGGTCAAGATAGTTACTTACAAAAAGTTATCAGACAACATCTACTAAACTGGCACGCAATTAATTTTCTTCAGCAGGACATAGCCCCTCAGCTGCTATGATAAATTTAACATCAGATTTTCCTGGCTCAGTTTCTAATAAATAAAAATCCTGAGCAGCAGACAGCTGCTTGTTTTCAAGGACAATATTTTACATTGTATGTCAGCCTAAAGCATTAGTTACTAAAAATTAAATTAGTAGGAAGAGCTACTCATATCCATCTTAGGGATATTGATTTGTTTTTCTTGATTTTTCTGTAGTGCTGATAGAGAAGTTAAGCTTAAAGTATTAGGGACTCTTTCCACTTACACTGTTTAATTAAATATGACTTCTTCTGAACCCACGTTGATATAATTTGTGAATATCCCTTCTACCTCAGCAGGTACAATATAATGGCGATACATACTGATTATTTCAATGGACTTGTTCAGTTGGAAATCTGCATTTATGTTCTTTTCTAACTTCTGAGAATGTGTAAACATCTTTTCTGCATTAGGAGATGTAGACCTGAATTTGAATCCCCACATACTTGCTGAGGGATTTAGAAGGGACCTAAAATCTCTGATGTATTTAGGTTTCAAATTTAAGGTATAAAATAGGGATCATACCTAGCTTGCAAAATCATTGTAAGAATGAGTGATAACATATATAAGATGCTTAGTCCTCTATCTAGCAGGTAGCAGGTGAAAAATAATTAATAGTCACATGAGGATCTTTTATATAAAGATCAGTGAACAAAAACCACTTGTTATAGTTAACATTTATTTATTCAACACATTTTTAATTGAGAAGGAATGATGTTCCATATACTTAGGTACTGGGAATAATGTAGTAAAAATACATAAAATCCATGCCCTCAAGGAATTTACTACCCAGTTGAGACAGGCATGCAATAAACATACAACTCAAGTACAGTGTATGGTAATAGTGACAGGTACAATTGATAGGGCTTCAAAAAGTTCTACTACACCTGGGAAGTCCTGGTTTATGCCAGTCATCTCGGTATCATGATTATAGTGCCCCTTTTTATTTTCAGTGGTGTTCCAGGTTGGACAACAGATTTAATGGTTAACCATATTAGTTTTCTAGGGCTGCTATAACAAAAGACGGGTAGCTTATGCAACAGAAATGTATTTTCTCATAGTTCTGGAAGCTAGAAGTTCAAGATCTAGGTGTCAACAGTTTGGTTTCTCCCAAATCCTCTTTCCTTGGCTTGCTGATGACTGCCTTCTCTGTATACTCACATGGCCTTTGCTCAGTGCTCAATGCATCCCTGTGTCTCTTCATCTTCTAAGGACAGACGGTCAGATTGGATTAAGGCCCACCTCAATGGTCTCATTTTAAGTTGATTGTCTCTTTCAAAGCTCTGTCTCCAATATAGTCACATTCTGAGATAATGGGGGTTACATCATTGACATATGACTTTGGGGAAGACAAAGTCAACCAGTGTAATAAACAAACATATGGGGGGAAATAAAGCAGAAAAGAGGAATAGGGAGTGGTTAGGTGACAGTTCCGGTTTAAGTAGGATGGCCAAGAAGGTGTCATCGAAATGTCCATGTTGAAGTAAAGACCTGAAAGAGGTAAGGGAGTGATCTGGGAGATATTTGAGATAAGACATTTCAGGAGCAGAGACCAGTCAATAGTAAGTTCAGAATAAGAAGAGTAAAAAAGGAGACAAGACAGACGATGAGTTTTGGTGGGAGCACTGTGCACACTTTGCAGGCCATTGTAGGGAATTTGGCTATTAGTCTCAAGGATATGGAAAGTCATCTAAAATTCAATAAATATCTGATTAGTTAATTAGCCAGAAACAAGGAAGGGAAGATTCTTGCTTCTGGTTTAGTTCTTTGTGAATGCTTATCCCCAACAGAGATTTCCTAACCCTATCTACAGAATATAGAACATGTCAAATCCAAAGGGAAAAATTTACTAACCCATAGGGTGTTGTAAATTAATTTTCCTAGGATAAATACGCTTAGTGGGAATTTGCGAAAAACTACCAGTACCATCAAGACAGTATCATAAGTACGGCACCATGTCTTTGATTTTGAAGGACTCCATATATAAAGGAAGTGTTCTATTCTAAGTAGAGGATGAATATGTGATATATTTTGATATAATTGATATCATTTAATTTTTTTTCTGGCATCCTAGCAAATTTGTTAATTGATGTCTGTGTTAGTTTCTTATGGCTTCTGTAATAAATTACTACAAACAATGAAAATGTATTCTCTCACGGTTTAGGAGACCACTGTGAGACCACTATGAGTCTTAAGTTAAGTGTGTCAACCATGTGTCAATATGGTTGGTTCCTTCTGGAGTTTCTGAGGGATATTTTATTTCCTGCTTGTCTTTTAGTTTCTGGTGGTTGATGGCAGTCATTAGAATTTCTTAGCTCATAGCTGCATCAATCCAATCTCTGCTTCCCTCATTGTATGGCCTTTCCTGTGTGTGTGTGTCTATGTTTCTGTGTGTCTGTGTCCTTTATCTTATAAGGACACAAGTCATTTGATTTAGGGCCCATCCTAAATTCAGCATGACCTCATCTTAACTAATTATAACTGCAAAGACTCTATTTCCAAAAAGGGTCCCATTCTGAGATTCAGCATGAACATGAATTTTTGAGAGATCACCATTCAACCTGATACAATGTCCATATCAAAACTGTAAAACTATAGTTCTAGGAACACCTGTCTGCATGGTATTTGTGAAGAACAGGACAATGGTTCTAAATTAGGCTTTCTGAGGCTCCTGGGTGACTCTATCAGTTGAGCACTTAACTCTTGGTTTCAGCTCAGGTCATGATAACATGGGTTGTGAGATCAAGCCTCACTATGAGCTCCACACTCAGCAGGGAGTCTACTTGAGATTCTCTCTCTCTGCTTTTCCCCACACTTGCAAGCACCATTTCTCTCTTTTTCTCCCCCTCTCTCTCGATCTCTCTTAAATAAATAAAAAAAATATTACACAAAATAAATAAATTGGGTTTCCCATTTGAGTTAGCTAATTGGCTTGGTCTAGAATGATCAGGCATAGCAAATTTTTAAGCCATTCTGGTGATTCTAATGAGTATCCAGGGCCAATTAATTGGTACTCACAAAATTGTAAACACTTCAGCTTCATTGCATGTCTTATCTGATTATCATCCCAAGTACCTATCATGGGGTCTGCCTTATAATATAGTCTATAAGTGCCTATTGGTTAGATTAACAAACAAATAATTTTATAGGATAAATGCAGTTTTGAAAGATTACATACAGTGACCTGAAAGAATAGGAAAGTAATGTTTCACATTGGAAGTTATAATGGGTTTCATTGTATTTCTTCTAGCATTTGAAAGGTTTTGCAGAAACAATTGCTTCATTCATCTCCTACTTTCCTTGTGATTAGTAAGTGTCACATATTATTAGCGCCTTTTTTCAGATGAAGAAATTGGATCTCCTAGTGCAGTTTTCTCTTGAACTGCATTATTACTTTTTAATACCACCAGGAAATTGATAGATGTCCTACAGAAAAAATAGAATTAGAAGCAGCATTTCTAGTAAAGGAACATAGGTCACTAAGTTTTCGGTACTATATTCGAGATAGGATGATTTAAGAAGCCTAACTTATGGGTTGGAGGAGGAAATAAAGAACCCTCCACAAAGTGAAACAAATAATGCTATAGCCAAAGGTTACACAGTCAGACCGAGTAAGTGAAATAGTCCAGAGATTTATTAGAGCCATCATTAGTGTAGTAGGGAAGTCAGAATGTGAGACCTAGATTGTAACAGATGGACGTGTGCTCACATCCTGATGCTGCCACTTCAAAGCTGCATACTGTTAATTCCCTTGCCTATAATTTGGCTATCATATTATTATCTGCCACATGGAGTTCATGGGAAGGTTAAATGATATAATGCTTGTAAAGTGCTTGGCCCACAGAAAGTTCTTATTGTTATGTTAGAACACTGCATTTTAGGGGTGCCTGGGTGGCTCAGTCATTAAGCATCTGCCTTCGGCTCAGGTCATGATCCCAGGGTCCTGGGATTGAGCCCTGCATTGGGCTCCCTGCTCTGCAGGAAGCCTGCTTCTCCCGCTACCATTCCCTCTGCTTGTGTTCCCTCTCTCGCTTTGTTTCTCACTGTCAAATAAATAAAATCTTTAAAAAAAAAAAAAAAGAACACTGCATTTTAGGCATTATTTATGTCCTTCTTTCCTAAGAGCAAGATCATGTTCAATGAAATGTAGAAAACTTTTCTGTTTTACTGAAACAGTAAAACATTACTCCCCCAATGATACAGTTGAGATCAAAGAGGCTCCGTGAGGTTAGGTTACTTATCTAAAGTCTCACAAATGAAAAATGGCAGAGCTTAGATTCAGACTAGTTCTTTCTGATTCCAAAGTGGCAAGACTTTCTGCTACAAGTGTTATAATTAATACATCCCAAATCCCTTACATTTTTTTATGTTGGTAAGAATACTTAACCTGAGATCTACCCCTTAACAAATTTGTAAATGCATAATGCAGTGTTGCGAACTAGAGACACTGTGTCATACAGAAGATCTCCATGAGTCATTCATCTAGCACAACTGAAACTCTATACCCAGAGAACAGCATTTCCCCATTTCCACCCTCCCCCCACCCCCTCAGGCACCATTCTCCTTTCTGCTTCTATGACTTTGACTATTTTAGACACCTCATGTAAATAGAATCATGTATTCTTCTCTGGTTTATTTCACTTAGCCTAATGTCCTCAAGTTTCATCTATGTCGTCATATATGACAGGATTTTCTTCTGTTTGAAAGCTGAAAAATATACTGTTTGATAATATGATAATATCATATCATATACTAATATGATAATAATATTGCATTATATACGACTACTTCCATTTTAAATTTGTTTCATTTTTCCTATAATTATAACTACTTTTTTAAAAGATTGTATTTATTTATATTAGAGAGAGAAATCATGAGCAAGGATGAAGGGCAGAGGGAGAGGGAGAAGCAGGCTCCCCACTGAGCAGGGATTCTAACACAGGGCTCAATCCCAGGACTCCGGGATCATGACCTGAGCCAAAGACAGAGACTTAACTGACTGAGCGACACAGGCGCCCCTACTTATAGCTATTTTTAAGATGAAATTGCCCATTTACATTATTTGCCTTGTAACAAAGTGGCCATTTTGTCAGTGACTGAACATTAGTCTATGGGAACAGACCACACTTGTTGCTGATATAATTTGTCATCTTAAACTGGAACACTTTGGACATGAAAAGTGGATCCTAACAGATGGGATATTAGGACCCTTGTTGTAAATCGGCACTGTCCGGGGCAAACCCCTACTTATAGAGAGCTACAGATGATTTCCCAACTCCCACACAGAGGATCGCACCATATAAGCAGTTTGGGTCATTTGTGCAGAGGAACGAAGGAAAATTGGGTCTCAATGATGAATTTTAAAGGAGCCCAAAGAAAACTGACACCTTTTCCATGTTGTTGTTTTCTGCTAATATTCTCTTACTTATTCTGCCAAGAGAAGGGGGGCGATAATGTGGACAACCACAAGCACTTAGTACTGGTTTAGCAAGCATTGTAGCTCTTGACCATTCAGATGTTTACTAATATTTGTCCAGCAATAATGTCCAATAATTATCCTGTACTCAGTTGACTAAAGCTCTCTCTACATTTTTCATGAGCATCGCAGTCAACACAAAGATAAAGAAAATTCAGTGGAACCTTGCCTTGATTGAGAGAGACTGAGTCAGAGGCAGGAAGAGATAGCAGATGAAGATAAAGCAGAGATACAAATCGAGATATAGAAGGAAAAAGAGAGAAAAAGCTGGAGTGAGAGAGGTAAGGAAGTAACAAAGGCTAAGGAAGAGAGGAGGAGAGTGAGTTAGAGAAAACAGGGGCAGAGAGAGACACAGGAGAGATCTGAACGGCTAACAGACAGACTGGCACTCATTTTATGGGAAACAGGTGTCTTCACGTAGCATCTCTAACTAGAGTCAAATTCACTCTATTTACATTTAGATCCTGTAGATTATTTCCAGCAAATTCAGGTACCTTCTGGCTCCTTTCTTTTGGATTAACTGATAGATAAAATGTAACTCTTTTACAACCCAGTTGTGAAAGTTTGTTTGGGAAAACAAAATCAGTCAATTAGGAAGGTCAGGGCTCTGCCTCCAAAATTCATAAACTTTCTAAATTAAATGTAGATATTTCCCCCTCATTTTCAGTCCTTGATCCTGCTGCTGCACTTCTTAAAGGTGAACAGTTACATCCAGAGCTGATCGCAGGACCAATAGCAATGAGCATAGTTGACTGCAGTTTTCAGTAAGAATTATCACCAGAGTGATAACCCCAGATTATCTGGGACTTTCTTTTTCAGAAATAAATTTGGAAATACAAAATGAACTGTTTGTGAGTATTTACAAGGCATAAGCTTATCTGAAAAATAAACATGCTGACAGATAAGTTCACATTTGCAGCTCATCGGGAATGTACTTCCTAGCCTCAGCATCAGGTCACTGCTCATAAATCAGCATGCCAGTGATTCAAAGGAGGGACACACAGACAGGATCATAGTGCCACTGAAACTCTTAGTGATTTGGCCATAGTTATTGATTCCAGGGAAGACACCTTGTCTATGGAAACATCATTAGCTCTTTTCCTCCACCTGACATCCACAAGCTGAACATCTAGGAAGAAAAACATTGTCCATAATTCAAAAGCGCAAGATAGAAGCTGAACAGGGCTGTGAGTTATGGAGTAGGAGCCTTTATTCCCATGCAAAGCCACAGAAAGTATTCATTTTTGCTATCAGCTATACTACAAAATGGAGGAAGATAAGCGTGCTTCTCACTGCGGCAAAATTGCCACGTTTATCCCCGTCGTCATTGGTTGTTGAATTCATGATTCAGGCCCATCACTCACTGTTGACACCTGACATTTCCACGTAGTGCCATTTCTTGTGGGACAGGAAAAGCAGTCAGTGCAAAATGACCACTGACATATACGACCATTGAAATCTGGGGGGTCACAAATATGGGCCAACCACACTGGGCTGATTGATTTTCAGTAATGTCAGGCTTCGTAAGATAAAACCTTTCCCACTGGTAAAAATGAAGGCAATTGTATCACAATGTTAAGTGGTCTACCTATTCGCACACTTACTTTTTATTCTTTTTGTATTACTTCACTTCAGGAGTTTTGAAATACTAGAACTCTGGTTTAATTTAACTTCTCGATGCAAGGATAAGGGAGTTGAATTAATTTTTATTTCTAAGGCTATAAATTTATGAATGATCACTGGACTCAGATACAGCCAATTAATTTGAGATATTAATCCATCCACTGTAGGTGTCCATAAATATTAATTCAATAACTTAATAAATGAGGAAGATTAATCATTCAACAAACCTTTATTATGATCTAACATATATAATATACTACACTAGTTGCTAATAATGCTAATAATCAAAACAGAGTAAGACACTTTCTTATCTCATTAGACATGTTTGCTCAAATATAACTCCACTGAATCCTTCCCTGGCAACCACATTGAAAAATAGCAGACTCTCCCACTCCACCTTCCAACCTACTCACCAACAGAAGTGTCTATGCCTCATCTCTGCTTTCTATCTGACAAATATTTTGCTATTTATTTTTGTTTATTTTTCTCTGATTATAATGTCTGATGAAAAAGAGAAAGAATTGTTGTCTGTTTTATTCACTGCGTTATTCCCAGCGCCTGGACCAGTGTCTGGCACATTCTAGCCACTCAATAAATGATTTTTGAATAAATGAATTAATGGATGCACAGAATCCTTCAGTGAATCTGAGATTTAATGAAGGAAATTAGCAAAGTAATCATGCAGTGCAATGGGTGTTAAAATTGATGTGGCTGGTTAGACTCTGGAGAACAGGGACTTTTCTTATATGACCACTCTATATCCACAGTACTACAATAAACATTATTTAAAGGTTTATAAGAGCTATGATAAATGCTTGTTTTAAATAAATGAATAAATATTTATGAGATGTAAGGTTTTTAATCTATCAAAGAGAGTTCATGAGGGTAAAATGTCCTGCATACTAAGGCATTCTGCTGGTTGACAAACCTTCAACATTAATTTTCTTTTAGTATTATTGGTTCGGGAATGTAGTCAGACTTATCCTTAGCAGGGAGCCTTCCTACCCAGATGTCCACTTAGAGTGTGGAGAGAAGACTGCTTCACCCACACTGAGGAAATACACCATACAGATTTTAAATGCATCTGCTAATTATAGACATGCAGCTAATCTGTATATGTTGAGAGGGTCTGATTTCATGCTTTCAGCAGATATTGACTGAACACTTTTTATATAGTAGGCATTACGCAAGGTAATGGGGATACAGTAGTAGGTAAGAAAGATTTGGTTTCTGATTTGATGATATGGTTGAATATAGTCTGCTCTCTTTATTATGCTCTCTTTGCTTTTCTATTTCTCTGTCCCTGAAGTCTTCAGAATTAATTGAATATTTTTGGTATTCCATTTTATTTCCTCAGTTGACTTTTCAACTGCACTTCCTCTTACTATTACTTACCTATTTCCCTAGCAGCTAGAGGTTGTAATATGTCTCCTGCCTTTATTCAGACTACTTGGCGTTAATATTGTACCACTTAGTGTAAAATGTACTATCAGTAAATTTCCATTTGCCCTCCCTCCCTTATGCTATTGCCAAATTTTATAACTATAAAAGTAATGAATGCCACAATACCTTTTTTTGTTGTTGTTTTAAACAAAGGAAATAAGATAAAATTTTGTATTTTCAATTTCCAGGGCTCTTTATTTTGCTCTTTATTTCTATCTGTAGATCATCATATCACATCATTTCCTTTGAGCCTAAAGAAATTCCTTCAACATTTCTGGTAATGTAGCTCTAGTTGCTATGATTTTTCTCAGCTTTAGTTTGTCTGAAAATATCTTTATTTCACTTTCCTTCTCAAAAACCTATTTTCACTGAATATAGAAGTCTGGGTTAAAAGTCTGTATATCCCCCCAGAACTTATTCCATTGCTTCTTGCCTCTACTGTTTCTGTGAGAAACCATTCTGATATCATTCTGTCTCTAGTTGTAATATGTCCTTTTATTCTAGATTTGAGGGGTTTTTTTCCGTTTTTTTTTCAGCAATTGGACTATAGTATGCCTATACATGATTCTTCTTGTATTTATCTTGATTGTGGTTCGATAAATTTCCTAGATATGTACATTAATGATTATAACTAAATTTGACATACTTGAGCCATTTTTTGCAAACTCTTCTCTCCTGATTCGTCTATTTTTTAATTACATTCATGTTAGACAATTTGATATCTTCTTACAAATCACTAAAAATGTATTTACTTTTTTAAAATCTATTTACTTTTTAATCCATTTTTCTCTCTGTTATTCAGATTGAATGATTTGTCTCTTTTCATCTCTATTTAAGCTCATAACTCTTTATTCAATAGTTTCCCATCTGCTGTTAAGTCCATCTAAGGAAATTTTTATATTTTTGATATTTTACTTCTCATTTTTAGAATTTTTATTTGGTTCCTTTTTATAGTTCTAATTTCATTGCCCAAATTTTTCAACCATTTACTTGTTATGACCATCTTTTTCTTTATGCCATTTTCTACTTATTTTGATATCTGTCATCCTGAGGTCTGTTTCTATTGATCATTTTTCTTAAGAACTTGATTATGGGGGGTGCCTGGGTGGCTCAGTGGGTCAGGTCACGATCTCAGGATCCTGGGATAAAGCCCCACATCAGGCTCTCTGCTCAGCAGGGAGCCTGCTTCTCCCTCTCTCTGCCTGCCTCTCTGCCTACTTGTGATCTCTCTCTCTCTCTTTCAAATAAATAAAAAATAAATAAATAAAAATAAACTTGATTATAAGTCACATTTTTCCACTCCTTTACATGTCTGCTCATTTTCAATAGTGTGATGGACATTGTTACATTGGATTATAAGGAGTTTGGATTTTGTTACCGTCTTTTCAAGTGTGTTGAATATTATTTTGGAAGGCATTTCATAGTTACTAGCACTTCCTCTGGTCTTAACAACTTTTGTTCTATTATTTGTTAGGATAGGTCAATTTTGGTTTTACATGTAGTCATAGAGTGTGGTCCTTACTCTAGGAAATGATCCTTACTGCAGAAACATAGTCTGTCTGAACTCTTCAGTGAATGCCACTGGTGTTTACTGCAGCAATGTGGTTTTTTTTTTTTTTCTTCCTTCCTTTTTTTCTTTCTTTTTTTTCTTTTGGGTCAGAACTTCAACATCTTCCAGCATGACATGACTTCGGGTATTTCCATTCAATTCTCAGCCCTTTGGCAGCTTGTGCCTCCTAAGTATTATGGAGTCTGATCGTGAGCATATGGCATTCAGCCCTTGATCAATGACTGTATTAGTCAGGGTTCTCCAGAGAAACAGAACCAATTGGAGATAGACATGTAGATAAATATATATACCATGAAAGATTGACTTGCACAATTATTGTCCCACAGTCTGCCAGGAAAGTTGGTGGTATAGTACTAGTCCAAACCCACAGGCCTGGGAGTCAGGAATGCCAATGTCTGGGGGCAGGAGAAGAGAGATGCCCAATTCAGGCAGAGAACAAATTCACTCTTCCTGATCTTTGTTCTATTCGAGGCCTCAACTTACTAGATGATGTCCACTAGCATTGGTGAAGGTGATTTTCTTCACTCAGTCTATCCATTCAAATGCTCATTTCTTCTAGAAACACTCTCACAGACACACTCAAATGATATCTCACCAGCTATCAGGCATCTCTTAGCCCAGCCAAGTTGACACATAAAATTAATCATCACAACAACGCACATTTAATCCTCACACAAATCCTCCCCTCTGACACACATACCAAATCTCTCCTTTCTAGCACCCTCTCCTGCAAATTCCAGTCACTTTGGGAGTTCAGAATTCTGAGGTCTGTAAGCATGATCTGCACCCCTCTGGACTATGGAAAGAACATGCCAATAGACAGAGAACCAGGACATTTGTGGAGATTACCGCTTAGATTTCTTTTCTCTCAAGTACTACAGTTCGACATTTCTTGTTGCTCAGTACTTGAAAACAGTTGTGTCTTATGGTTTGACCAGTATTATGGTTTCTTATAGTGGGATAACACATTCAGCAGCAGTTACTGTCCAAAAGCTGAATGTAGACATCTTTAATGTTATACTGCAGTAGGAAAGACATATATCAAATATATAATTATGCCATCAATTGTTTTAATTATATTCATGATAATGCCATGAAGGAGAAATATAGGAAACTCTACGAGCATATAGAAGAGCTGTTCATAATCTAGTTTCATCTGTCATATAGGGTTTTCCTCAGAAAGTGATACTGAACTGAAATCTCTGGCAGACAGGAGTTAACCAAGCCACAAGGAGGAAAGAAAAGAAGGAAGGAAAGAAGGAAGGAAGGAAGGAAGGAAGGAAGGAAGGAAGGAAGGAAGGAAGGAAGGAAGGAAGGAAGGAAGGAAGGAAGAAAAGCTCAGTTAGAGGTAATAGCATCGGGAAAGGACCTGAGGTAGGAGGGAATATCATACGCCCAAAGAACTGAAAAAAAAAAAAATATCTAACATCTATTGAATGTACATTATGAAATTATGAATAATCACTGTGCTAAATAAATGCTTTATTATCTCATTAGATTCTAACAAATTTATGACGTAGATACAATTATTAATCCATTCTGTTGTTGAGGAAACTGAAATTCATAGAGATTCAATAAACTTACCCAATGTCATAACATACTGGGATCTGGAATTCCAGGCTATTACGCTACAGTGCTTAACCACTCAACCACTACACTTTAAAGGGAAAAGAGCAGAATTATCTGGTAGCAGAGAGAGAGGTGCGGAGATAGAGGAAATTATATGATGTCTACAACCTGACTTAAGAAAGCTAAAGTTCTCATTGAGGAGAAAACACTATAAAAACAAGGTGGATTAAGGAATGCACTTGTCATGATGAACACTGAATGACATATGGAAGTGTTGAATCACTATATTGTACTCCTGAAACTAATATAACACTGAATGGTAACTAGACTAGAATTAAAATAAAATAAAATATTTGTTTTTCAACATCATTTGGGGGACTTTGTTTATATCATTTTTGACATTTATGATAAATCATATTCTTGTTTAAGGAAAAGACCTTAAAGAATTTGAATAATGTCTGTAGTCAAATAAAAGTTGATTTGTTAATCTACCAGGAAATAAAAACTACTTAGAAATCATATAAAATTTCTATTTAAATGTTTTTCTAAAAGGGACCTTTAAATTATGTTTTTACAACCAATGTCCTTTAGTAAAAGTCCTTTTGTTTTACGAAGAAAGACAGAGACCCAAAAAGGTTTAATAACCTGTCCAGGGTTATCACTGAAAATGGACGAAAATCCGGGATTTCTGACTCCTGATTAAAAACAACAAACTGTCTACCTTATAGTCCAGTTCAAAAGATGTTCCAAGGAAGAACATTATTAATTATCAAATTGGGGTGGAGTCAGGGAGTGACCATTAATAATCCTGAGTGCTTGGGAAGCAGGAAGCTGCCTCTCCTACACCCAGACCTGAGAGCCCAGCAGCTGTTATAGATATAGATATTGGCAGGTATCAGAATTTAAGGAGAAAGGAGGAAATCAAGCAACTGGCAAATATTTCTTGAGTGTTTGCCATGTGCCAATTTCAGGGGTAACTATGGAGTTTGGCTGGACATCAAGAAATCAAACATGAAGTAAAAAAGCTGGTGCGAGGTAAAACTAAAGTTTTTCTCCTACTGCAGCTGGCTGCTAGAACCTTTTCTTTCTAATTCCCTATAGTAGGTGAGTAGTGATACCCGTAACAGTAGCGTATGCAGCAGGAACAACAGAAAAGATAGAGCAGGGAATGGAGGAGGCCCTTTCCTTCAGGAAGCGTGGAGATACAATAGGAAAAATTTACCAGAAGCAAGTGAGCTTGTATTGAGTTTTAAAAGCTGCATGGACATATTGAAGTTGATTGTTGGTGAAAGGTCACCAAATTGTGCATACAATGGCAGGGGTTAGAAATGTCACAAAGAAAGAGAAGCAGAATGTATTGCTTGGGAAGCTAAAATAAAGCAAAATCCTAATGTCCCAGAGGAAGTTTACAAAGGAAACAGTGCTTAGATGGATGTGTCCCTCTACATATGTATAAGGAAGCATCCAACTAAAGAGTTCATTTTATGTAAATCCGATTTATTTTATAAGTTAAAAAACTTACTTAGATACTAATCAAGGAAACGAAATCAGGTCTTGTTTTGGTATTGAAAGTAAATTTATTCACTCATTTGTCAGACATTTATTGATCTCCTCTCCTGTGCCAGACCATCAGTTAGCACTTGGGATATCAAGTAAACAAGACATTTCACACCATATAAGTGTCAAGGGCAGAGGAGAGACTTGTTTTGTGAGTTCCAACAAAGGTAAGAAGAATGGCCTGGCCACTGGTTGATGGTCCAGAGCAAGAGGGTGGCGGAAATGCTGTCAGAGGGTGAGGCAAGGCTAGCTCATTCAGGGATTTCAGTCTGTGGTAGGAAGTGCGATTTTTTCCCCAAAGAATAGCATGAAGGTTGTAGAGGGCTTTTGATTTGCTTTATGTATCTACTAGTTCACTGTCATCCCCCCCACAAAAGATCTATCAGGTTTCTACCCAGTGCACATTCATGATGGGGTGGAACCTCCCCAAAGGGAAATAGATTAGTACCCTTGTGGTCAGAACTCTTTATAATTCCAACGTAGGGATTATAAAGTAGAAAAACAACACATGATGCATTGCCAGGTCCATATTATAAAGATGGAAGATGGTCTAACCTAGATTTAAATTGATTTTCTTGGTATTGCTTTATATTCAACAACTTCTGAACTTGGTTCAGAATTCAAGGGAAGGGGTACTATATATATGTATATATATATATCAACATGCAAATTCAGGCTCTGGGCACTGAGTGGACAAGTAAATGATGAGCTGGACAAATGTGGCTCTTGACACCAACAGTTGTTCCAACCATTTACTAACTTGCCCACCCAAGTGCTATTGATTTTCCTTGACTCCTCCCCAACCATCTGAAGTCACATATACAACTCCATCCACTCCCGGGTTACCATTTTGTGAACACCCCTTGCTTCTTTTGGAATTATTCTGCTTGAATAATTCTGTCCATTAATGTGCACTTGTGAAAAATGCAAAGGACTGTTGCATCTCTGGGCATCTCCAATTATGTTAATGAAGCTGAATATCAAGGACATCTAATCTATTGTCTCACTTTCAGGGAAGGCAAAGGTACTAACAGGTGATTGTGGTGTGAGTGATTTATTCAGGGCATCTGTCGCCTTTGTAATCAAAGATGGGAGCAATGAGAACAGAAAATTGTTACGTGACCCCCAACTCTGGTTTGAATATAGACATTTCAATCCAGTTAACTCTTTTCAGTGGTCTTCCCAACCTCAGGCCAGTAAAAAGCCACCAAATAACTGCTCGAAAGACTCCCAAGATTCTATTTCCACATGCTAATGCAACATACGCTTCAATGCAACATATGGAAAAGTTTTGAAAAGAAAACTTAATGAGAAAAACAGAGCGGCGGGGAGAGTCTTTCTTTTTTTCTCCTTCTGGGGTCCCAACCCACTGCCTGTGATTGCCTGCTGAGCAGATAACTGCATCGGTCCCCTGCCTGCCCAGCTGCCTGTGATAAGCCGTGCAGCATGCCCGTTTCTCTCCGCGGACAGCATTAACAGAACCCATCACATATGTTCTAGGTTTCCTCTACGCTCAGAACAGCACCAAGCGCAGCATTAAAGAGCGGCTCATGAAGCTTTTACCCTGCTCAGCTGCCAAAACGTCGTCTCCTGCTGTTCAAAGCAAGTTTGTTTCTGTTTTTTTTTTTTTCTCCCTCTACCTCACCTGTTTGTTTGTTTTGTTCCTTTAGGTCTGCATGCTCTCCAGTTCTCTGTTTCTAAAGGGAAAAAAAAAATCAGTTTATTATATTATGCAAAACCAAGTCTATTGGTGTCCTCTCATGTACCCAGACGCCCAGGGGAACTTTTGTGCAATCGTGAGGCCTTTCCCATCTGGCAGGCTGATGGCACAGTGGTAGTGACAGAGCCTGGGCTCCAAAACATTTGGAAATTTCTGTTTGATCTGAGAAGTGAGAGTAGCCTTGGGATTCCCATGGCTTAAGCTGCTACACACTTCACTCTGCATCACCTTGTAGATTTCCTCACTCACATCCATGCATTTGGCACACACCATTCAGATACTGCCAAACTGCAGAAATATCCCTAGGTTAGAAAACCTACTACGAAGGGGAAACCATTTACACAAATGTGAGGTTTTTTTTTTTTTTTCTTTGCTCACTCTCTCTGTATCAGTCAGAGTTCTTTAGGAAAACAGAACCAATATATACACACATAGACACATATACATGCATAGACACATACATACATGTATATATATGCACATATATGCATGTACACACAAACATGTGTATAAAGGTATTTATTTTAAGGAATTGGTTCCCATGACTGTGGGGGCTGGTATGTCTGAAATCTTTAGGGCAGGCTGGCAGGCTGGAAACTCAGGCAGGATTGGAGACTTCAGTCTTGATACAGAATTCTTTCTTCCCCAGGAAATCTCAGTTTTTGCCTGGCTGTTCAGCATGGGATGAGGTCCACCTACATTATCTAGGGTCATCTTTTCTTAGAGACCATCGTTGGTAGATATTAACCTGGTCTGCAGGATACCTTGACAGCAACATTGAGATTAGTATTGGTTGGAATAACTGGGTGCCTAGCTTACCCAAGTTGACGCAGAAGACTAACCTTCACTCTCTCCACCTTCTTTTACTCTCCAATTTTGTGACAATCTTCAGGAGTAAAAGGTAGAGGGTATCTAAAGGCCAATGCTTTTTTTATTTTATAACGATGCTGTACATAATTTTAATGAACATTTACAATTATCTTATGTTTATACTCTTCCTTTTTTTAAGACTTTATTTATTCGAGAGAGAGAGAAAGAGAGAGAGATTGAGCACAGAGGAAGAGAGAGAAGCAGACTCCCCACTGACCAGGGAGCCCTACACAGGACTCAATCCCAGGGTCATGACCTGAGCTAAAGGCAGAGGCTTAATTGACTGAGCCACCCAGACGCCCCTGTTTACGTTCTTTCATATACAATTTTTTTCGAACATCAAACAACTGTTAGAATCATACAGAAAAGGTGGTGTTCTTTGGCAGTGATGAAACAGAGTATGAAGAACCCGGCTAACACGTTCTACGTGTGGGGCTCTAACCCATGTCTTCACCAACTTTCTTTATATTCTGCCTCAACATCTTATAGGAACTGATGGGCTCAGTGATATAAAAAATGTAAATGCCCTGAAATTTCACTAGTCTCCACAACGTAAATGGAGAAAATATAGAAAGTACCTCAAACAACCCGATACGTCCGGTCAAAGTCCTAGGATAAAACAGTCACTTCAGTGCATTGGTTAGACATAATATATCATAATAATAAGATTTAATTAATTCACTTATCCGATCACCATAAATGTATTATATGTCAGTCCCTATTCCTATTCGGGGAAATATAGCAGTAAATAAAACAGCTTTAAAAAGGTTCTATCCTACTAGAACGTTCTGTGGGGAGAGAGGGCAGGACAAAATTACTTTTATTAGTGACAATCTGATGGACAAAAATTTGAATTATGGTTGAGATCCATTGCTTTGACTTTTTCCACACATTGCACACACCACTCACACTATCTCACAAACAAAAACATAATGTGTCATCAGCAACCTAAGAGGCCATAATCCCAGATTAATGCCCCAGCCCCCATCACCCACAATATTGAAGCTGCAGACATTTTTATTGCCACCATTTGTCAGCAAATGTTTGTTATTAGAGCCATTGCTTTCCTCCTTTCAAGATGGAGTCAAAATTGCCAGTTCACCAGATATTCACTGAAAACATAGTCATCATTTGTACACAGTAGACAGGTAAAATATAACGTTAAAATGGATTTCTATATTCACTTGGGAAGAACAAAATTGCTGGGTCCTATTAGCACTCTTCCTGCACTGATGCCTGGTAATGTCAGGCCCCAAATAAATGGTCATGGAGGATACAATCAAATTTTTGACTAATTGTGAGGGAAAAGCCAGGATCTTTCTTGAAGGGAAAAAAATAATAATAAAAGATACTAAAAAATGAGCAGAATAATCCTGAAAACTGACATCTTTATAAAAATAGGATTTCATAAAATTGGCTGATATTGAACTGATGTTAGACTTAGATATAAGCCCAAAATGTCTGCACAGAGGACCCTGTGGTGGGGTTTTGGCTTGACGGGGCTAGTTCTAGGCTTGAAGGAACAGCACAGTGGCTGAGGGAATATTCCCCACCATATCCCGTGCACTTCCAAAGCTAAGAGGCCAAAAGGTAGTTAATGAAGGGCCGATACTCATTCTAAATTCCATTCTCTTCTCCATGAAGGTAGATAAGAAAGGGCTCTTCGTTCCTCAGGGCAGGAATGTGAGATTCATCTATATCACACACATAACAAAAGAAAAAAATATTTCCTACAGAAAGGCCAAAACTCCTGCTGAGTTATGGAGTGCTTGGATTTCTAGTCGGAGTACTTGAGAGTTTGAAGAGAACCGAGCAAGACTCGTAGCCTCCCCTCACATCCGGTTCCCAGACAGACTCCTGTCATCACCAGGGAGCTGCTGTGCTTCATCAGGGAGACACCCATTTGGTGGTTGCCAGCTTTACAGAGCATTCTTCCTCATGCTGGGCCCAAATCAGCCTCTTTTTTAACTTCCAAGCATATTGGTCCTAGTCCAATGCTTAATGTAACCTGCAGCACCTGCTCCTTCCTCCACAGGCCTGCTTTCCACCTCCTCGCCCATCTTCTCCTTCAGAGCTGGGAGGGCAACTGGTTTATTCACCAAAGTCACTCCTCTTCATGGCAGTAAATTTATAAAGCATAACAAAAAGTTAAGAAATCACACACACACACAGACCACACAACAATCTCCTAATCCTAGTATAATTCTCTACCTTGAAATAACTACAAATAAGTGACATCTTTTTCCATCAATGTGTCTGCATTCGTGATCACACCTATAACAAATTTTTATCCTTTTCTTACATTGCATATGTACCAACTTTGTTATCAAAAACGTAAACGCCATTTTTAATGGCAACATATTATTACATTGTAAAGTGACAGTATATTGTATTTGACCACATTCCCTGGCTTCTGGATATTTAGATTTTTCCCCTTTTCCCTTTTCCTCCCACAATATAAATAGCACTAGGATAAACATCCTTGTGTATACATCTGTGTATGCCTTTTAGATTATTTCTCTCCCAGATTTGGAATCATTGGATAAAAGCATTAAATTATGTGAATGCAAGCTTCCTCAAGTATTTTAGAGAATTGTTTCTTGAGTTGGCCTTTTAAATATTTAAACACATCATGTATATTACTTCTTGAGTCTTTTTTGTTACATAGATTTAATATACTCAATATTTGGAAATTACAAACATTTTATAGTCATTTGTTAAATGTGGACTTGAAATATTTCTTTTGCTGTTTGTGCTTCACATGAAAGCATTAAAAGAAGTAGCACATGACAAAGAGTTTCTACATGAAACATTATTATAGCCAGTATTAAATTTTTGAAAATCAAATGTATTACTCATCTTTAACAAAAGGAAAAATAACAAGCCCCAACCTTCTTGTGTTCAAGCACATCTCTTAACTATAGGATTTGAGACTGTCAGGCAAATTTCAAATTCTAAGTGCCTTGGAAAGATGTTGGGGAACAACAAACATGGCAGATCTATGCAGTGGCCTCTGGTAACATGGGAGTAACAGACATGATTCGAATGTCTTCCTCCTGACACTAAAACATCCTAACAAGAATGAGAAATGGGATAGGAACTGAGGCTGAGAACACCTGGACTCTGAATTAAGGATTAGCTTTTAAGTTTGTGCCCCTGTGCCTTGGGTAGCCTATTGTCCACTGCTCTTTGAGCACCTGACCCCATATGCAGATAAGAGGACCAACCAGATATAGGAGCCTGGTCACCTTCACCCAGTCACATTCCCTGACTTTCTCATACCATTCATTGGAAGCTGTCCACTTGCTGAAATTAAAAAACAACACAGTAACAACAACGACAACAACTTCCTTTTACTTTTATGCTTCCCAACCACCATCTTACCGGCCACTAAATTCTGGTCAATTTTCTCTCTGAAATATCTTTTATATTTACTAATGTCTTGTGCGAGGCCACTTGTTTGGACTCCCATCATCCCTTCTAAGATGGCAGATGGAGGCAGATGGAGGCAGATGGAGGCAGAGTGGGCTTTAATGTCATCCTCGCATGCATTTGAATTCCTGTTGTGCTTCCTACTAACAAAATACCTGGAGTTATTTAATTAAATTATCTGGACCCTAGGTCTCCTTATTTGGTCATTTGTTCACATTATTTTTTTGAGAAACCATGTGTTGTCCACATGATTCTAGGCATTGGCTTTATAGTGAAGGATTAAGACATATTAGTTCACTGTCTTCATTGAGTTTATATGGGAAGAAAGATGATAAATGTGAAAACAAAGACAATCTTGGAAGGTGATGTGTATTATAAAGTAAGTCAACCTGTGGCAAAGTAATGGAAACTAAATGCAGGTGGAAAAGCTACTTTATCTGGATGAGGGAAAGCATCATTCATGAGGTGACTTTTGAGACCCCAAAACAAGAGGAAGTCCATGGTATGAGGGTCTGGAGAGAAAGTTTCAAGGAAGAAGACACTGCAAGAGCAAAGGCTCCAAGGAGGGAAGGCGTAGAGCTTATTAATGGTACATAAAGAAAGACCATTGGGATCATCAGACAAGTGGGTGGTTGTGGGATTAAACAAGAATAATTCATACAAAGTACTTAGTACATGAAACATCATGAGTATGAAAGTATGACAGGTTATTAACTCAGTGGGGGGTCCCAGTCAGCTTCTGGGCAGGTGTATTATTTCCCCCATATAATGGCTGAGGCACAGAGAAGTTAGACAATTTTGCCAATTAACAGAGCTGGGACTGTGACTCTACAGCCTAGAGCCTTCTGTCTTCATCACTTCATCATGCTGAGCCGTACCAACCACCTCTGATACTGACTGAGGAAGCCCCTTTAGGGTATATAATTGTAGTTCTGTTTTATACTTTGAATCACAAGTCTTCAAATTAGAAGGAAATGTGGGAATGCTTTAGGTGTGGCACTCTGCATGCAGGAAGGTAGGCCTTACATCCCCATTTCACAATTGAGATAACTGTGTCCTGAAAAGGTTGTAATGATTTGTGCAGAATCTACAACTGAGAAGTTGGAATAAACCCACACCCGAAATTCTCTTCATCCAATGATACAAATGCACTTAATGAATGACTGAAAGATATAGGACTGTCATACCAATAGAACAAGTCTTACTGGAAAAACTCAAGGAGAGTGTGAAGGGGAATTTCTATCTAAGCAAAAGTTCCTCTTATTTTAAATGTTTTAAGTATTTAGCCTATTGTAACAACAACAACAACAGCAACAACAACAATAGCCTATTATAAGGCATATAACCTGTTTTATATATGAGAAAACTGAGATGTATAGAAAGGAAAGCATTTTCTCAAAATAGCAGGGCTATTTAAAAAATCTAGGATGAGAAACTAGACTCCAGTCCAGTACTTTCCAACACTAAAATTCTGTGATTTGGTATCAGTCAGCATTCTGGCAGGAAACACAAGGCTTACTTAAATAGGGCTATCAGGGAGTTTAATGAAGGGATTGTTTGCAAAAATATGAGCAGAGACTCTAGACCCTACAGTGCTGGTGAAATACCCAAAGCTAGTAGGAATAAAGTTATCATTTCGACACCCATCGTCACCAGAGAGGAAGAAAGCCATTGCTATACCTGTAACTATCAGAGAGGGTTTCACAACAGGGATACTGGCCCTTGGAAGAGGAAAGTAGACACTACAATCCAACCTTCAGCCAGGAGGGATCCCAAAAATAAATATCATAACCTCTCTCCTCTTCCTCTCTGATCTGTTGGTTCTTCCCATGAGACACAGGGCAAGGAGTTGAGATAATATCCACAGAGGCCAGTCTCCCGGCCCTAGAACATAACGTAGAAGGATAGGGAGTGGTCTGGAGGCCAACTGAAGATGTTTTCCAGCTTCTACATACCTTGGAAGCCAGGGGTTGGAGATTTATAGGATCAATAACAATTCTCAGAGTCAGTCACACTGCTCTTCTTGGAAGATTTGTTCCCAGTTCCATGATAGGCTGACAACTGGCTTATAAATGTATGTTGATATTGAGCAGATAATTTTAGGATTAAGGAATTTAACTAGCTTTTTTATGAATGGCTTAGTATCAAGAAATTGCAGCTACTATGCTCTAAGTGTTTTTCTTTAAAATGCAAATGCTGTCAAGTTTGTGACTATATCACTATGTCTCCTCATTAGATAACTGAGTAATTCACTGTCTCTCTCTATGACCCAATTATGTTTTTATAAAGTAATCATTTTCTCTATTTATTCAAAGGACATTATAGTGACCAAAAGATTATTTACTAGATAATAATCAGGAACTAATGTAAAAGATAAAATATTAAACACTTGATTTTACATGTGTTAATATTTACACACATTTTTTATTTCAATTTGTTTCATAATCTTCCCAGTAAATCTGAGAACCCCATTCAATCAAAATAATTTGTTCACTAAATGAAAGATTCATTCTAGTGGCTTTTGTTGTTGATTTGAGCAAACACAGGAAAGTGAATGTGACAAAATAATTGTGGGGCTAGACGATTCCTAACCCATCAGTATACTGCCTTGTATAATTGCAAATATAATTTCATAACTTTCACTTCAGATTTTTGGTATCAAATACAGCATAACATTTTAGTGTGTTTTGCTTTGCCTGATAGCATATTGATCATGGAAAGTTTTAGAAGTCTCTCTTGGAGGAGAAGCTTCAGCCTTTGGCTGTTGGAGGATTTGTTTTCAAAAAGACAAGATACAGAGTATCAAAACAATCAGCAAAAACTAGTTGGGTATTGGTTTCTAAATCAAGGAACCAACAAAGACTCAGAGTGAAAAAAATGACTCAAAAAATAAATTTTAAAAAATCAGAAAGCAAGTATATTGTTGAGAAAAAAAAAAAGAGGAAAATCAGTTGGAAAACTGTTTAAATTAAATTAAATATAGAAATACCATATGATTCAATGACTTCAGTACTGGATATTTACTCAAAGAAGAAAAAAACACTAATTCAAAAATATGGAAGCTATCTAAGAGTCCATTGATAGATGACACTCTCTCTCTATATATATATATCTGTGTGTGTGTGTGTGTGTGAGAGAGAGAGAGAGAGAGAGATAAAAAAGGATGAGATTATGTCATTTGCAACAACATGGTTGGACCTAGAGGGTATTATGCTAAGTGAAATAAAGTAGATAGAGAAGACAAATACCACTTGTGTGGAATCTGTAACAAATACTAATTAAAGGGGAAAGATGCACTGCAGTGTTTATAGCAGCATTATCTACAATAGCCAAATTATGGAACAGCACAAATGTCCATCAACTGAGGACTAGATAAAGAAGAGGTGGTATGTGTGTGGTGGTGTGTGTGTGTGTGTGTGTGTGTGTGTGTGTATATGTATATAATTCAACCATTAAAATGAATGAAATCTTGCCATTTGCAACAACATGGATGGAGTTACAGACTGTTATGCTAAGCGAAATAAATCAGAGAAAGACAAATACCATATGATTTCACTCAATGCGGAATTTAAGAAACAGAACAATCATAGATATTGTAACAGCATTGTATGGTGAGAGACAGTAGCTATACTTGTGGTGAGCACAGTGTAATGTATAAATTTGTCAAATCACTGTACTCTACCCCTGAAACTAATGTAACACTGTGTGTCTACTACACTCAAATAAAAAAATTAATAAAAATTAGTGATGGAAGAGATAGGATAGATTTGGAACAAAGGGTGAAGACAAAACTGGACACATTGGGAAACAATTCGTAGTACTGAATTAAGATAGAAAAGGGGCAAAGTAGGCACCTGGGTGGCTCAGTGGGTCAAAGCCTCTGACTTCAGCTCAGGTCATGATCTCAAGGTCCTGGGATCGAGCCCCGCATCGGGCTCTCTGCTCAGCGGGGAACCTGCTTCTCCCTCTCCCTCTGCCTGCCTCTCTGCCTACTTGTGATCTCTCTCTCTGTCAAATAAATAAAATAAAATCTTAAAAAAAAAAAGAAAAAGGACAAAGTGATTCTACCAAAAAGATAATGGTGGCATTAAGCAAGATAAGGAGCAGAGAAGGTCATGAAAGTAGGTTAAGATGATAGTTTTACTTTAGACAAGTTGGCTTAAAGTGTCTGAAGAACACCAGCCATTCTTGAAACAAGCTCTATTGTTAACTGCTATATCTTTTTTTCCCGGTTACTTATATAATGAAATCTTTGCCTCATACATGGTTTTTCTACTGTTTTCTAACTGTTAATTTGCCCAAAGGGGTAGAATGAAAACTACTTCAGTTACACAGATATTTAGATAAACAAAATCCTTCTCTATTTTTTCTTTTACTAATAATTTTATGATCGGTCACTCATGCAGTTTCTGGTAGGAGTCATAAATACCTATTTTCCATTAGCATTGAGCTAAGAAGTAACATTTGGGCTAAATACGAATCCAGCTGATGCCAGTTTCTGCTGGTTTCCTTTAAAAACTGAAATGGGAGCCTAACATTTCAAGCAGACTCAATTTTACACTCCACCAGGTCTGTAAAATACAGAGCATTGCTGCCTTATCTGCTTAGATTGCAGGTGAAAGTTTAACTTTCGCACTTTCAAATTGCCTCCTTGCCAGGGGATATAGAGCAGTAAGTGCAATAGGCAGAAGTTCTTTATAGAAACATTGACCCATCTTTGCTCCTAAGCTTCCGGGGGCGGGGGGTGGGAAGAAGAAGAACAAAAAGGTAAGTTCTGGGGATAAGCAGGCAAAGAAACTTATTCACCTTTCAGGAAAGACTTTGAGACTTTGGGTAGAAAAACAATTCCATGGTACATTGTAGTGTTCTCTGAATCTTCCTGAAGGTAGGCATATTCTTCAGTGAGTATTCCTGGAGGTAATAAAATCGCATTTAATTTATCTCAGTGACAGTGCAAAATTAATGACTACTTTAGGTGAGCAGATGTTAGAAGGGTCAATAGCAAAATCATTATCATAATAGCAGAAAGCATGCAGGTAGATTCCAAGGATGGACCTTACGCTATGCAAAGCCTTTACATGCATTATTCCATTTACTCTGTAGTTATTATTCATTTGGTAAGAGATAGAATTACTTTTCTCTGTTGGCATTTACTCCCTTAGTGATATCATTGAGTTTCAGAGTCTTACGTATGATTTATATGATAATGACTCTCTCATTTATATCTTTGATTCTCAGCTCCAGACCCATACATCCATCTGGTCAGCTGACAACTCCACTTAGACATCCAATTAGTGACTCTTCCACTAGAATTAAGGTCTATGTGAGCAAAGATTTTGTTGTTGTTGTTGTTGTTCATTCTAGTGTCCACAGTACCTTCAACAGTGTCTGGCTTGTAATAGGCACTCAATAAATAATAAATAATAAATGAATGAATGAATTGTTCATCCAGAACCCTGCTAGGCATTGGTGGTAACAAGATAACTGAGATAGCTCTCTTGTCTCCAGATGTTCACATCACAGAAGAAATGACAGATATTCAATCAGATCAATAATATATAAAGCAATCAGAGCAGAAAATAGACAATTATGCATGCTGGATGGAAGTCTGAGACTTGTCCTCTGCAAAGCCCTGTCCACATTGAGATAAGCCTTGAAGAGAATAAAAGTAGAAGGAGATGGTGCAAACAAAAGGATTAAAGTTGACAACACAGGCTTTGTTTAGAGAATAGCAAACTGTCCAAGATATGATGTCATACAGTGTGTGGGAGGAAATGATAGGCGGTAAAACTAGAGTATTGTTTCAAATTCCATTCCAAAAAATGGTCCTTATTCCTTTGTCCACACCAAAGTAGATGAGTATAAAAGGTCTATTTTAAATGCTTTGTAACCATTATTTCATTTCAACCTCTCAACAATCCTTTGCAGTAAGTCCTATTATTATCCCCTTTTATAGATGAAGAAAACTGAGGCATAGAGAGGCTAAGTTCCTTGCCAAAGCTCACAGAGCTAACAAGAGTCAGCTAACGGATTCAAACTCAAAAAGTATAATAATAGAGCCCTCACTCCTAAAGATTCCAGAGCAATGCCTCACTAGTAAGTGTACAATAGTTATTAATAATCATAATTGCCGCCTTTTATTGATTATTTTATGTCAGCATATAATTCAAACAATTTCTCAAAACAACTTTATGAAATTGTTATGAGTATTGTTCCCAGTTTATAGCTTTTAAAACTGAGGTTTAGGGAGGTCAAACCCATCATCCAGTATCAGAATTGAGAAATAGACCCAGGAGAAAAAAATTGGAGCAACTGAAGAATTTGCTAGTATGAGGACTCCCAGGCACTTTTTTCTGATTGTAGCGGTGCAATCAATGTCACTATAATTAATATTAATATTACTACAAATAACAACAATATTGTGATTGTTTACTGTGTCCAAATCACACGTACCTGCTCATTTTATGCCCAGAGTCATTCTATACTGTAATATCAGCTTAAATTTTACCGCATCTTCACGGCATTGGACATCCAGCAAAACTAAGTCACAGAAAATCCTGCTAACTTATTCTAGTCACAGGTAAATGTCCAGCTGACATTTGGGCTAAGCAATCTAGTTTCCTCTGAAGCAAGAAATTAGCTGAAACCTAGAAAAAAAACAAAACCTAGATTATTGCTTGATTTTCCTAATGCTCTGTTTTTAATATAGCCATGGCAGGAGTGCCTGGCTGGCTCAGTCAGAAGAGCGTGTGACTCTTGATCTTGGGTCATGAGTTTGAGCTCCACACTGGGAATAGAGATTACTTAAATAAATAAACTTTAAATATGGCCATGACAGGTAAATATTTTGTGCAAAATATTTTCCGGCATCGGGGCACCTGGGTGGCTCAGTGGGTTAAAGCCTCTGCCTTCAGCTCAGGTCATGATCTCAGGGTCCTGGGATCGAGCCCTACATTGGGCTCTCTGCTCGGTGGGGAACCTGCTTCCCCCTCTCTCTCTGCCTGCCTCTCTGCCTACTTCTGATCTCTCTCTCTCTCTCTGTCAAATAAATAAATAAAATCTTTTAAAAAAATATTTTCCGGCATCCCTGATATTAGCCCCAAAACATTCCCCTGATATGCCACCAAAAATTTATTATGAAACTTACCCAAACTCTTCCTAACTCCCTACATAATAGACTCCAGCTATTACTGTCTACTTGCTAAAGCAACACAAAGTCCAGTAACATCTCATGAATCAAACATTATACTTTATGTAAATAAAATTTCTGTTGGGTTAATATCTGTTAATGAATGTTAAGTAGGCTTATTGTGGTGATCATTTTGCAAAATATGCAAATGTTGAATCATTATGTCATATAGCTAAAATTAGTATAATGTTATATATCAGTTATATCTACATAAATAAACAATAAATCATAAAATTTCCATATGTTTAATCTTTTACAGTAGACTTTAAATTGACATTTTAAAAATGCATCACCTGCATATTACCTTCTGAAACAAAGTAAAAAGAACAAAGTTTGTTCCTAATGACCCGGATCAAAAGTTGGCCATTGACTACTTTGTAATGATTACTTGCTATAAAATGCTCATTTGCCTTTTCAACTTTATTTTCCCTGCTCTCTTCCTGGGCAATCAGCTGTCACTTCTAGACTTTAGAGTCAGTACATTTAGGTTGAAGTCATCACTCATAGCTTCCTGTTTCCATGTCCTTTATAAGTTACATTTCTTCTAACCCTGATTTCCTCAACCATAAACGCAGGTCACAGTACTTGCACACAGGGTAATCAGGAGGGTTAGCTGTAATAATGAAAGTGAAGGTAATTTTGTTTACTACAAGATGCCAACTGTCAAATATTAGGTATTATTACTGTGACTCATGAGCTTTTAGTTTGTATCAGCCCCAGCTTCTTCCAAAGTGGAGTGAAAAGCTTATTAAAATTGTGGGAGTAGTAAGCAGGGGGACACTCTGATTGAGAAAGGACATTGTGACAGGCATTTGGCAAAGCACTGTACTAGGAGTCAAGGAGAGCCTGGTCTGGGCCCAGATCTGTGGCTGCTGTGTGCCATGGCCTTTGGCTTACAATCACTAGTGCTAAGGCTCTGTATCTGAATATAAATTTACAAAGTGAAGGCACTGGATTCAAAGCCACATTCAATTCTAGGGTAACTCTCTCTTCTGCCTAGAGACCTTTTGCTACTAAATTCCTGATTCTGGGTTGGGTATGTGTGATTTCCAGAAAAGTGGAACACCATCCTCCTTTCTCTTCTGTGGTAGGCAGAACAACAGAATAGTTGATGTGAATCCTGCAACCAGAGTATCCGGAGTTCATTTTCATACCCTGGCCCTGTTGCTGTGTGACCTTGGGCAAGTTACTTCATCTCTCTGAGACAATATCTTTATCTATAGAACAAAATTTAGTGTCTATAGTGTGCCGATGGGGATTTTATGCGTTAATAGAAGTAAAGCACTTATATACACACAAATGCTATAAAAAGTAGTTTGTTATTATTATTTGATTTTGAAGACAAACTAAAGAAAGTCTATCAAACTCGAGGGGAAACTCTTGTTAGGATAGTTTTAGTTCAGTGAGCTATTGCAGGCTATCTTTCTTTATCTCTCTCCATGTTTCACCATTTTTTAAATTTTTTCTTTATTGTATTCCCTCTCAGCTGTTGACTTTCCTGACTAGATTATCAATTTTGGGGGTCTATCTTGATTTGTAAGTTCAATCATAATCCTTGTCTCCTTCTTACCAAACCCCAGCATTTCTGTTGTAGATTTTCTGTGTATAAGGACTTGCAATATAACTTTTATGTTGCTCATTTATCAAAAAGCAAGACCCTACCAGCTATGAAATAATAGTTCCTATCATAAGGAGTCATGCATGACTTGCTTTGGTAATAATACGGCTAATGCTAATAAAAAGCATTCCAATTAGGCAATTATATTTTAAAATCTAAGCTTGCTTGTAGAGTTATTATTTATGTTTGTAAATAAAGGTGGGGACAATCCATTCATGAGTGCTATGAGAAATAGCTTCAGCAATCTTCCTCTGAGTAGTTATATTTTCTAAGTGATTGAACCCAGTCATGAAATTGCAAAGTAATTCAAGTTCTCCTCAAATGGAAATTTCAATATCATTACTAATAACCACCTCTAACAGAAGATGTTCAAAATAACTGGCCATTTTCAAAATCCTTTTCGTTTTCTATATGATATATAAATATTAAATAGGACAAAGTACTAATTACAAAGAGCTTTTTTGGTCCTAACATACTTTTAGGACCAGAATTGAAGACACCCATGTCTGAATAAGAAAAATTGGGCGGTTCTAGTTGTTTAGGGTGGTCTGGGATGTGCTAGGACTCCTGCAGTGTTTTGGGTGGATTGATTGCTTTCTACTCGTGGGCTGTGCTTCATCACCTTGGAGTTAATTGCTCATGTACTCTCCATGTGCACCTGAAAATAGCTCCTGGTGGGTGGAGAGGTGAATGGTTGTGAACACAGCAAGAGTCAGGAGGGTTCCCAGGCCTTCGGATTCTTGAGATAAAGCATTTAAAGTTGGCAAAGTTTAAACAGTTGCTTACAGTGCTTGTCCCAGGTTTGAACTCTCCACTGAGAGAAGTCAAATGATTGAACAGAAAATAGACAGGTTTGGTGCGCCTGGGTGGCTCAGTGGGTTAAAGCCTCTGCCTTTGGCACAGGTCATGATCTCAGGGGCCTGGGATCAAGCCCCACATCGGGCTCTTTGCTCAACAGGGAGCCTGTTTCCCCCCCTCTCTCTGCCTGCCTCTCTGACTACTTGTGATCTCTCTCTTCTCTGTCAAATAAATAAATAAAATCTTAAAAAAAAAAAGAAAATAGGTTTGTGTCATTTCCCAGCAACCCACTTATCAGCTGTGCGAACTTAAGCGAATTCCTTAATCCTGAAAATCAATGTCCTCAACTGATTATAATGCCAACCCCTCTGAGGACAGTGAAGTTTGGAGCCAAGGAATGGAATGCTCTGAGTATGTGGCATTCTCTCAACACCTGTATAAGTTTTCAAAGTAGGAAGAAAGGGGGAAGAAATTGCATCAATACCCTATACAATCACTTTTGAAATCTTCACCTTGATAGCTTGATCTTTGTCCTGCTGGGTCAGATGTGAACATTAACCCAACAGTATCATCATCTCCTTATTCTAGACATCCTTATAAGTAGTTTTCAATGGATATAGTCAATAATCTTCCAGTGGTGTTTAGTGTAAATCTAAGACCTAGAGCAAAGTTCATCAAATCATCCTCCAGTACTTACCGCTGGACCAAGCTTCTGAAATCAGATGCAGCATATCATTAGGAGGTAATCATTCTCATCATGATTTTATTGTCACACTGATTAAGTCACTATTAAGGCAATTTAATAAAGCATAAACATTAGGAATAAAGACTCAAAGGGTATTTTTATAAATGAGATAAAGCAATATAAGTCAAGCCAGCTGAATCTTTGGCTAGGCAAATCAATTTCAGCCCAAATAGAATTTTAAAGGTATAGTGTTTATGCTCTTCTATGATGAAAAATGGATACGCTCTGTAAAGAAGGGTCACGTTGTATTGCAAAATGGACCTCATGTAGATACATCCATTATGTTTGGGAGGCTTAGAGTAGGTGTTCATTGATTTCATATGTTTTCATTGAGCATATTTAGTGTGCCAAACTAGCACACTAATGTTGGCCTGATGTAGTCTGTGGTCTGGTCGGTCCTAGGTGGAAAGAGGCAGTAGACTCCTCTCTGTGTACCCAGCCTGGGTTCTAAACCAAATTTCCAGGTGAGGGACATTATTTATAAAATGGTTTTATTTCAGCATCACAGGCCTTGTTTACAAACACTTGCTTTAGGAAGGCAGACCTCACACTCATATTTGTTTGTAAAGCAAGATGTTCTGTAGTTACATTCTGGAGGGTATGGTTTGACGTTGATTAGAGTCAAATTGGCATTATTATAAGTGGGGCTATGGTAAACTTTTGCCATAGAAGAGAAGTTGTGAGAAAGATGCCTATTTTTAGAACTTGTTCTGTTGTTCTCAGGTGATTTCAACTGCATTTTCTAGCCCAACTGTGTCACGGCCTGAGGGGACTATTTACTCAGCCATAGGACAACCTTGGCCCTGAGAGAGTTAAATCTAAGAAACAAATAACAAAAAGAGACAGCTGGGAAGCTCAAGGGTGTCTAGGTTTGGGAATTAGTTGTCTGATTAAAATTAAATCTGTTAGAAGATACATGAATTAGAATGCTATTTGTATTCAGCTTGTTTTGGGATGCAAAAACAGCACCGAATTAGCAACTCAGCAACATGCTCACGGAGTTAAATCTTGGCAGAGGCCTGGAGATGACTCAGGTGGCCAGGGTCCCACCTGGTCCTGGTTTTAATCTTAGACATACATTTCTCGGTGGTAAAATGTATAAAAGCACAGTGTTTTTGTTTGTTTCCAGCTTTGAGATAGCAACCCTTCTACACCTTGTTCTATTTGTTTCTAAATCAGCACAGTATCAAGGCATGCAGGCACGGTTCCCTGAGGCATTGGGGGTTCAGTGACAGCCTAAAATCTTTTTTCCCTAGAATTTTGGATATATATGTGTATATGTATATTTATATATATCCATCTCTTAAAATAGCATATTGACTGAGCTCATGCTCTTTGGTGTTAAAATACCAGGGATCAAATCCCAGCTCTGTCCCTTACTTGCTATGTGACCTTGACTAGATTATTTCAGCTCTGTGAGTCCCAGTTATTCCTTATAAAATACGGGCAATACTAGGTCTCTCACAGCATTTTGTCAGTATTAGAATGAGATAATACCCAGCCAGGCTTAGAGCAAAAGCTCTCCATATAGTGGTGATTTTTATTAACAATCTCATCAGAATGCTTAAAAAATTGGACTTTAGGGTGATAAAGACACCTGTGTGCCCCATTAGTAACTAGCCATTTGACCTTGAACAAGTTACTTAGACTTCCCAAGCCTCCATTTTCTCATCTCTAAAATGGGGATGAAAATCCCTCTCTTGAACAGTGCTGGAATGATATAATGGGCTTACCTACTGTCCAAAGTTCACTGGGCAAACTGTGAGCAACAAGACTTGCTTTGATGAGTGTTGTGTGTCATTTGAATATAAGTGGATGTATCTATTTACTAGGGCTACCATAACAAAATGCCACTGACTAGATGGTTTGAAGAGCAAATTTATTTTCTTATAGTTCTGGAAGCCCAAAATCAAGATGGATTAGTTTCTATTGACATCTCTCCCATTGGCTTTCAATGGCTGCTTTCTTGCTGTGATTACACATGGCCTTTCCTCTCCATGTGTGTATCCCTGGGGTCTCTCTCTCTTCTTATAAAGATACCAGTTATATTGGATTAGGGTCCCTATGACCTCATTTAATGTTAATTAACTCCTTAAAAGCCATATCTCCACATACAGCCATACTGGAAGTTAGGCCCTCAACATACAAATGTTAAGGTGATACAGTTCCACCCATAATGGTGTCAGAAGTCAGATCATAGGAGATTAAGGAGGAAGCAGGAGATAGAAAATGGACCCAGTGGGTCTAGTCAACTTTTCTGAGACACTTGACAATGCAGAAAAAGAGAGGAGATAAATATTTTGTTTTTATCATTCTTATTTGTGTTGGTGTTGAGAGAGAATGTGACAAAGCAGAGAGAACATAAGGCTTGGCATCAGAGACTTGGGTGTGAATCCTTGTCTCTATCTTTCTCCTATGTGACATCTGGTCACTCATGTCTTCACCTCTATAAGACTGAGGATCACATGTGTAAAAAAAAAAAAAGACAATTATACCTCATCATAGAATTACTATGAGGAGTGGAATTATATTAGTAGAGCACCTAACCCATTTCCTGGCATACAATGAGGGCTCAATAAATGTTAAGCACTGTATTAAAATCCCCCCAAGGGGCACCTGGGTGGCTCAGTCGGTTAAGCATCTGCCTTTGGTCATGATCCCAGGGTCCTGGGATGGAGCCCCACACCGGGTCTCCCTGCTTAGCAGGAAGCCTGCTTCTCTCTCTGCCCCTCCCCTCCTCATGTTTTCTCTCTCTCTCTCTCCCTCCCTTTCTCTCTTTCTCCTGTCTCTCTCTCTCAAATAAATAAATACATTAAAAATACTTGAAATAAAATCCCCCTAAATGCATGCTCCTGAAAGGGGGCTGAGCCAACTTGTGAATTTCAAGTCCTGCGCAGAATCATGCTGTGCTCTCCAGAGTTTGCCTCCAGGAATCAGTCTTGATTGGGTTAGGTGGTGTTGCTTTTTTTAATGTCTGCTGGTGATTGCTGATGATTTCAGGTTTTTAGAGCCTGTCAGCCTCCTAGAAATAGAAACAGCCCTATGGCAGGTAGGAGTCATTAGGAAGTAAGGTACTAGTCAGCTGGGAAAACAAGAGTCCACAGATAGATGCTTCAAGTGTGGTGCTTTGAATATGGCTCGTGATGCTCATCCCATCACACACTTAATTCAATTACACTGACCCTCTGGCTCTGGGTCTTTTGTCTCCATCTCAGCCTCAGCGGGTCTGTGACAGCTGGAGGAAGAAATTTTATTGGCGGTGTGGTTCAGATGGCTATGTGTTTACAGAGGCCAAAGAGTGAATGTGCTGTTTTGTTTCTTTCCAGTGGAAGGGTCACCAGGTCTAGAAAAGGTTGTGCTATGATTGAAAGACTACTCAGAAAATCTGATTGAAATTTCCTCTGCTTTTGCTTTTGCTGTGTTTCTCAGAACAAGGCATGGAGAACACAGTGATTCCAAAGAAGGTATTTAAGGTCTACCAATGGTCCACAAACCTCAGTTTGAGAGGTTCAAGGGGATCCAAGGGAATGGAAACTTTAGTAGCAATATCATTTGTTTACTGATTCATCCATCCATCCATTCATTCATTCATACACCAAATAATTCTTGAATGACTATAGGGTACCAGACTATTAGGTCCAGAGGATATACATATCTGCAAGACATCACCTGTGTCTTCAAGGAACTCACAATGGAGAAGGCAGGCATGAACAGGTCATAGTGTTATCTTTTGTATATTTCATGAGAGGTAGGTAAGGTGTAAGAACTCTGTTCAGGGAGCTACCAGTTCTGCATGGTGGAGCAATCTGGAAAGGCTTCAGAGAGGAGGCAGTAACATTTAAATTAGATCAGAAGATATATATATATATATATATATATATATATATATATATATATATATATTTCAACAGGTGGCAAGAAGAGAGGAATATTTTAAGCTGAGGGAATTATGCTGTAATGGACTCAAAAGAAACTTACGTGAAGATATTTTTCAAGAAAGCAGAGTCTTTCTATCTGGTATTATCTATTTATATCGGGTCTGTTCCAGGCCATTTATTTCTGCCTTGGCAACTAAAATAACAACAGCACAGTCCAATTCATTGGATCAAAAGCAATGTTAGGGAGAACCTCCTCTCCAAGCTCAGGACTTATGGGGTAGAATTCAACCCATTCTACTCAAATGTTCCAGTGAATGAAGGAGAAAATTGAAGGAGTTCCATTTGGACTTTTTTTGTTTTCCTCATAAAGCCCAACCTGAAGTCAATTTGTGAATGCCTAGCTGCCATTTCCCAGCTACCCATAGGCCTCTACACATCCTTCAGGTGCATATCTCCCTTACTTTTGCATCAATTTTATGCTTGTCAGCTCGAGTTTATTCTTGGTCTTCTCATCTTCTCACGTCCCTTTTATTATTCCTATCCATCCATCACTATCCTGCAGTTTTCCATCTCACTGTTCCAAAATAAACTATGATAATATGAAAAGTACAAAACAAATGTCTGCTTTTAACCTCTTCCCCATTTTGACAAACACAACCATTCCAAGTACCTGTTTCATTGCCATTATTGATCTTTTGTAAACTTGAAGGCAGTCACTAGGACACCCTCAGATTAGAGTTCTGCAGAAACTTCTTTATCCCTGCTCTGTGAGAGCTCTGGCCCATCACTGCACTTAGTGGGACAGGGCAGGAAGTAGGTACAGGTGTTAGTGAAAGGCAGCATTGAGTGTCAGAATGATGTGACTTTTGGCAACCATAACTATATTTCCAACTGATACATGAGACATGGAATTTGTATGCTCTGGGTGCAGAGATGATGAGAAAAAGCTCTTCCCCTGAGCCTCATGTATCTGAGTTGGAAATCTGTACCCAAGAGGAAAGAATATGATGGAGATTAGCGAGCCATGGCTTCAGGGCTGGGCCTGGATTCTTCTATTTCTGGTTAGTTCTTTAACCAAGGTGTGGATTGGCTGATGGCAAGAAGATTTTCTTAGGCCTCTACTGGGCCCCACTGCAAAAAAGCTGAAATTAATCAAGAATGCTATACTTTGAGACCCGAGAAGCCAGACTGTAATACATTCCAACACCTCCCCACCATGTTCTAAAGGAACCCAGGGCAATTACATAGAGATTGCCAGATGTGACTTGTGGGGAGAAAGGGTTCTTTGGACAAATACCCTATGGGGTCACTTGGGTTAAACAAAGTTACACAGAATTGTTTGTTGCAGAGCCTCTGGAAACTTTTAATTTCCAGTTTTGGTCCCAAACTATGTTAGCATTTACAGCATTTCCCAAATTTATATGAATGTCAAATTCTTTTTACAGAGCACATTTGAGAAATTAAAGTGTAAATATTCACAAAGAAAAGTACAATGTTTTAGAATATTTCTGTAGCTATAGACACCCTTGGCCGCAAAGTAGGTTTTAGCCAGAAGTGCCCCCAGGCCCAGTCCATTCAGAGTGCACTCTTAATGACTGGGTTTATGCCAGTCAAATCAGCAGCTGATGACTCACTCGAACACCTGACCTGGCTGTACCCCCAGACCAAATATTTCATTTGAGTGGACTTCTCAGAGAGTATTAGCAGAGTCCTACCTCCCAGTTGTGTGATACATAGGGTAGTACTAATTGTCATTAAACTGAAATTCCTTTTTTCCAACTCGTACTTGGTATATATACACCAATTCTGGGCTTTAAGATTACTCATGATTTTGTGAACTCTTCAAACTGTATTATAAAAATGCTAATTTTATAATATCTGGTTATTAGGGTTTGTGGGCAAAAAGATTATGTGGAATTGTCTTAGCTTAGTTATATAAACTCTGGGAAATGTAGAGACTACTTTAGGCAGTATCAAAATCCTTCCTCTGGAAAAAAATCACAGACATCCAGTAAACGTTTCATTGTTTTCCTGTTGTTGTGTATAAGCATCAGTGACCTATGACTGTTCTTAAGCCTCGTTTTGGTTCTTCTCCACAGACAGCGTGGAAGATGAACTGGAGATGGCCACTGTCCGGCATCGGCCTGAGGCTCTGGAGCTTCTGGAAGCCCAGAGCAAATTTACCAAGAAGGAACTCCAGATTCTTTACAGAGGATTTAAGAATGTAAGAACTTCCTTTTTGATTTTACTTTCACACTGTTCTCAGTAGAATGTTGAGAAGAGAGAGGGAAGAAGGGCCCCATCATATGCACATTTCATATGGATCTTTCCTAGACGTGGATATCATCGATATCCATTTAGACTTTGAGTCACTTTGGCACACCAGTGCTCCTACAACATGGGTGGACATTAAACAATGATAAGTACAGAGAAAGGCATACTCAATTCGGTTCTTGGTATGTTTTGTTTGTTTGATTGGCTTTGGCTATAATGACATCACTTCAATAAGCTTCAATTCTCTCTTCATTAGTGAACGATAGTCTTATGTTTGACTTGTATCCTGACTATAGCTTAAGGCCCATCAGGGAGTACCATTCCTAGCATTGGAGAGGAGTCCCTTTAAGTTTCTATAAAATCATGCTACCAGTGACTCTAAACCACAAGGGTCTGTAGGTAGGTAGACCTTACATCTGGTTCTTTATAAACCAGGTGGACCTATGATTCTCCTTCCCGAGTGAATCATTCTCAAAAGGAGTGATAGTTCATGCATACCAGAGGGTGAGGGTGAGAGATAATGAGTGGTTCAGACAATTGATCAGGGACAAACTCTTGTTGAATACTTGTTATGTGTTTAATATTAAGCCAAATTCTGTAGGTTATTCAAAAGCCAGAGAAAATATTCAAGGAGCTTCTGGTCTGTATAGGGAAAGAAGACATGAATTTATTTGAAAACAATTCATCCGTGGGGCCTCTGGCTGGCTCAGTAGGTAGAGCATGTGACTTAATCTCAGGATTGTGAGTTCAAGACCCATGTTGGGCTTGGAGCCTACTTTAAAAAAAAAAAAAGGCATTTCATCCTTTTAAGTGTCACATGATTGTGCATCAAATGGCATGCATAGGCCAACATGTATCATGTTCTTACACACATGTAAACCATGGTAGCTACACTAAAGGTGCCCCTTGTGATCCAAATTAAATGGCATGGATCCCTCCTCAAATCTTCCCCCTAAAACCCTCATTCCATGATCTGTAGCCTCTATAGTGTTTAAAGAGTTTTGCTAATTCGAGCCTCTTCAAATATGACCATCTCAATTGCTATCTCGTTGCAACTTCATGCAGACCAAATGAGAAACTCTGTCTCCTCCACAGGGATCCACACAAAAGTTTACTCAGAGGATGTGTAACGCTAGTTGACTTTTCAGAATATTTTTATAGCGTTCCAACATGCATATTACACACAACCTTCCGCCATCTCTTTGACTCCACGGGGTCTCTCCATTTCTGCTCTCACCACTCTCCTGTCCTGGGCTTTCTAAATTTTTCTTTCCCCATTAATACTCTGAAACCTGGTTCTCTGCTCATACCCAGGCCTTTGTGGGGGTAGACTGAGTGTAAAGAAGGGAGATGTCGTGGAGTTGGGCATTTGCCCCACACAGACAGGACTCTCATTAAAAGGAATCTTGACGTGCAATCTATCAAGATGACATGTGTAAACAAACATGCATGGAGAGATAAGGGCTTTGGAAATGAGGCTAGAGAATTGTTAGTTATATCTATGATGCACAGTGTACAGAGAGCAAACACTTACCAAACACCAGCTGGAATGACTATTGGCAGCAGCAATCAGATACAAAATGGTTGTCTAATAAAGGAGAATTTCATCCAACCTCTCATCATCCCTGCTACGTTATCACTCCACTGCTGTGACTGAAGGTCTCTCCGTTTGGGGTCAGGCTACCTTTTGTACTTTTTTTTTTTTTTTTTTTCAAATTGAGATCATGATTACTGCCATCGTTAACCTCCAGAGGCAGCATCTCTGCAGGTTGGTCTTCTCCAAGTGGCACTTCACAGAAATTGCCTGGGCTCTGACGTCTGCATTCGTTTATTTTTGTCTTTTATTTTCTTTCATTTTTGTTGCTCTCTTTTATTTTTGTCTTTGCTTACTTGTCCTCTTTTCTTCCTCTTCTCCCTTCCTCCTTGTTTTCCAGACCCCTACTCTTTCCCCTTTCCCTACCCTTCTGATTCCTGCTCTATTTCCTCTTCCTGTGCTTTCTCCTTCCTTTCTACCTCCTCTGTCTCTTCTCCTTGTCATTTCTTGTTCCTTTTCTTTCACTTCCCCTCTTTCCTTTCTCTTTCTTTTTTTCTCTTCCTTCTGCATCAATTTCTCTGTCCCCCCCATTCTGCACCATAAGATCAATGTCCATCAGACACAAATGTGCCCAGAGCATATTCACATACTCCTTTCCAAGAAAGCTGCCCACAGTTTGCTCAGAAAATATTAATTGGTGTCTCTGATAAATCAAAGGCAACTGTTCTTTTCGTCTGGGGTTGTCTTTCCCCAGTCAAGTGTCCAACTCTAATAAATATACCCTGAATTATATCAAGAGAGGCATGAAAGCAGGGCAGTGGCACTCATGTTTAACAGGATGACAGCCCTCTGAACCAGCTTAGCATCTGAGAAAGCAGACCAACCACTCTTGTTTTCCTGAACACCAATTATCTCAAGCTCTTAAGATCAAAAAAATCATTCCAGGGAACCAATTGGGTTATTTATTTTTAATGAAACCTTTTAAAGCTCCCTGTATTTTTATTAAAAGGATAAACTAGTTACCTACATCTTAACACAGTCATTCTTATATAAAAGAGGCTCAACATGACAAATCACCCCTGTCAGTAAGATTGCCAGAACCCCACAAACTTTTTCCAGTACCGTATCCCTGATAACATTTCCTCATTTCCCACACAGATAAAATGGGGAATGAGAGAAAGGTAAGATAGTAGAGAAAATTTCTCAACCTGTTTTACCCACTGAGTCACCCCCAGATTTTTGTTTTCTTACCACCTGCTGAGCTGAGTCTCCAAAAGTAGGCAGCTGAAAGGAATTAAGAGTATAGCATACTGTTTCTCCATCTTTAGTGTGCCTTGGAATCAACCGAAGGCTGCTGAAGCCCAGATTTCTGGGCCCCAGGCTCAAAGATTATGATTTGGTTGGTCTGAGATGGGGGTGAAGAATTTGCATTTCTCATAATTTCCCAGGTGATGCTAATGTTGCTGGTTTGGGGACCACACTTTAAGAATCACTGTGAAGATATCATTAAACTTTGGGTCACTTGGACTCAGGTCATATCTTTTCTTTTTTTCTTCATGTCCATATCTTGTTTAGGCAGCTCTCAGAATCAGTAGTCTGTGTCTCCTTACCTCTACAAATTGGGATATTGATACCTACATCGCCTGAGTTTTGTTTTGTTTCGTTTTGGCTAAGTTTTATCTGTTTGTATTTGAGAAATTAAGATAATAAATATGAAGTTCAATAAAAAGGAGTTATAACAATACAACTCCAAATAGTCAAACTCTGTTTTCAGAGTTTGTTCCATCAAAGGGGCCAGTCATGGGTGGCCACACATTGTTTTGGGGTTTTGAATTACATAACTGTGCATAAAAAGGATGCTGAAATATACAAGGTATTCTCTCCATGTCAGCAGTCTGAAACTTAAACTGCAGGTTGCAATCATGCCAGGACCTTTAAAAATTACAAATTTTTTGGTACCAGGCTTGATGATTCTGATGTAATTGCTCTGGGAAGAAGCTTGAGCATCAGGATTTATAAAGCTCTCCAGGTAATTAAAGCGTGCAGCTAAGATTGACAACCAATCAACTAGATGCATAAGATCCTTGTCATAAGGTGCTTCTGTCAGAAAAAGAATTGACCTAATTGTGGTGAGTCCTATAGTCTTGAATACCAATGGTTAGACTGGCTACATTGGAACTTAATGAGGTTTTTGGTGGGTTTCCATCCTTTGGGGAGATGTGTGTGTGTGTGTGTGTGTGTGTGTGTGTGTGTGTGCGTAGGTGGGTAACAGATCTTACTTCTAATGATTCTGATTCAGTTAAATCTGAGGTGATGCTCAATAATTTTTTTTCTAAACTTAATTGAAAAAAAAATCCTATTTAATAGATAGCTAATAGACAGTCACATTTGAAAACCACTAACCCGGAAGGTCAGATAAATACCCATATACGTGATTCATAAACTTGATTTGCTGCTCTTATTCAAAATCAAGCATAACTTCAGTTCAGTTTTAGGTGATCGTGAATGGTCTTCTGGGGCATTAAGTTTTAATATGGCTATGCCGCTTTGACATTTACTTTCATTAGTTAATAATTTACAGCATATTCTTCCCATTGTTTAAGGCAAGATGTGGAAGTTAAAAGAAGTTAGATCTATTTGCTTTAGACAGCTGGTGCCTTCCTGTCCCAAATCCTTCCCTGCTTCTTTATCTTTCACCACTTTGAATTATAAAAGATCAAAGTAACCATTAAATTCAAATATATCTTTAAGACATCACTTTAATGCTTGGTAATGTCCTTTTTCCCCTAAAAATGCTAAGTGTTAATATCCTTGCTACCTAAAAATGAAGAATGTCTGTATTGTTTTTTTTTAATTATGTGTAAGAAATTATCACATACTTAGTGGCTTAAAAAAACACTCATTCATCATGTCACAGTTTTGAGGGTCAGGAGTCCAGAAGTAACTTAACTGGGTCCTTTGGACAGAGTCTCACAAAGCTGCAATCAAGGTATTGATTAGGCTGCATTTCTTTCTGGATCCTGGGATACTCTTCCTAGCACACATGTTTGTTGGCTGAATTCATGTCCCTGTGTTGTATTTCTGAGATCCCCACTCTCTTCCTGGCTGTCATCCTGAGGCTACTCATCTCCCAGAGGCTGCCTGTGGTCCCTTGCCCATGGCCTCTCCACAGAGTCTCTTATAATGTGCAGCTCACTTCTTCAAAGTCAGCAAGGGAGAATCTCTCTAGTCTGCTAAGGCAGAGTATTTTATGATGTAATATAGACATAGGCATGACATCTCATCCTACCACTTTTGTATATCCCAGCACTCAGGGGAAGGAGATTAAAAATAATGTGACTTACTAGGAGTCACCACCATAGGTTGTGTCCATCACAGCAGCGTTTCTAGGGAGAGAGTAACCCCAGAAGCCAGCAGCTGAAGCAGCTAAATTAAATCTGAAGTCGCATCTCAACCATGGTTAATCCCCTCCCTCAGTGTTGTACTAAAATCCAGACCTCTCCTTGGGGATTTTGCCAATAGTGGCACAAAACTTTTCCTTGATTTCTGCAAGAGGTTTAATGTTGTGACCAAAAGAACCAGCAGGAGATGAAAGTTTTATTTATCGGTTTTTTCTTACGCCACTTGAAGAGTTTGAGAAGTCACTGCATCTTTAAAAATAGATGAGGGGAAGTGGGGATGAAATTATAGGAGTCTACATTTTTTACAAAGTACCTTTATATAAAAAGCACTAAACCCCACTTATAGTAGGGCGGAAGAGAGGAGGAGTTTAGCACATGCTTGAAAAAGAGCGGGATATGGTGTTTAGGATAGAGAAATAAGCTGCTAATTGCATAAGGCAATTGCTCTTTTATCATGAGCCCTTAGAGTTATTCTTGAGGCTTCACAGGCTGATTGTGTAACCTTCAGTAAATCACTTCATCCCTGGCAGCTTCTGTCTCCCTGTCAGCAAATTAGGGATTACAATCTTTTCTTCCAATCAGGGAGGGGGGTGGGTAATAATTGGTTTTGTTCTGCTCTTGAAAGACTCAGATAAAAGATCTCCCTTAAGTGCAAAGTATTACTCATGTGCTTTAAAATCAAGGTGTAAGAACAGAGGTAAAATGTTATTTTCTATGCCCTAGCAGAATTTTCTGTCCAACTTCCAGGAAGCAGAGCTTTCTGAGAAGTTTGTCTATAGGTCTCAGCAGATAAACATGGCTGCCCTTCTGACTTCCAAATACTGGCATGATAGAAGTGTTTTACTGGGTTCAAACCTTTCAACTGACATTTTCTACCTTGGGTAGATGGTTTAGCTTCTCTAGACATCAAATTCTCCTTTGAAGATTTAGGCTATTAATGCCTACACAAGTGGGAAAATGATGAAAAATATTTTGCATAATTTCTTCCATTGAGAGTTTGCTCAATAAACATTGGCATTTGTTTTTTTTATTTTTAACTAATTAAGCATCATGCTAAATTTTTGAAATCATGTGGGGGACATAAATTGAAACACCTAAGTTTCTCATCTACAATCAACTCCTCATGCTGCCTCACGGGAGATATGTATGCTTAACTTTCTTCTTTATTCTCCTAGGTATTTTTATGTGCATGTATTTATGAGTTTGCATAGGGATTCTTTTGACACAAATGGGTTTGTTAATACATGTATATTACAGATTACTTTTACCTAACAATGAGCAATTGTAAATATTTAATTTTATTTTCAAGCAACCATTATACACATGTTGGTCAGAAGTTCCCTGTTTGGGGACACTTTGAGCCTGACCTGCTAATTAGTCTAGTGGGTTAGCACACTAGTTTTCAGCCTCCTCTTTGATTGCTTGGGAATTCCCATAGGGGAGAGAGTAGTTTCTGCACTGCCTTTCCATCCTATCCCTTTTCCAGAGAGGGTTTTACTTTTTAAAGACTATACCATCACCTCACCACACCAGTATCCACAACTGTCCCTCTCCCTGACAAAGAAAAAAAGAGAGAGATAAATAGAAGTGGGCCAAAGACCTTACTTCTGTTGAACCTATAAGTTTCCTAAAGACCATGGCCTGAGCCTGATTCATTTTGATATTCTCTACTCCTAATTCCAAATGTGTGGCTCATTGTACCATTCAGTATCTGGTTTTAGAATAAAAGTACTAGACCAAGATAATAGATAAAAGTCATCTTGTAGGGGCGCCTGGGTGGCTCAGTCGTTAAGCGTCTGCCTTCGGCCCAGGTCAGGTCCCAGAGCCCTGGGATCGAGCCCCGCATCGGGCTCTCTGCTCTGCAGGAAGCCTGCTTCTCCCGCTACCATTCCCTCTGCTTGTGTTCCCTCTGTAGCTGTGTTTCTCTCTGTCAAATAAATAAAATCTTTAAAAAAAAAAAAAGTCATCTTGTATCATCCATATAATGCTAACTTCTAAAATAGCTTGTACATTCATTAAACAAAATACATATGCAAAGGGCACCCAGGTGTTCAGTTGGTTAAGCTTCTGCTTTCAGCTCAGATCATGATCCTGGGGTCCTGGGATGTAGTCCTGCATCAGGCTCCCTGTTCAGCAGGGAGTTTGCTTCTCCCTCTACCTCATCCCCTGCTCATGATCTCTCTCTCATATTCTCTCTCTTTAAATAAAATCTTTTAAAAAAAGAAGAAGAAGAAAAGAAAAGAAATACATATGCACGATATTTAACTCTTGTTTGGCTCCTAAAGCTGTCTTTTCTCAATAAAAGTTACCTGTCCATGTATCCAGTCACCCAGAAATAAGATGTCTTTCTGGATTCTTCCCTTAGAACCTACTACATCTAATTAATCACCAAATTCAGACAATTTTCTAGTCTTTATCTCTCTCCTATATGCCCCTACCTTCTCATCTCCACTGCACTTGCCTCTCTGTGATCTCTCATCTTCATTACCACAATGGCCTCCCAATCTCTTGGACTCCAGTAGTATCTTCCTCTGAACCTGTCTCCACAGAGCATCTGAAGGCACTTTTCTAAAGCACAAATTGGACCCTGTTGATTTCTACTTAAAACCACTTAATGTCTGTCCATTGTCATTAGAAGACAGACTCAAGAACCTTATGTACTCATCAATGTATATTTGTTGAGAGTCTACTATAAGTCCAAGCCTGAGTTTGATCCTCTCTGTACTACAGTGACCCAACCAGCCCTTGCTTACTTTTCCAGTCTCATCTCTCATTATCTTTTATTCACTCTGCTTTATCCATGAAGAACTGCCTGTTGTTGATGTGATTCCCTCTGAGGAGTCTTGATCTGCCCTTTTCTTCCTGTAGAGAATGCTATCCTCCATGACTCTCTTACCTTCATGAGGGAAATTCCTATACCTTCTCCACATTTCAGCTTAGATTTTACCTCAACATAATTTTTTCAATCATTCATTCTGTGAGTGCTAATATAAGCCCACCACTCAACTAGGTATTTAGGTTGCATTGACTAAAATGATGGATAAGTTCTCTTAGAGCTTACATTCCAATGGGAGTTGGGGAGGCAGGGTTGGTGGAAGGGAGGGATGAGACAATAAATAAACAATTAGGGAAATCCCTGGTGTGATTAGAATTGTGATGAAATATGTGATAGAAAGGTAGAACAGAGAGCTTCTTTTGATGTGTGGCTAAAAAAGAGTTCCCTGGGGAGATGGCACTTAATTGAATCTAGAATATCAAGAAGGACACAGTCACCTAGAGGACATTCCAGGCAGAGAGAGAACAACCATATCCTAAAGCAAGAGTGAGGCAAGAGTGTGTGGAACCTCCAGTGTTCATTTTATTTTATTATTTCTAATGATATTGAGAAAGTACTGGTTTTAAAAGGGTCAGATATAATATATGGTAATGATTTTTTAAAGATGTTCTGTGAGGCTGCTCTAAGAAGAATGGAGTGTAGGGACCCAAAGCAAAACAGGAAGACCCTTGAGAAAGAAGTTTCAGGAGAGTAGGGAAAGAAGTGTTCTTAGACCAGGATGGTGGCAAAATATGGTATGTGGTGGAAGCTGAGCTAACTGACCATTTTGATGGTTTGGATTGAAAAGATGAGAGGAATTGAGGACTCAAAGTTAACTCTAAGCTGACTTTGAAAGGCTTATGTAGAAAAACTTTATTTGACACCTGGTAGGTTTGGAGACCCTCCTAAGGTGCTCCCCACCATTGCACTGATTTAAGGACCCCTTTCCTATTCTATAAGCTCCCGGAGGACAAGTACTGTTTCTTTTTTTTACCATAATATCATTAAATCCTCAGACCATGTCTTGTATATAACATATAATCAATAAATGTTTGTGAATGAGTGATCCCAATCAAAAAATGCAGGGAGTCATCCCACATAAAATTTTTATCTTCTCTCATTTTTTTTTAGTTCCTTTCACATCTACCTAGTGAGACTGAAGAGCTATCACTTTGCTCTTGGAAAACAAAATCTAATGATAAAGAAAGGGAAAGAGCATGAGTTTTCTTGTAAAAGAACTACAAAAATAGCTTGACACATTTGCTGGGTTTATCATGCAATCCTCAAGAATGTTAAGGGCAGTCTCATATGGTAACAAAAACTACTTCTAGTTATTACAGATGTGTTCATAGTTTTCATCCCATAGATACTCATATCTTTTAATGCTCAGCAAATATACTGAAAAGTGAATAATAGGATCTCTGTAGCTCAAGAACCTCTCTCATCTCAGCAAAATATTTCAAAAACTAAAATAGATTGGGTGGTGGCATCTGATGATTCCCATATGTATTAGAGTAGGTTCACTGCTGTAACACACAGTCCAGTATTTCAGGGGCTTAATGCAACAGAGGTTTGTTACTTTCGAATCTCCAATCCTAGGTGGATCATTAAAAGTTGAATTCAGGTTGGTGGCTCCGCTTCACCTGTTCATTAAGGTTATTCCTTCCATCTAGTGATTCCACTATTATCTGTGGCCTCAGCACCATCCACTGGGCCAACTATGTCTGGTCCTTGGTCAAGAAACAAGAAAGAGAGTGGGGTTCTTGAGTGGCTCAGTGGGTTAAAGCCTCTTCCTTTGGTTTACGTCATGGTCTCAGGGTCCTGGGATCGAGTCCCACATCAGGCTCTCTGCTCAGCAGGGAGCCTGCTTCCTCCTCTCTCTCTGCCTGCATCTCTCTGTGTCAAATAAATAAATAAAATCTTAAAAAAGAAAAAAAAAGAGAGCAAAGAATACATGGGACACATTGGGCATTTCCTGGAGCGTCTGACACTCCTGCTGCCCATAGTCCATTGGTCAAAACTCAGTTACATGGCTCCATTTGACTTTAAGAGAGGCTAAGAAATACATATTTCAAAAGAAAGTAAAATTAAATTTCCTCTAAATTAAAGAATAGCATGGGAGAAAGTTATGTCAGAAATTCCCAAGATCACCCCCAAGTTCAGTCATTTGCCAAGAGGACTCTCAAGATTTAGTATATAAACATATTCAATGCTACCATCTGTTAGAGCAAAAGGATAAAAAACAAAATCAACAAAGGGAAAGGTGCATGGGATAATGCATGGAGGAAAGCAGATGCAAACTTCCAAGAGTGCTTTCCGAGTGGAGTCACACAGAATGGGTTCATCTTCCCCAGCAATCAATTTTGACAACATAAGTAAAATGCTATCTACCAAGGAAAGTCATTATGTACTCAGTCCCCAAGGCTTTTCCTGGGGCTGGTTACATAAGCACCCTCTGTCTAGCATGTACCTAAATTCTAGACCTCCTGAAGCAAAACAGGTGTTCAGCATAAACTATATTGTTTGCACAAACAATTTAGGTACAGTGAGCCATTCTTATCAGGGGACGGTGGAAACTCTCCCAATTCCCCAGATTCTAGCTCTTAAAGACTGAAATATATGCCTCTAAAATTTATATGTTATAGCTCTAACCCCCAATGTGACTGTATTTCGTAATAGGACCTTTAAACAGGTAAAACAGGTAATTAAAGTTAAATGAGGTCATAAAAATGAGGCCCTAGTCCCCTAGGACTGGCATTCTTAGAAGCAGAGGAAGAGACACCAAGGAAGCAGGGCACAGAGGAAAGGCCCTGTGAGGACACAGCAAGAAAGCAGTCAGCTGCAAACCAAAGAGAAGTCTCAGAAGAAGCCAACTCTGTGAGTACCTTGATCTTGGACTACCAGCCTCCAGACCTGTGAGAAAATAAATTCCTATTGCTTAAACCGCCCATCTGTGGTATTTTGTGATAGTGTCCCTAGCAGAACAGTAAGGGCCAATTTTGCAAGTAGACCTTTCTAAGTGCAGCAGCCTCAGTCCTGCCATGCTAACTTGTTTCTATACAAAAGTGCATGCATTTTGGAGTAAATACGGTAATGTGGTTGGATGCCATTTCTGGCATTGGGCAAGATGGTTGGTCTCTCTGGGCTTCCCTTATCTAATCTGCAAAATTGGAGAAATAGCATTTCAGAGGCTTTGCAAAGATAATGAATGTAAGGCACAGAGCACAGATTCTATCTTATTATAACACTCAAAATGTAGCTATCATTATTCCTACGGTCATTATCATCAACAATATTGTCATCACGCTGCTCCTCTGAATTGTGTTATAATCTAGAAGGGGTGGGGCAGGAAGAGGGGGAGAGAAAGAATCTTAAGGAGGCTCCACACTGAATCCTGAGGTCATGACCTGAGCTGAAATCAAGGGTCTGATGCTTAACCAACTGAGGCACCCATACACCCCTAGAAGCTCTTTCTTTGAGCTTTGCCCCACACCCTAGCCTGAGGACAAATTTGGAAAGTATGCACTTTTATTTTGGTTTCATTTTACCCTATCATTTGAATTCTTGGAGAAATGATAACCGTATTTCTCATAATAATTCCTTCCACCGAGATTTTTGAAAATCAAAAGAGATAAGATCATTTGTGATGTTTTAAACATACAATGCAACATAGAGATGCAGGTAATTTTTAAAAAACAACTTACATAAAAGCAACCCTTTTGAAAGGCAAAAAAAGCTCTGGGAGCATTTCTAAAGTCTTTAAGACGGTTTGTCCATTTAAACACAACAATTCTGTAAGATCAAATTTTATTTTTCTTTCAAGTCCTAGATGAGCTGGTCCATTCTAATGGGGCAGTTCCGCTCCATCAGGGCATTTCAAAATGCAGGGTTCTTCCCACACAGTGCCCTGCTCTCCCTTTGCTTGGCTGCTCTCCCCATCTGCATTGTGTAAACTAGGTCAATTTCACATCCATGTCCTGAGGGAAGGTGAATGAGCCAGAGAGCAGGGTCAGGTGACTTGCTTTAATTTAGAGATAACATAAACATCATATACATCACTTTCACTTACATCCTATGGACTCTCTGGTCACATGAACCACCCTGCTCCAAGGTAAGTTAGGAAATGTGGTGTTTAGCTGGACAGCACCGTGTAGAGGTAGAAGGAGAAACTACATTGTGGAAACAACTAGCCCTCTGCCAAAGTCAATAAAACTCACTTCCACTGAATTTTCCTAGAGAATATCCTAAATATTTCCTAAGTTAGCCCAGCTAATCCTTCTAAGACAAATTTCTCAAATGTTCCTTCAAACTCATATATCCCTTGACGGATCAAGATTTTAGAAATAATAATAGTAAGTCTGTCTTCTGAATGCTTTGAGGTTTCCCACTTCCTCAGCACTGTACATCAGAAGTGAATAGATAACAAGTTCAAAAGCAGTTTCATCCAAGGAAGTCTGTGGATACAAACCTGTTGTATCCTTGTTGTGTAAGGAATCAGGTCTTTAAAGCACAGAACCCAAGCACCAGGAGGAGGTGGTAAGACTTCTGTGTGCATCAGATTTGAAAGGCATTACTCCTTCTCATTCTTTTTGGAAGCACTAACTTGTTCACACAAAGGTGTCCCTGGGAGTCCAGTACATAATTTTTCAAATTCAGCACATGCTCTTCAATGAGCCCGCCGTGCAACTTTGGAAGTTTTGTGGTTAACACTAAAGACAAATTCAGGATACCCTTTATCAGTGCAAGTGGCTGGCAGTGAACCTATCTCATAAAGTCAGATCATTTTCCATTTTCTTTTTTTTATAGTTCCCACTTAAATGTGTTCATTAATATAAGACTAACTGGCAATTATTTTAGTGATCCTGGCAGGCATTCAAATCTTCATTAAAATAAAGTAAGTTGCCAAAACTTTAGAAGTCTTTTCAATGCTACATTTGAGTTGATGTGTGAGACTCGAAATCCTCTTAAATCTGTGTTGATTAATTTAACTTGAGGGAAATATGAGGAGATGTGTCAAAGGAAATGAGGTAGAATCTATAATTTTTTTTATCTATGCACATTCTAATGAACTAGGCCTAATATGTGATGTTTCAACTCCCATAGAATTTTAGGAGTTTGAGTAAAAACTTCTCATGTCAAGCTCTTCCTGGTTATTCATCCTTTGCACAACAGAAGGAGCATCTATCACTTATTGAGTACTTACTATATTCCAGGTACTTTGTTTGTACTGGATACATTTTAATGAGTAAAAGAGAATTATCCTCAACTCATAAACACTGGAGTCTAGTGTAGGAAGTGTAAACTTAGTAAGAAAGGGAAAAACTAATTAAATGGAAATTGTGGTACATTCAATGAAAAGAATAGGACAGAATTCTGTGAGAGACTCTTATGTGGGCACAGGGGACCTGGAAGCCATGATGGTTATGTTTTATTTGTTAACTGGGTTAGACTCTGGTGTCCAGTTGTTTGGCTAAACCTTAATCTAGATATTGCCATGAAGGTGTGCTGTAGATGTGATTAACATCTACAATCAGTTAACTCTAAGTGAAGTGCACCTTAATAACCCGGTTGCCTCATCCAGTCAGTCAAAGACCTTAGGAACAAAAACTGAGGTTTCCCCCAAAAGAAGGAATTCTGCCTCGATATTGTAACATAGAAATCTTGCCTGAATTTCCAGCCTGCCTGCCTGCCCTACAGATTTCAGACTTGTGAGTGCCCATAACCCCATGCCAGTTCCCTTACATCCACTGCTCAATCTCTCTCTCCCTCCTCCTTCCCTCCCTCTCTCCTTCTCTTTTCCTGCCCCCCACCTCTCTTTTCTCCTCTCCCCCCTTCTCTCTCTCCTTCTTACTTGGTTCTGGTTCCCCATAGAACCTTGGCTGACACAGAAAGCTTTCCTAAAGTCAAGGCTTTTTATGCCAGACCTAAAGAGAGAAGGACTCTTTACAAGCAAGGAAAAAGTTATCCCCTATTGAAAATACAGCAAGTGCAAAAGCCCTAAGGCAGGAAAGGGTTTATAAAATCCAGGGAAGTAGTGAAAGTTATTGTGGCTGTGGTTGAAGGAGAAGGGATGAGACCATCCAGGTGGGCGTGAAGCAGGTCACACAGAGCCTTGCAGGCTAGATTTGGTTCCACGTGGTAGGAAACCATTGATAGTTTAAGTAGGAGAGTGATATATACTTTAAAAAAAAATAACTCTATTTGGCAGATAATGGGTTTGGTCAAGGAGGGAGAAGGAGGAAGGGGAAACTAGTAAGGAAGATATTGCAGTAGCCTGGAGTATATGTGATGGTGAATTGGACTAAGAATTGTGGTAGCCGAGATGGAAAGGAGAGAGAAATATCTACCATTTAGGGCTCTTTGATGGTGGGCTGCAGAAACCCAGCCTGATTGACAGAAGAAGAAAGAAAAGCACGTGGAGAGATCTAGGGCAGCTCTCAGAACTGAAGGAAAACGTGAACACCCAAGGTTTTATAAGAGAAAAGCATCCAGCGGCTCCAGGTGGACCGAAGTAAACTAATGGGGATGGATAAAATATTGAACTAGAACTACATCGGTGTCTAACACCCCTTACTCTCTGCTTTGCAGCCAGACTGGGCTCCTTTCACTTCCTAAGCACGTGTTCTTTCCAGGGAAATAACCAAATTATGACACCTGCCGGAGGAAACCTGGAGGCGGAGCCTGTGCGTGTCTGGGAGAGTCAGAGCTCACTACAACCCTGTCCTTGTACTGCTTCTCTACTCATCCCAAAGCCTGGCTTCCCAGGCACCCCCACAACACCTTTCCATCCTGGTCTTAACTACAGACTTATCCACACATTACTCTTATTTACATTGTTGGAAAAAGAAATCACCTGTGGAGAAGAGCTTCTGGCCCTTTCTGCTCTCAGGGTCTTTTCACGCCTTGTTTCCCAGGACACACGTTTGCTTCTATTTAGTATGGACTGTTCCAGTATCCTCCTAAATCCTGCCTATCCTGAGCACATGGGATTAGATCAAACCCCTTCTCCCCAGAACATTCTGTCATTGCACTCAGTTTGTTTCTTTAGCATTATCATCATCTGTAATGATAAATTAATTTATTGATTCACTGAATCCCTACGAGATGGGATATTAATGAGGGCCAGGCCACTGACATTTGACTCACCCACATAGACCCAGAACCCAGTATATTTTTTGGCATACAGTATGTCCTTAATAGGCACTTGTTGCTTGGACACCTCTTTAACCCTGAGCAGGGCTGCATGCACCCTGTAAAGGGCTCCAGGGACTAAATCTCAGCCTCAGGGAATTTGTCCTGGCTAATTATTCTTTTAGACCTGCTTCCCATGTTACGCTATCTCTGGCCTCCCTCTTGTTTGTCTTGGGTTCTGTGCCACCCTTGTAGGCGAACTCTCTGTGGAGGTCTAGACTCTGGCTCCCCCTACCAGCTGTCTCCCAGGTATCCTTGGATTCTAGCACCTGCAGTCCTGAGCAGAAACTCCCACCTTTTCCCAAATACCTCACTTGGGCGTACTTCTCCGGCTCTCATTGTCTGCCAAAAAAAAAAGGAACAAAGGGATACAAAGATTAAGGAAACAGTGCTTCTGTTTTCAAATGCTTTACAAATTAATTACCAAATAAAGGCTAAACTAATGGAATTACTGAAGTAAAAATGAGTCTAAAAATTTGCCTGCAAAGTCCTACTAAACACTTTAAAAGCAGTGTTTTTGAGCTTGTTCGTCTCACTGTGAGTGAGTAAAAGGCAAGCAATTCAAAACAAGAGTGAATATTTGAGCCAATCTGATAAAATAATTACCAAATAAATTATTTTGTGTAAATGACCAATTTACATGGAACTGAAGATCGTGTTAGAGAAATAGACAGAAATATATCAGAGTTAATAAAATACGGCAAACTTCAGGAGTGGAAAGGCAAAGCTGGAGAACTAGCAGGTGCAAATACAACCCTTAAGAATTTTGAGAATCATGACTGAAATACCAAAAAGGAAAAAGAACCATGTGATCACATGTGGTATATTATTAATATGTTAATAGCGCTTGAAGTATAGTATGCACTATACATTATGATAAAATGCTTTCACATACAGGCCATTTTCACATTAGGTCAGATCATTTTAAAGCCACATCAAGAAAAATATTGACATTTTGTGGAAGAGGAAACAAGGGGCAGTACATTTCTTTCTTTTTTTTTTTTGATATAAAGAGATGAGGTTTAATGTAAAGTTTTGCTTGTTCCCATTCTTTTCTGTTCTTAGATATTTTTTCCCCCAAATATGTTTATTTTATTTTATTGCATGGAGCAATGGGTGTGGTGCATGAACAATAAATCTTGTAACACTGAAAAAATAAAAAGTACATTTATTTCTAACGTGCTGAATGACAAGCCATTTGGTGACAGAACTAGAACTCAGACATAGTTTTGGGTTTTTTTTTCCCAGTTCCATTTTGCCATAGCAACCCCTGCTCACCATGCACAAAACTTTAAACACTATAATCTATAAATAATAGAAGAAAGAGTGCTTTTAAAACCACTAAGGAATATCAAAGGACCATTTTACTAGAGTAGATAATGTTATCCCAGAAGATTAACTTTGGGTCCTCTTGAACCATTTCCTCCTATTGTTCAAAGATCCTTGGTTAACAGAGAGAAATGTTTACAGTGAGCTTAAATAGCACCTACCAAATCCTTCAGCCTGATGGACCTTTTTTTTTTAAGGATTCAAATAAGTCAATAAGGAAATAAAAAAAAAAGTTTCATGGGGGAAAAAAAGAGAAAAAAAATCACTAAACATTATTTGAAATAATCCAGGACAGGATATGATTAGGTTGCTGTAGTTTATTGCTACAGCTTTGGTCTGTAATTATTTCAGGACTCATAGAACCCATATGTTATCAGTGGTGATTGGAAGTGGGGTGGGAAATAATGTTTTTCATGGAACTAATAGTAGATTAAACACATTTTAATGTGCCATATACAACTGAGTATTTTATTGCTTGTCACCAGCAGGCTCAAGGCACCGTGTAATCTGCACAATGAAGTGAAGTAATGCCTACTTGGTTTCTTCTGGAACTCCACATAAAACCCCATATTAGTTCCCTAATGAAAGCAAGCCTATTACTGAACACACTTTGTATTATCATTAATAAATGCTGCTGATTTGTTGGATAGATTACACTTATTGAAAACAGAATGGGAGCATGCAGTTAATTACCAATTTTCCCTAATTAATTAGTGTTTTATGTGACTAGAATATTCTTCACTTGATCACAGCACTCGCTGCTAGAGTTGGATAAGCCAGATGTTTAAGAGAGCCTATCTCTAGCAGTACCTTCCACTGCCCTCCTTCCTTCATTACTCATTACTTGGAAATGTAGAAAGGACATTTGGGTCAGTGCAAAGGTGAGAACTAAGAGCCCTCTAATCCTGCATTGCAACCCCAGCTTTGATACTTACTGGTCATTTTACCCTGAGAAACTTCCCTGAACTTCACCTTCCTTATTTGTAAATGAGGATAATATTATCTACTTGTAATGCTGGTGAGGAGTCTAAAAGAAATCATTTTTAAATGGAGATGTTTATATTTGATGCTGTGTTCCTAAGCCCTTCCATGAATACACCCAACAGAAACAAAAATGTTCCATGCTCACACTCTTTGGGTATTGTGGTAAAGGTAAATTATATAGTGAGATCTCTGCAAATACACCTTTGAGAACAACTAATCCCACTTTCCCCAAGTTTTGCAGAGACTTATCTGAAGATTTGATCACTGTGATGGTTATTTATCCTGAGGTCAAATAATCAATGAAATAATGAAATATCTCCTTTGCCTTCCAACCTTGTCTTCTGCCTCTCAATTCAGAATTCTTGCTACTATAACAAACCGCTTTGGAAATTCTCAATCGCCTTGCCCATACCCCATACCAAATCATGAAACTCAACCTGTCATTCACACAAATTTATTGAGTTTCTACAGAAGATGGAACTGCAATAAACATTAAGGAAATGGAAAGTACGCAAATAGATGTGATTCTTGTCCTCAAGAAGTGAAGGGACCTTGTAACTTGAGTTATTTATTTTTCTACATTATTACTGTAGAGCCTGAACCATCTATCATAAGCATAGCAATTTTTGGCAGAGTGGTCATAACATCAAGAGGTTTAGAAACTTCCCAAGGTTATAGAGCTAATTAGTAGCTGAGACAGAATTCTAACAGACACATCTGAGTTCCCATCCCAAAATCCCAGCCTAGTATTCCAATAGAAACACACAGAATGTCTAAAAAAGTAAAGTGCTTTTTTTTTTTAAATATTGGCCCTAAACAAGTAGAATTTTCAGCTCTTTTATGTAACTAGGTAGAACCAGAATTTATAGTTCTCATTTGACTTATCAAGCCACCTCTGAGGTGAATAGTGGGTATTTGTTATGCAGGTACCATATGAAGTTCAAGATTACATGAAAAGGGGTTAATAAGGTAGTAAAACATCCTAACGTATGGGTAATGAGTATAGACTCTGGAGTCAGACTGCCTGGGTTCACATCCTGATCTGCTACTTACTCCCTTTTAGATGTTAGTTAGCCTCCTATATCTCAGTTCTGATTCATAAAGGACTAATCTTTTTGTCCAAGCAATCAGAAGAATGGGTTGACATTCAGAAAGATTGAAAGAAGGCCACATTTGGAGAAGAGGTCAAGAACCCCATATTCTTTGGGATTTAGGACTCCTTATAGACGTCTATGCCTACTTATGCCATAGGTAGCAATAATATATATATGTTTGGAGTTCAAGGGGAGAGGTACAGGCTAGAAAAGAAAAGTTGGGACCTTGACATCTAAATCAAATTTATCTCCATGAGACTGGATGAGATCACTAAGGGAACAAGCACAAGATATGATGAGATTTATGTTTTAGAAACATCCCTTTGACAGAGCCGAGTAAGAGGAATGAGAGCAGAGGCTGTTAGACCAGCTTGAAACCCACTGCAATAGTTCAAGTTTGAGATTAGCACTATGATAAGAGCAGTAACCGTGGTAATAACAAAAATGAGTTGTAATGCAATATAACTGTAATGAAAAATGAATACAATACCAGTTACATTAAAGAAATACAGCAAGGGGGGCACCTGGGTGGCTCAGTCGTTAGGCGTCTGCCTTCGGCCCAGGTCAGATCCCAGGGGTCTGGGATCGAGCCCCACATCGGGCTCTCTGCTCTGCAGGAAGCCTGCTTCTCCCGCTACCATTCCTTCTGCTTGTGTTCCCTCTCTCGCTGTGTTTCTCTCTGTCAAATAAATAAAAAAATCTTTAAAAAAAAAAAAAAAAAAAAGAAATACAGCAAGGGCCAGGACTCTCTACTTATTTTTGTGATCTGAAGCCAGAGAAGGCAGAGGTTAGTTGTCTCTTAGAATTTGTGTGGCTGGTCCCATGGAGAAAGAATAGACTCTCATCTTTAACTCAGAAAAGTCAAATTTCACAATGTTTTGAAGATGAACTCTCACCCATTTTTAGGATATATGTTCTAAACTCTTACTGATTTTATCTTTTCTTGCTCCTGGGATACCTTCACAACCACCTCCCATATTGAAAAGCTAGAGATGGTAAAAAAAGAGGCAGTAAGGGAAGTTTCTGATATTTACATTGTTTATGATATTGTCTCCTCTTCAGCAAGTTTGGACATTAGTGAAACCTATTTCTCCTATTTCTGAGCACTCTTTTCTTCCAAATGCTTAAAATTCTTTATTCCTTGTGTCCAACATTCATGCACCAAAAATTTTATAGGTGTGGAGAGGTGGGAGTAGGGATGTGCGTGTTTGTGTGTGTGTATTAAAATTTAATGAACAAGATGCATAAGGAAATAAAGAATGAAATAGAAGAGGGGCACCTGGGTGGCTCAGTGGGTTAAAGCCTCTGCCTTCGGCTCAGGTCATGATCTCAGGGTTCTGGGATCGAGCCCCGCATCGGGCTTTCTGCTCAGCAGCGAACCTGCTTCCCGCCTCTCTCTCTCTGCCTGCCTCTCTGCTACTTGTGGTCTCTCTCTCTCTCTCTCTCTGTGTCAAATAAATAAATAAAATCTTTTTTTTAAAAAAAAAAGAATGAAATAGAAGAAACTGGAGCACATTGCTTAGAAAACAAAAGGAGCAAGAGTGAAGAGGTGATTCAGCTTTGGATAATGATTCAGCTTTGGATAATGTTCTGGAGTTCTAATTACAATGCAGAGAAATGTATTTATCTAACTTTACATATATTTTATCAAGTCTTCTTCTTCCGTTCCATGCAAATGATCCTGATTTTATTTGAAAATTAGTCCCCTCTTTCTGTACATTACTTAATGTTAGTCCCATACAACAAGATGAACCTATTCACACAATTACTTGAACTGGCAACATTTGACTTTCCATAGATTATAAAATTTCAGATTTGTGAACTTTCCAAAGAATAAACAGAGTCTATTATAAAGGTGTAGGGAAACTGCAATTTCAAATTCCTTTCACTCCCCAAATTATTTAATGTAAATCCAGGGAAAAACAGGGTGGATTCTGTCTATCCATTATATGGCACAATAGTATTAGAAGCCAGTGATGTTTGTTAGCAGGTAATTTTATTACATACATACACACACACACACACATATGTATATATATATACACACACACATAGTTGTATATGTATGTATACATAGGTATATATGTAATATGTATATTATATAATAGCTTCTTATTTTTAAAAATATTATGAACTCAGTATTTATCTTATTGGATATGTCACAATATAGAGTAGATATCCCTCTCCCTTGAAAATATTATCCATTTCCTTGGTATCTCTGTTGTTCTTTCTATCTATTACAGAATTCTTTCCTCTTCAAAGGTTTCTTTTCCTGCACACATCTTTCAAACACTGTTTTTCCTTGGGGTTTTGTTCCTAACCAATTGCTCTTTTCATTTGCATTCTCATAAGAGGAGCACATCCATGCTCATGGAACCAGTTGCCACAAATGCAAGTAAATCTCAAATCAGTATCTCCAGCCCATGTGTGTCATTCAATATGCCTGTCCCATTATCTGCTCATCACGTCTTCTTCTTTCTTTTTTTAGATTTATTTATCTGACACTGGGTTTGATCTCACAACACTGAGATCAAGACCTGAGCTGAAATCAAGTCTGACAGTACCACCCAGGCTCCCCATCTGCTCATCACTTCTTCCTAACTCTGGCATAGACCCTCCAAATGCAATATGTCCAAAATGAAATATGCCATTCTCCATACCCCCAAACTGCATTTTCTCCCACATTCTCTTTCTTTTGCGGTTCATGACCATCTATCCAATCACTCAGCCTAGAAATCTGGGCTCATCCTTGAATCTTTCTTCTCCTTAATTGTCCATATCCCATCAGCCATTATGTTCTGCCAGATTTCTCTTTCTCAACTTTATTCCCTTCTCAGCACACCATAGCTCAAGTCTACACCATCTCTCTTGTGAAGTAGCAAGAATGTGCTAGTCTTTCTACCTCTGTCTTCTAATCAAAATCTAGTCTCCATCTCAGCGGCAGATCTTAGAATAAAACAGAAAAACCAGGGAAATACATTACTGTAACTGATTCTTTACTAACCTCTCAATGAAACAAAATTTCTCAAGTCCTTGGGCCAAGCCACTCTATCTGCTTCTGAAGCTTACCTTGGTAAACCACCAAGGAAGGAGCTGAGATACCAATGAAAGTCTGAGTCCAATGCTCAGAAGAAAAATACTCTTAAGTTCCTGTTTTTATATTTTGCTATAAAGCAAGTTAAAATCCTCAGAGCATACGGCAGCTAGAAATCGATAATTTTAAATACAGAATCTAAGCATGTTTAGTACAATGATATATTTAATTGTGTACCAGTAGTTCTTGAAAGCTGAATTATCTGTGATTATATATCTTTTTATATGTACCAGGTAGTAATAGAAGGCAAAAAACAAAACAAAACAAAACAAAACAAAAAAACAAAAACCACCACATTATGAAAGCCAGTAACACATGACAATCCTTTGATGTTATTTATTCTGGAACACTCTACCTCCAAAGTCATTACACCATGCAACTACAAGAACTCAGAAAGATCACAAAAATAGAAATATTGTATCACATTTTCACTTTCTATCTAAATTAGTCTTTTTTTTTGTAAAGATTTTATTTATTTGACAGAGAGAGAGATCACAAGTAGGCAGAGAGGCAGGCAGAAAGAGAGGGGGGAAGCAGGCTCCCTGCTGAGCAGAGAGCCCAACGCGGGGCTCGATCCCAGGACCCTGAGATCATGACCTGAGCTGAAGGCAGAGGCCTAACCCACTGAGCCACCCAGGCACCCCCCAAATCAGTCATTCTAAACTAGGATAATTTTTGTGCTTTCTTAGTGTAAATTTCATTTCAAGCAAATTAAATTTGCTTTAGAGTGCAATTTTACAACAGGAAAAAGAACTAATTTTGTCCATTGTGAGGATTAACAAAATGGATATACCTTTAGATTGTTTTGTTTCCAAATGTCTCTGGCCTTAACATTTTCTTTGTGTGGGCAATGCTTTAAGCATTTTGCATTAACTGTACAATAATGTTCAACAATAACATTCAAAGTATCTTATATAAATATATAAAACAATGCTATAAATATATATCATTATTACCTCAATTCTACAGAAGAGGAAACTCAAGCACAGGTTATCCTATAGGTTTACCTAAAAGCACAGAGGTAGGCAGTGGCAGAACTGGGACTCATGGTTAAATGGCCCCAGACTAATGCTCTTAATCACTTTCTATGCTATCAATACTCCAAATGTGTTACCTGCTTTCCATTCTCAATCCACATACTCTATGTCAGGGCTTTGACTATCCTAATAGCTTCATTAACTTCCTTATTTCTAGTTTCACCATTGTCTATCCATCCACTACACTTTGGTCAAAGTGGTTTTTATAAATAACAATTTTATAAATAACAAAGTGGTTTTTATAAATAACAATATAAATAACAAGTCCACTACACTTTGGTCAAAGTGGTTTTTATAAATAACAAAGTGGTTTTTATAAATAACAATACTAACTCTGCATCAATTCTTCAATGACCTCCTATTCTTTTAACTAGATAAAATTTAAATTACTTTGTGCAACATTCAAGGCCCTTTAGATTTTAACCTTCTCTTACATTTCCACCCTCATTCCTGTCATTCTCTGGCCTCATATTGTATGTTCTAGACCTACAGTATTAGATACTCATTCTTTCCAGAATATATGATATGTTCTCTTGCCAACTTCCTAATTTGATTCTTCCACCAAGTCTCAGATACCTATGAAGCCTCCTCTGTCTTCCTCCAACCTCCCAGGTCACTCTTGGCACCTCTTATATGGCATGGTTACCTTTTAGATGTTTTATTGGCCTGAATCCCTATCATACTAAGAGGAGCAAGAGTTATGTCCCTTCATCTTTGAGTCCTCAGTCCTCAAAGAATTTAAAATGATAAATGAATAGTCCAGCATACTGTAGTTGATAAGTGACAGAACTACCACTCTGTCACTTATTCACAGTGTAACTTTGTTGTCTCAACTGTAAAATGAGGTAATGATAGTGCCTGCATATATTATAAATTTTTTGTGAGACTTAAATGAAAAAGTATATATAAAATGATTAGGAAGGTACCTGACACATGGTAAATACTCAGAAATGTTAAATTAACTTATTATTATTCTGGGTCATTCAACATCATAGTGTTCATGAAAGTATTATGCATATTGTTGCAGTAATCCCACTCTGAACCTATTGTAGATTGGATTTAATTTCCAAATCACTGAACTCAAGCCTATTGGATTGATAAACAGCAGAAAAACTAGTAGAGTTCTCCCAGGTAGGCACAGCAATAAGTTTCCTCACTCAACCCTGCAGATAGATGTTCTTCTGCCCAGACTCAGTGTTTGGGATACTCTTTGAAAAACAGCCCTTAGCACTCAGCACTTGACCCTAAATCAAGAGGATTTTAGCCTCCAAGAATTATGCCTCCAAGGGATGGCACCATCAAGAGAATAGAGCCAGATCATTAACAAGCCCCACCAGAGGCTAGAGCTGGCTGATTCCAAAAAGGATTCTGTTTCTTCTGATAACCTGAATCAGGAATGTCATCACATTTGTTTACTAAAGTGGTCTTTGGGCTGACCTGTGTTTCATAGTCTTCCACATCAGGTCAAAAGCTTTGGGGTTAATACCACCACTATTACTGCACCAGCTTAGTCTTGTGGCACTGCTATTAATAGGATAGTATGGAGTGAGGGTTTTTGTCCCCCTCAACACTTATATGATGAAATCCTAACTCATAATGTAATAATATTTGAAGGTGGGGGTCTTTGGAAGGTAAATAGATCTTGGGGGTGGAGTCCTCATGATAGATTTGTGACCTTACGAGAACTGACATGAGAGAGCCTGCTTCCTCTTTCTGCTCTTCACCATGTGATGACACAAGAAGACAGCCTACAAAATGGGAAGCAAGCCCTCACTAGACATAGTACCTGGGGGCACCCTGATCTCCGATTTCTCAGCCTCCAGAACTGTGAGAAATTTCTGTTGTTTAAGCCACCTAGTCTATGGTATGCTGCTGCAGCAGCCTGAACTGATTAAGAAATCAGGGTTTGAGGGACTCCCCTTGTAGTTTCACCATTTAGGCAGCTACTTGATATTTGAAATATCATTGGAACCTGATTCTCCTCTCTAAAGGTGCCCTTTAGAGATTTAGATTAAGAGATTTAGAGATTTAGTTTCCCCTAGGAACCTGATTCCTCCTCTCTAAAACTGGGCAAATTTGACCAGTAGAAGTCATATTCATAAGCATCTTGTATCGTGGAAGTCATATAACTCGTGGACAATCCGTGGTGCTTCATTAATTTTCAGTTAATCCTGTGAATGGTAACTCATCAGGAATGCATGTACATGGATCTAGAGAGTAATTTCTGTGGGTTTTTTTTTTTTTTTTCACAATTTAAATGACTATTTTTGAGACTCAGCTGTTTCTTTAATTAGTACCCATTCTCCCCATTGCCTGGCACCAATTGTCAAATGAGCCATTGGATGATAAAAAGAATAACTTTTCAAAGGCAATATCTGATTATATGGCAAATGCGAGAATTTCATTTTAGATTTTAAAATCCACAGCAATTGCATTCATATATTTATATGCTCATCCAATCATTCAGGAAATATTGGACATTAGCCAAGCAAATAAAAAATGGCCCTAAAAGAGCTTGTAATCAAGAGGGAGAGAAAAATGGTGAAACAAGCTACCATGATAAACTGCAATAAGGCAATAGTAAAGGTAAAACACAGAAGAGAAAACAATTAAATTTGCCAAGTAGGGTGAGAGGTGTGCAATATCACCCGGGGAAGGTGATATTTGACTCAGAACTTAAAGGATCACAGAGCATTCCCTAGGCAGGAAAGGGGCATTGTAGTCATTGGAATGATTCTGAAGGCAAGGCAGGGACAGCATGGAGTTGAGTTTATGTGGAGTGTGGGGCTCATGTTGAAGAAGCAGCCAGTAGCAGCTACAGGATATTGGAGACAGAATATCATGAAGTTTATGTTCATATGAAGGGTTTAAGAATTTGTCCAGAAGGCAGAATTCAAAATCTGGCTTGAAGTAAAAGATGCTTTCCACAAAGATAAGGCTTAGGCTAATCCACAGGCTCAGTGGTGGCAACGGAATGACAAGTATTAAAATCCTGGCTGACTCATAAATGGTGTCATCTTTTATGGACACTCTTTCCTCTTCTAGTGATGGTTGAGCCTCCATAACATTATTTTCCCACAAAAAAATTCCTGACCTAATGGTGTCGGTTCATGTTTGGAATGAATAAATTGTTGACTTGTTTCTTTCTCCCCTTAAACTGCTTTTAATGCTTCTAAGTCACTGCTCTCTATAAAACTGACCTGAACATCTGATGAGCATGAATTTTTGTTTCTGCATTGAATTATTGGACAATCCAATGTCTAAATCCCCAGGCCAATGCAAATTCAATTCCCAAAAGAAATGAATGGCTAGGTGAACACCAGAACTGACCCTCTCCTAAGAAAATATGAAATTCATTCTCGAATTTGTTCTGCGCCAACCCATGAAAACGGTTTATACAATCTCCACAGTCTTTTCATTTTATTTAAAACTTTCAAGTAAAGAAAACTCCAATTACTTTCAAAAGGAAAATCTACCCTTCCTTAGGTACAAAAGTATCAAGTAACTGAGTCTTCAAGATGAGAGACCTGCTAAAGGGTCATCCACTCTTCATCCAAGAAATCAGTCAGTTTCCTTTGAAAACAATTTCCCAGCTTGATACACTAGAAAATCATGATGTTGAGTTCTGCTTATCAGCCAGGCACTACTAGGGGTGAGGAATTTTATTCCATGGCATACAGAGAGTACTTTTGTCCTGACCTGGATCTGTTTCTTACAGGATTCAATTTGTTGGGAAGTGTCCCCCCTTATGACATTTACCAGTCATAACTCTGAAGAAGGAACAGTTTCTCCCTAAAATATTCTCCCCCACCTTTTAGGAAAAAAGACTATAAACTTCTATTGGACAGCATCTTCAGAAAGTCTTTGCCTTTTATTTAAAGAATTATTTCTAAAAGTGATGCTTTTAGAATTATCCATATTTGTCTGTGATGTCACTTCAGAGGGTGGGCTGGGGACCTTGGAAAAGGTTATCTCCCTTCTCAAGTGTCCCTCGTCTCTACTAAAATACAGCAAATGATGCCTCACTTGAAAAATACAGTTGTATTTCCAAAAGCAGCTTGGTAAGCCTTACTATCCAAATGTTGGTTGTTATTGTTTCTCATTAATGCTGATAATAAATATCTTCCATGGACAAGGATGAGTATCTTACACATTCAATCATCAATCCTTTGATGAAAACTGTTTGGGGCTTTCAAGAAGTCAGTATCTCAAAAAGAGGATTCAGATTAGTGTGACAGGTAGGTTGGTGGGGTTGACTGCCAATTGAGGTCAGGAGCTGTAGGCTCTAACCCAGACAATATTATATGGGCATCATGATGGCAAGTGGGACCTAGCATTCTTCATTTTATAGCTTATTATTTTTGTCACCTAAGTCACTGAGTTTCCCTTTCTGACTTCAGTTAGGACTTCTGTGAAATCTTAGTAATAACTTGGCACATAATCCTCCTGTAGAGTGAGGCAGTGTCTTTTCTCCCTGGTATGGCAGTTAGCATATAAAATGTGCTCTCAAATGGCAGCTGCCATTCATGCTCAGCAATTGTAGGCATCATTAATTTTCCAGTTAATTATTTGAATAGCAATCCATCAGTGAATACATAAACATATATGGAGACCGTATTTCTTTATTTTTTGTCGTTCAGGTAGTTGGTTTTCTTTTTCTTTTTCTTTTTTTTTTTTTAAGATTTTTATTTATTTATTTTTTATTTGTTTGTCAGAGAGAAAGAGAGAGAGAGAACACAAGCAGGCAGAGAGGCAGGCAGAGGCAGAGGGGGAAGCAGGCTCCCTGCTGAGCAAGCAGCCCAATGTGGGACTGGATCCTAGGACCCTGGGATCATGACCTGAGTGGAAGGCAGCTGCTTAACCAACTGAGCCACCCAGGTGTCCCTCAGGTAGTTGGTTTTCTTACAGCTTTGAGGATTAATTATCAGCTACTAAATTTGAATGGAAAGATAAGGCTGGTGTAGGAGGCACTACAACAATTTAATGATGTTGATCATCTAGTAGTAGTGATAAAAACAATTATAACTGCCATTCACTTAAAACTTATTGTGTGGTCAAGACTGTGTGGATTTAAGGAATTTAAGAGAGTGAGGCAGAGAGAAAAAGAGAATTTTATTACCAGATGGATAAAAGGTATTTAAAGGAACTCGAAAGCAGAAAGTAAAAGTGAATTTCAGTGGAAATAAGGATTGGAAAACTCTCAGGAATTAAGGTTCATATTTCCAGATCATATTGTTTCTGCTTTTTTTTTTATCTCTGAACCCATGGCTCAGAAATAATTTCCCCAGGTATTCTACAACTCCTTTGCTCACATACTGAGAGAGACAACTAATGTTTCTGTTTTCCCAATCCAGAAATTCCAGTGAGTAAAGCTAACTAGCCAATCTTGTTTTAGGTGCCCACTTGTAATGCTCCCTAATGTCCTCCTCTGTTCCACTCCCTGGTGGACAATCAAGAAAGGGTTAACAGTTATAAAGAGGGTTTCAGAGTCTTGCTTGTGAACTGGGGTGGGGGAGGCACAAACACAGAGTTTAATTTGTCCTAGGTCAATTAACTAACCCAAGGCTGAACCTAGAATAAACCCTAGCCTGCTTAGCACTCAAGTACACATGAACTTGGGTTTTCTTGCTCTCCAATCCAAGTGCTAGACCCTCTGGAGCGCACTGGTGACTTAGGGTCAGCTTCAGTGGGACACAACAGTGAGGGATTTTGGGAAACTGGGCCTCCCTTGAGAACCCACATCCCTTGTCATGAGAGGACAATAAGGCAGTGGCGAGGGCTTTGAGGGAAACAGTCTATGCTTATCACATAAGATGGCTTCAGACAAGTCCTTAAGATCAGTGCCTCTAGAACACTAATGTGCATGCAACTCTCCAGAAAGTCTTATAAAAAAGGCAGATTCTGCTTCAGTTCTCCCGTGATGGGACCTGAAAGTCTGCATTTTCAGCAAATTCTCAGGTGATATCAATGCTGTGAATCCTGCCCCAGGAACACACTATGTGGAAAAGAACTAGGCTATGAAAAGCAGCGAGAATTCTGCAGCTCCCTCCACCTAACCCACAGCTGCACAGAGAGCTGGTTACTTGGCAAGCCTGCTCTGTGTTTGCCTTTCCACCCCGTCTAGTGACAGGATGAGCAACGACACCTACAGGAACTTGCTGGCCCAGCTAAATAGTCAGCCTATATTGGCTACAAAAATGGTTGGCAAATAATCACTGAGTGCTGCAGCAGCCAGTTTATTCGAAGTTGGTCTTGTTAAGATACACAGACTATTTTGTGCCATGAATTATTTCCCCTTGATTCAACTTTGGGGAAACTTACTAATGTGCATGGTGAATGGAATTTTATACATCTTGCTGATTAAAAACAAAATATGTGGTGCACTCAGGAGTCATTATTTGACATTATTTTGATGTGTGTGGGCTTTTCGGTGCTCCCCTTCCTGGCTTTGGCAGGAGCTTGAGGCCTAATTATCACTGTATATTTACTGGTGTTTTAAAAACATTTTAGATAAAATGGAAAATCAATTACACATCTTATCTCATTTTGTCCTCACAACCTAGGAGCTCTGTGCTGTTTTGGTGGTGATTAAACAGGGCAAACCATGTCTTTGGAGGTGACCAGACACAGTCTATACTAGCAAATACTCATTAGACCCTTTCATGAGATGTTTTCACATTGTCCTTGCTTCCCCATGGACATCCAATCCTTGACTTTAGGTTGATGTTGATTCCAATGCCCACCTTCAACTCCTCTTTGATCCAGACTTTCTCCTCTTTTGCCCCTTATAGGGAGGTTGGAAATGTTGGGAAGCCTTTCTCGCCATAGCCAGTCCACCTTTGTTTTGGATATGTTTTATTGCTGCCTTCCTTTGATTTATTTCATTAGCTATCACTCTCAGTATCCTCAGTGGTAGCCCCAGATGATTTCCACATATTCCAAACCCAAAACCCAGATGTGCTTCCATCGCTTTTTGCAGATGTCTTCCTCTTTCACTTTAGTGAGAAGATAAACACAAATTTTCCTACAGTCACTTATGTATATATTTTACTGTAAATATCAGAAATTATAAATTATTGTGACTTAAACAATGAAGAATATAAATCTCTCTCCAAACAGGAAATTGGGGGCAAGCAGTTTCTCAGGTAACATACTTGGTTAATATTGTCATTAAACCCAGATTTCTTTTCCTCTATCCTAAGCATCTAATTCTTGGTCCTTAGGTTCTACCTCATGGTTACAAGATGGCTTCTTCATTCCAAGCATCATGACTTCATACTACCAAGTTCAAAGAAAGAAATTTATTTATCATGGACAAAATAATTCCTTAAAGCATCCTCAGTAGAGATATCCTTGTTGTATGTTTGGCCCAAAAATTGTCACTTGACAACCCCCAGTCACCAACGAAGGGAATGATTAACCATGCTGTTTAGATCAACCATGGTTCATCCTCTGGGACTTGGGGAGGGATCAACCTTCCATAAGCACATTGCCACATAAACAAAACTTATATTTGGTTTCTACAAACTAAGAAGGTGTAGTTTGGCTTTCTAATGGCAGCCTACAGTGTCTAAATCAGTTTCCTTGTCAATGCTTTCCCTTTCTCCTGATGCTTCCTGCCTACCTCAGAAGGGTTACATGGAGTTATCCATCCTTTTCAGCTTTCTGGTCTCTTCCTTTCCCAGGCCAGATTCTCTTGATCCCATTTCCTCTCTCTTTCTCTTTGTCCACCATGATCACTTCTTTAGTTTTCAACTTCTCTTTTCCATTTTCCTTTAAGTATATTCTAGTATCTTCTATAAGAATTAATCAAAAAAAAGCAAAACTGAACAAAAAGTAGCCTTTTCTTAGCCGTGTAATGCTTTTAAGCTGCTATCCTAGCTCTGTCTTATTTTGTTGTTGTTTAAAAAAACCTCCAAAAAGAAATACTCTGTGCTTTTATTTTCTCTTCATTTGCTCATACAAGTCTATAAAGCCCACTTTTGACCCCACCAGTGAAAAGAACACAGCACCATCAAACTTGGATCCAATTTAACCACCTTTCTCTCAGGATCTATCCTAGTCTGGGAATTTACTCTTCCCTTGGTCCCTGTAAAAATTCTGTAAAATTCTGCAACTGTCCAAAATTTTGTGCACCCAGCCAACTATTTATTTGCCTTTTGTGTCCCATGTATTAGATCTTTTTCTACTAGGCTGTAAGCAACTTGAAGAAAGGACCCATGTCTTAGTCATCATTATGACTTAGTGTGTGGGACAAAATTTAGATCAAGCCCTCATCTCTTGGAAAACTTCTTGACTGGTTTCCTTGACTCCTTCTATCCTCTCCAAACCAACCTGCTGCCAGAGTTGTATATCTAAAAGTACAAATTCGATCACAGTACTTACTTATTTAAAAACATGAACTCCTTATCATGTCAGTAAAATTCCTTCACAAAACAACCTAAACCAATTTTTTCACTTAAAGCCCTTTCAGTATATCTCTCTATTGGACACACACACACACACACACACACACACACACACACACACACACACGTTTACATTGTAAGAAACTGTTTCTCAAAGAGTGGCCCATGCAATACCTTTATTAGAATCACCTGGGAAATTTCCTTAAAATGAAATTTCTAGCCTACACTCAGGACCAACTTAATCAGAATCATTAGGTTTGACCTAGGGTGGGTATGTATATTTTCAATATGCACTCAAAGCAATTCTAAATACACACTGAAGTTTGAGCCATGGCTTCATATCATACTTAAAAGGCAAAAACTGACTCAGTTAAGTATGAATTTCCCTATTTTTCTAATGTTTAAGCATTTATTATATCGATTTAATTTTTTTTTTCTCTATGGGGATGGGACAAGGAAATCTCAAGGTAGAGCTGAGAACTAGACCAAGTATCATTGGGTCAAAGACTTACTAAAAACTTTTCCTGTTAACAATTTAATTCACCTAAAGGAGAGCTCTGCATCATTGTTTTCATTATCTTTGAACAAAGTACACTAGATCATTTTCTTTTCTATATGGATATTTTAGAAATGGTGGAGTTTGAGTGCCTAATTTTTGAGAAGACTTATGGTCTGTGGTTCACTTTTCCTCTGTAAATTAAGGTAAGGTTCAGTCCTTCCAAGTTGCTTGGTGGCATCAATAGTGATACCAACCCCAGGTGGCTACTTGGTGTATTCTCCCAATGTGTTGAGTTCATTTTCTTTACCCATTTCATATGCACCAGTCACTTCTACTGATACCTTGGTCCCAGCATGCTCACTTTTTGTATCCCTGAAAGCACCAAATGCAATGGGACTTAATAAGCATACAGCTTGTATTTCAAATACTTACTACAAAAACTCACTAGTCAATGACAAAAGATAATTTCTCTTGTTTATTCTTTCTGTTGGTTCTCTCCCCATTCTCTCTCCCAGTTCCAACATTTTCCAATGATCAGGTATAGGAATAAAATATTAATGGATTGTGACAATAGTGTCCATGTGAAAGATTGAAGCTGATTGTTACACTGAAAACAGCATCAGGATTAGTTAGGAAAATGGTCAGGATTCCAGATCCACCTGGAATATTTCCTTTTCATACAGACATAACTTTAGTCTCAGCTGATCTCTCTCTCTCTCTCTCTCTCTCTCTTCCTCATTCCCCCTTCCATTTCTGTTGGCTTTTTCTTCTTCCACTGACTCAGACAAATAAACCCACCAAAACACATTGCTTTTGATATTGTCTCTGACCTGAGGTCACAGAGAAAAGACTCAAAATGAAAATAGAAATCAAACCAGATCCATAAATGGATGCCAGGGGGGATGATGAAATACAGGACAAAGAGACTGATCCAAGCATCTCATTTTCTCCACAAAATGACTTTCAGCTTGAACAATGGTTAGCTTTTGCAGTCTTTGTTCTCCAATGACAATAACAATGAAGAAAATTGTCTCAAGTGATGAACCGTCCATGCTGGGAGCTAGAGAGAAGCAGATTGGCCCCAGTTGCCAAAGAGGGGCAAATATTCTTGAATGCTGCAGTTGGTCACAGACATCAGTGTTTACCTTGGCTCCAGTGAATCATGCAGAGTTCACGTAAAATTATGTTCAAAGGAGCACTGCTGAAGAAATCAGATTTCTCCAACTTAGCTTCTGAGTTCCTGCCCTAAATAGCATGTTTGCCAGCACTGCAACAGGCCTCTGGATATCCCATTTAGGAACCATGGCAGGGTCTCAACCTGCTGTGGAATAGGAAGTTTGGAATGAAGAGTGTAGACACAAACAGACTCTTGAGATGAGTAGCAGCTGCATGCCACCTCCATGGGGCAATCCCAAATGTGTAAGGTTTCATACTTTCAGATTTCTGTTGAAGGAAAATTTCATATGGAAACTGCAAGAGAGTGAGCTCATTATGCAAAACTTCCTGATATAGGAAAGAAGGATATGTACACTAAGACTTACAGAATGAGAGTGATTGAAGTTCATCTTGATAATGCAATTGATGGCCAAGAAAGGCAGAAAATATATAACGTGGTCATCGACAATTTATAAATTCATTTCAAGAATGGAAAGATAGTGAGAGAGATTACAAGAAAAGGAAAGAGAGACAGAGGGAAAGGAGGAGAGAGAGAGAAAGAGAGAAGAGCAGTAACCCAGGTCAAAATCTAGACAGAAAAGTTCCAGAAGACAAGTTTTTCCAGTATTAACCTTGCACTTTACTGTGGCTTCTCAGTGTGTGAAGGGATTTAAGCAGGTCCAACAATAACAACAAAAATATATTTTCTGAAGTCCCCAAGTATTCCTCCATCCCAGCCCTAACTCCCTCTAACCACCCAATTAACCTGCCAAATGGCACAAAGACACATGTGCATTTTCCAGTCCTTCTTCTAACAAGACTCCCTGGTCACAATCTGTCTGAGTGACTCCCAAATGTCAGTGATTTGCAGAGTAGAATACCACTGTCATTGAAGAGACGAGACTACTAAATAACTAACTCAATGTGAGTTTGCCACCTCTAAAAGACTGTAATACTAAAGACATAAGTTGTTTTTTGCTCAAGGTTTCCTGAGTATGGAAGGTGTAGGGGAACAGAGGCATCTTTACCCCATTACTGGGATGCCTGCTGGAATACGAATGTCAGCCCCTAAAGAGCTAACTGTTGAAGCTGCGAGAGGACAAGGCAGTGAACAGTTGATGCTGGGTAAATCATTGATAGCTAATTTTAAAATCTAAGTTGAATGGGGCTTCCAGGAAAAAATAAGTATTGCATACAGTGGTGGAGATGAGGGTGAGGGGCTCTGAATAGTGCTCTGAAATCCTCTCATAACTAATTCACCCTTATTAACTCTGGATGTGGACCTGTTTGACAGAATCCAAAGTATAGCTGACCTTTAATCAATGATGGCACAAATGTCAGCCCATTCAGCATATTGTAACTGCTACTTCTTTAATAAACACTGAGTTGGGGTTTATCAGGACACTTTCCAAGAGGAGCATTTGGGCTATAGGTGCTCTGATTTCATTATATTGGCTGAACTAGCATAAAATATAACAAGACAGGTGACTGAGCAGTTACAAATAAAATACAAATTATTGTGTTTATATATAAATTAATGTGAATAATTATCTTATCACATTTTGGTGGGGAGTCAGCCACAATGTTTTATTACAATTAACCAGTATCTTTTGCTTACATTTAAAGAATCTTAGGAGAGTCACCACACATACAAATTTCTAAGTAGCAAACAACAGAAAATGATTCTACTACACTGGGCATAAAAGGAGTTTATTAACATTTGTACTAAGTAATTCAAATAACCAATAGGAAGGTTTAAAAACCGGGCTTAGGAAGAGGCAGATTTTCCGGTATGGGCATCCAAGCAACACACAACCCAGCCAAGACATACTATGGCAACTATCCTGTTAATATGTCTCCCTAAGAAGTACCAATAGACACTCATCAATAACTGCTAAATCTTTGACTGCTCCATTACTGCTGGGAATAATTTCTTAATTGTCCTGCGGTCTTTGTGCCATTCTCTGTAAAGACCTGTAGGGAACATCTGATAGAAATATTAATAGTATTTAGTTACATGACCATGCCCAAGCTGCAAGGGGCAGGAAGAAGTTATATTTGGCCCTCCTTGCTTAAAGAACTCAAAGTTGTAAGAAAAGTCTACACTCAAGAGATTATTACAATGGAATGTGCTAGGTACAATAGTAAAGGTGTAGACAGTGTGCTATGGAAGAACAGTAGATAAACTTCAGCCATTCTTGGAAGATAGGGGTCAGAATCCAAGAGATCACAGAGCTTCAGAGAGAGGCAATCATGAAACTATAGAAAGCCATCTATCTGGCTAAACTACCAGGAATCTCATCCTAACACCTGAAGTCCTGATGAACCCTCATGTGAGTAAAACTGTAAAGCCCCCTTTCACCTCTCCTTTCTCCTGTTCATGTCCACCCAACCAGGTCCATCAAGCTCCCAAATTCAATACCCTGCTTTCCCTTGGATCAACCCCTACTGTAGGCCATTCCACTAATGAGGCCCAGTTGTACTGTCTTTTATTCTGAGTCTTAGATTTTGGAGGTGATGCCTCAGCATCTTTCCCACGTATGACAAGGAAATGTAAACATACAACACCGAAGGAAGAGCAATTAGTGGGGGGTTGTGGACAGAGGATTTTGAGCCCTGTATGCCCAGTTTCTTTCCCTTATTTTAAAGTAAAATGGATTTTAAAAAAATACAGTGATTGAGAGAACTACATAGAATTGCCTCTAAATGGAGGCAGAGATTTTATCTCAACAATTACTGACATGGATGCTACTGCTGGGTTATTGTCTCTGATGTGTCCTCTGTCATTCTTGGAATACACGAATAGAGGAGTTGTCTCCAGTGATTGGCCTATTGCTTTCCTGTCATCATTAAGTATTTTATTTATAAGCTTAAACTTATCCCTGGAACTTTGCATTGCCATGCTCCTAGTTATATGCTCTGTTCTTTATGGTAATAACATAAAATGGGTATGGATTTACCTGGTGACATGGACAAGCTGATCTTCAGTTGTGTGTCAGGGTGTTTACTCCTGCGTTCAACAGCTAATCCAAGAGAAACTATATTAAGAGAGATTTCCCCATGGGCATCCAGTCACTCTGTACTCCCAGAGTCTACAGTCTAGTCTTACATAAAACCAGATCAATGAAGAGCTGACTACCTCACCCACACTCCAGTCCTTTGAAAATTGCCTTTACTGAATCAGATTTTTGTATGATATCATCAGGCTATACGTAGGATTGTTATATAAAGCAGTTCTGTAGAGCTTGTGGTTACACACCAGAGAGGACATCATTCCATTCCATAGTGTCCTCTTTATGACAATCCTGGGAGTAATTCTGTCTGTTCTGAGTACCAAGAATGTCTGTGCTTCCCATGGGCAATGGTCTATTTGTGCTTTTATCTACAAATATTGGGCAATGAGTAACCAACCACATTTTCCAGTAAGTAGTAATGTGTTTTCCTCCCTGCTTTCTGAAAATGTATTCCCAGGTGTCCTGAAGCTCTCTAAAATACATTTTCCATTTTCTGTTTTCATCTCATGATAATATTTTTAAAAATTACATAAATACAGGAATCAGCAAACTTCTTTTTTCAAAGATTTTATTTATTTATTTGACAGAGAGGGAGAGATCACAAGAAGGAGAGAGGCAGGCAGAGAGAGGGGGAAGCAGGCTCCCTGCTGAGCAGAGAGCCCAATGTGGAGCTTGATCCCAGGACCCTGAGATCATGATGTGGGGCTCCATCCCAGGACCCTGAGACCATGACCTGAGCCGAAGGCAGAGGCTTTAACTCACTGAGCCACCCAGGCGCCCCAGAATCAGCAGACTTTTTCTATAAAAGAGCCAGATTATAAAAATTTTAGACTTCATAGGTCTCATGCATCTCTGTCATATATTCTTTTCTCAATCTTTTAAAACTGTGAAAACTTAGGGCACTTCAGCTCGGGTTATGGTCTCAGGGTCCTGAGATCGAGCCCCACATCAGGCTCTCTGGTCAGCATGGAGTCTGCTTCTCTCTCTCCCACTGCCCCTCCTCCCCACTCAGGCTCTCTCTCTCTCAAACAAATATATCAAATCAATCAGTCAATAAAATTGTGAAAACCGTTCTTAGCTCATGGACCTTACAAAAATAAGGGTACCTGGATATGGCTCACAAACTGTAGTTTACTGACTCATATTGGAGGATCACTGGATTATTTCTCTCTGAAAACTGCCATGTGATTACAGGTCTTCAAACTCATGTTTGTATTAATATTTGTGTTGGTGCCAGTTCGTACTGTTTGTATTGACATGAGGTAGTAAGGAAATAAAGAAGATTAACAGTACTTGTAAATGACATGTTTGGTCTAAGTGAAGGCCAGTGTCATAGAAACAATTCTACAAATGAAGATTTCACGTTACTCAAAAGTGGAAAAGAATTAACTTAGCATACCACCCACCACCATGGCAGAAGGATGCAAACTCATAAGGACGTGAATTTGTTCCACATGGAATGGAATTCTACTCCATAATCACACTGTGTGGGGCAATCTCCTTTCAGCAAAACAGCAGGATTCATCACATTAAATAAATGTTGTTAGTTTGAAATCAATTAGCTTTGTAATTTTGTTTATGTGTAGCTTGTTAATTTGGTTTGGTCCTACATCTATGTAAGAATATTGCACAACATCCACATTTCTTGGTTAAAATCCTGTCCTGCCACTTCCTAATTAAGATTAATGAATTATATATTTTATAAAGCTTCTAGAATGGATCATGCTACCATTTCCTTATACCTGTTCATTTATACATATTTAAATAAGAAATAATAAAAATAATTTGAAAACAAGAGAATCAAGAGAAAGTTCTACCTTTAAAAGAATTCCATATATTTCTCAAACTTGAGAAAAAAAATATAGAATAGTTATTTGGACGTGCATTTTATCCTCTTCCTAATTATTTAAGACTTGCTTTTGTTCTTTTATGCAATTCCCTACCCTTTAAGATCCCTGCTTGTCCTCTATACACACATTCATGTGCCCTGCAACTAATGTGTTCTAATTTTTAAACTTATTTTTAGGCATGGTTATGGTAACACATCAAGAGTAGGGGTGGTAGATCTTTTTCCCAACTTAATCCAACTTTCTGGTCCTCTCTTCAGAGGACCATGAATATTTTCTTGCATTTCCTTCCAGAAAGCCTTGAATTTTGCTCCATTTGCAAAAATGTTATCTTTTTGCACTTCAAAATTACATCTTTCAAGAAACCAAATGGGCTAATTTTAAAAATGCAGTGATTTTTAGTAGGACATGGGGGAAAGAGAGCCATTGAGAAGAAATGCACACCTGATGTAAGATGGCTATGGAAGAGGAAGGAAACAAAACTGCTTCTTGAAAGGAGGCCAGAGATCCATGAGAGCATGAACACTCAGGAAATATACATCTGTACTTATTGCCAGAGTGTGAGATGATCTTGTGTCCTGAGAGGTGGTAGATTAGAGGCGACATAAAATAGGCTAGAGGCTGTGAGATCCAAATCCCTAGTGATTCTGACGTCATGCCTTTTTATTTTACCTAGAAGACACTGGAGAGCCAATACCCAATTTTAAGCAGAAGAATACCTTAGGACTGCACTTCTGAGAGAGAGAGAGAAAACTCTAGTGGCTGAGAGATGGATTCAGAGGTCTGAATGAAATATGATGGTACCACCAGACACAGCCCCATCTCTTGAACTTCTGACTCAGATCTGGTGTAAAGTCTGAGAATTTGCATCTCTAACAAGTTCCAGGGAGGTGAATACTACTGGTTCAGAGACCATGCTTTAAAAAACATTAGGTTAGAGAAATGGTAGTAAAAATGAAAAAAAAAAAAAAGAACACAAAAAGTAGGTTTGGGTATCAAGTAGATAGAACAAGAGGGAATGAATGGAGTTGGAAGGATTCAGGGCTGAGTCCCAGGTTGTGATTGTAACAGGCAGTCACTGAGGCAGGAAAGGGAGGAGGAGGAAGGATGTTTGCCAAAGACAAGTTAATTACCTTGGGGAAGAAGATAATGCCTTACCTTGCTTATAATATGATTATGATGCTTGAAGGGGGAATTACTGAGATGGCAGGTAATTGTATTTGTAGGTAAGAAGAAATGTCTAGACTAATAAAGTTTAAGGAGTCATTATAATATAAGGGATAGAAATCACACTGGTTAATAAGAGAGAAATTGTGAAAATGAGAAGGCTCAGAATAGAACATAGGTATCACTAACACAGACATTTTGAATAAGATAATCTTTTTCTTTAAAACTCTACTCATAAAAGAGACTTTGTGGCCTTCCTTCCTCTACTTGGAATAAAGGGAAGTAGAATTTAATATGTTTACAGAATCAATTAGCTAAATACTGAAGTGCTACATAGTTCATATAAATAATTTTCAAAAGATGAAACTGAGTCAGAGAAAAACTAGCTTAAAGTGACTGGTGGAAGTCATTACCAGGCTTCCAGAAGAACTTGTTACTCAAAGAAAATTCATCATTAAAACCTTCAAAATTCTGGGGCACCTGGGTGGCTCAGTGGGTTAAAGCCTCTGCCTTTGGCTCAGGTCATGATCTCAGGGTCCTGGGATCAAGTCCTGCTTTGTGTTCTCTGCTCAGCGGGGAGTCTGCTTCCCCCTCTCTCTCTGCCTGTCTCTCTAACTACTTGTGATCTCTCTCTGTGTCAAATAAATAAATAAAATCTTTAAAAAAAAATAAAAAAAATAAAACCTTCAAAATTGTAATAGGGAAAATTGGGACATTGGGAATGTCCACGAATAGGGAAATGGATACACAAACACACAACTTGGGAAATGAATAACCTAGATCTCTGTGTGGATACATGTATGATCCAAAAGTTTTAGTTAAAAATAGCAAGTTTCAGAACGTATGCATTATGATAACTTATGAAGAAATCACAAAAATAAAACTATATATTTTATTGAGATTCTTTTTCTCCTCTGATCATTTTCTTATGAAAGATGTCTTAAAAAGAATATCTATAATGTGTACAATTTAGTGAATAATAGTAATACAACAAATACCTCTCTACCCAGCATCCAGCTTGGGAGAGAGCACCACCCTGACTGCCCTTCTCCAGGCCCCTCCCCCACCTCACACCACAGATAAACACTATGCTGGATTGTGTGATGACTATCCCCCCATTTTCTTTTTAGTTTCTCAATGTGTGTAGTTGAAACATTATGTAAGTAGAATCATACTGTTTATATTCTTATGTGATTTTCACTGTTTTGCTTAATGTTTTACTTGTGATATTGATCCATATGCATGCACTGTTATGAGTTGGATTGTGCCCCCACCCCACAATTCACATGTTGAAGTCCTAACATCAAGTGCTGCAGAAGATGACCTTGTTTATAAATAGGATCACGTTAAAGTGCCTGGGTGGCTCAGTTGGATGAGTGCCAGACTCCTGATTTCAGCTCAGGTCATGATCTCAGGGTCCTAGGTTCAAACCCTACATCAGGGCTCTGTGCTCAGTGGAGACTCTGCTTCTCTCATCCCTCTCTCGTTCCCCTCCCCCTACTTGTGCACAAGTGCACACATGTTCTATCTCTTAAATAAATAAATAAATTTAAAAAAAAAAGAAATAGGGTCATGTTAAGATGAGGGCCAGTGTTCTTATATAAAAGGGACATTTAGACACAAAGACAGATATATGCACAGGGAGAAATCCATGGGAAAAACCAACACAGGGAGAAGACAACCACTTGTAAGCTAAGGTATGCCTGAGACTACCAGTAGCTCAGAGGCATGTTACAGTTCCTTCCTGGTACCTTCAGAGGGAGTATAGCCCTTGAATTTGGACTTCCAGACTGCAGAACTATGTTATTTGAAGCCACTCAGTTCATGATACCTTGTTACAGGAGCTCTAGGAATGGATGTATGTGTGAAGCATTGCACTAATCTTCTCTGCCATATGCCAAATCAGCAGACAGAAATTGGTAGTCATCTTTGTGTCAATGAACATGTGAGTTGTTTCCAACACTGCTTTTGTGAGTTAGTCTGCTTTGAAAATTTTTGTACATCTCTCCTGGTCACATAGGTAAGATTACATCTAGAATATCTGCCTAAGAAAAAAAAATAGCTGGTTCTTGGTGTTTGCACATTTTATATGGTAGGTTGGAATGGCTCCCAAAGAGAGGGTGGCAGTGTATAACCCAGTGGCAGAAGAATTGGTCCGCCAACATGGTGGTCCACATCCTATCGAACACTATTTTTGTCTATAATGCCTTATATTTTCCATGGGAATATATAATTTTAATGGTATTAAATTAGTGGCCTCTAAACACATAGCAAACATAAAATGTTGGTTACCTCTAAGAAAGGAGAAGAAGACCGTAATTAGAATTTGGAATAATTAAAAGTGAAAAAGGAAATGAGAAAGAGATGGAAAAAGAGAAAAGAAGTCAAGGAGGAGGGAGGGAGGGGGCAAAGAAGAGTTAGGGAGGAAGGAAGGAAGGGATGAAGGAAAGAAGAAAGAAAGGAAGAAACAAAGGTAGGGGAGAAGGAAAGAAAGAATGGAAAAGAGAGAGAAGGAAGACAGATCAGGCAAGGAAAGAAAGAGAAAAAAGAGACATTCCATGTTTTCCAGAAAAGCCAGGGTACAATGATAAGCAATATTTAGATGCAGGAATCAATTAGTACCCTGTCTCTTCAGTTACTTACAGATGCCATGAAATAGCTGGCCTTGGCCCACCAAAGTTTTTCTCTTGCTCAGGAATAAACCTTTACGTTGAGCTGAGGTATGTTAATTTGCTCTCTCTACTCTAATAAGCAAAACCCAGGCCAGGGATTTCATTTCCCCAAAGGCATGTGATTTTCATAAGGGATGGGGTGGACCCGCACACAGCTGGGAAGAATGATCTGAGGGCAGTCCCTAGGCAGGTTCCTGTTTGCTTCCCAACCTCTGCAGAAAAAATAGTAATACTAATTAATTAGCCTGGGACACTGTGTTTGGAACTTCCAGGCATGATAATCATTGGCTATGTGGAAAAGTAGGAGGCAATTTCAGTAAGTCTGAGAAGACAGCCAGAATAATTAGGCTGAAATATTGCCATTTACGGCCTTCATTTTTTACATATAGTCAATACTTCTGGCTTTTCATTAGGCCCACCACACTTTCTAAATGAGCCACAAAACTACATATTGAATTGTTTTCAGTTGTCTCAACTTGCATAGTATCTGCACTAATTATATTTGATCATGTTTGGAGAGAGTGGATGAGATCACATTCCAGTATCCTAATAACATAGTCTTCAGGATTTGGGTCATTAAATTGCCTTGTAAGTTTGAAACTCCTGATAAAGCCTAGAGCCTGGCACTAGGTTGGCACTTAATGAATGCACCCAGAAATGAATGAAAAGATGAACAAATGAACTAATGAATATAAAATAATGAAAAAAATGCTGTGGGTTAGATCCAAGTCATACGTATTAGTTTTTATTATTAGTTTCTATTATTGTTCTATTATTGTGTAACAAATTATCACAAGTTTAGGGGCTAAAATCAATACCCATTTATTAACTGACAGTTGTGTGCCTTAGAAATCCTGAATAGCATGTCTAAGAAAATCGCCAAGCGAAACTCCAGGTGTCAGCCAGGCCAACTTATTTTTTCTTTGGGAGAATCCGCTTACAAGCTACTTCTTGCTGTTGGCAGATTTCACTTCCTTGTGGCTACATCAGTGAGTTTCTAGCCCCTTGCTGACTGACAAGAACAGACTGCTCTCAGCAGCTGGAAGACTGCAGACATCCCTTGCCATGTAGCTCCCTCCCTCTTTAAGCCAGAAATGGTGAATCTAACTTTTTCTGCTTCCCATTTCTGGTTTATTTTTCTTCAATCAGCCAGAGAAAGCTCTCTCCTTTTAAAAGGCTCAAATGATAGTTTTCCAGTGTTATGGTTAACCGGCCAACTGTACCATATAACATTACTTAATCAAAGAGTGAATTCCATCAAATTCACACACAGGCATGCACACAAAGGGGCAGAAAATGGTGTGGGCCACACTAGAATGCTTTCTACACACCATGGAAGACTCAGCTGCAGTAGATTCCAGGCACACACTACTCTGAAGACACCGTTTGATGTTCCCAGGCATGTTTGACTCTTCTGTTGGAGGAACTTAGGGTGCAACACCAATAGATCACTTTGTTTTCCCTTTGTGGCCTTTTAAAATGTATTTTCTAATCTTACATCTATGTACTTCTGCAATAGCTTCTAGAGCAAATAGAAAAATCCTATTACCTCCCTCCATTAAATGAGAGGAATACAAATATAGATGAAACCAGAAAATATTCTCTTAGAAAAATGTCTAAGTGACAAATGTCCAGTGACACTGGAGCCTTTTTCAGCTTGAATCACTAAGATTGAATTTTTATATTCATGGTAGGTGTTGGCAAAAGGAAACATTATCACACAACAGAGCAGGCTAGGGTTGAAGGGCCTGCCCTCATATCTTCTATATTAAAGCAGGAGAAGTCATCTTATGACTTGCTCATGAGAAATGAGAAATAAAGAACTCGTTCATTTCAGAATTTTGCACTTGCACAAAGTGTTGCATTCTCTGAACACAAATGTTATTAAAATAGCTATTTATTCAAAAGTTTACTATTTGGAAAACCCTCCTATGATGCAACATAGATTATTCCCATCTAGTACTACTCACTGGGCCTATTTTGTGCATTTTATACATTCACTTAAAACCATTTTGATTTGGGGTCCTAAACCTTTAGGGATTGTAAATTCTAAATCACTTCCACCTTTCTTATTTACTCTACATCAAAAACTTTCCTCAAGGGCGCCTGGGTGGCTCAGTGGGTCAAAACCTCTGCCTTCGGCTCAGGTCTGGAATAGAGCCCCACATCAGGCTTTCTGCTCAGCAGGGAGCCTGCTTCCCCCTCTCTCTCTTCCTGCCTCTCTGCCTCCCTGTGATCTCTCTCTGTGTCAAATAAATAAATAAGATCTTTAAAAAAAATAACTTTCCTCAGATTTGACAAATTAGACATGCTGGCTTGAGTCACTGAGCCAAGAATTCTAAAGCTATGACTCAAGAGAAAGACTGCATTATTGAGAATGATCACAGGAAATGGGTAAATTTTAAAACTTGGAATGGGAAAGAGGACATAGTTACTGGTAGTAATGAAAAAATATTTTTTAAGAACTGCTGCATTATTTAGTGCTAAAGGATGTAAATATTTTAATAGAGCTGTATGACTTGATTTTCATAACCACACTGAATAACTACTGATGCTCATTTCACAGAAGATAAAATGAAGTCTCTCTTTTTATGATCCTTTTGTATAAATTTAGTAATTTTATTATTTAATTTATTTCCTTTTTTGGTTTATTAGCTGTGTTAAGTTTGTTTAGAAAACAGACCTAATAGGGTGTGTGTGTGTGTGTGTGTGTGTGTGTGTGTGTGTGTGTGTGTGTAGAGAAAGAGAGAGAAAGCAAGACAAAGGGAGAGAGAGAGATTTCAAGGACTTAGCTCACACAACTGTGGAGGCTAGCAAGTCCAAAATCTGCAGGGTTGGCTGGCAAGGTAAAGATCCAGGGAGAAGTTCAAGTTCAAAGGTAGTTTGCTAACAGAATTCCCCCAATCTCAGGGGCAATCAGACCGTTTCTTAAGGCCTCAGCTGATTGAATGAGGCAATCTGCTTTACTCAAAGTCCACTGACTTAAATATTAATCCCATTCAAAAAATAAAACAAACAAACAAAAACTTCAAAGAAAGACCTAGAAGGACACCTGGGAGGTTAAGCATCTGCCTTTGGCTCAGGTCATGATCCCAGGATTGGGCTCCTTGCTCAGTGAGAAGCCTGCTGCTCCCTCTGTCTGCAGCTCCCCCTGCTTGTGTTCTCTCTCTCTCCTTCTCTCTCTCTGACAAATAAACAAATAAAATCTTAAAAAAAAAAAAAAAGGAATATCTAGAATGATGTTTGACCAAATATCTGGGTACTGTGGCCTAGCCAAGTTCACACATAAAATTAATCATCCCATTTGTTATCAAGTTTTCTTTTGTTATTAGTGGTTGTATGGTTTAGTGTTTGCTTTAGGATTGATAGCATACACCTTTAATTTATCACAGTCCATCATCAAATGATTCTATTTTTTTTCACATATGGTTAAAATATCTTACAACATTATATTTATATTTCTCTTTTCCTGGCTTCTGTGTTATTGTTTTAATAATTTCTCTGGATCTTTTAGAGATCTGCTGATTCTGGGGCACCTGGATGGCTCAGTGGTTTAAAGCCTCTGCCTTTGGCTCAGGTCATGATCTCAGGGTCCTGGGATCGAGCCCCACATCGGGCTCTCTGCTTAGCGGGGAGCCTGCTTCCCCCTCTCTCTCTGCCTGCCTCTCTGCCTACTTGTGATATCTCTCTCTCTCTCTTTCTCTGTCAAATAAATAAATAAAATCCTTAAAAAAAAAAAAAAAAGATTGTTTTGCCTTTACTCTATCTGGAATGTCTTTCTCAGAGTCCACAGTTTCCCATGGTTTGGCTCCTCCTTCAATTTCCCACAATTCACTTTTCTTTTCTTTCTCCTAATGTTGTTCATGTTATTCCTTATGCTCCACAAGTAAGTGAAACCATATGATAATTGACTTTCTCTGCTTGACTTATTTCACTCAGCATAATCTCCTCCAGTCTCGTCCGTGTTGATACAGAAGTTGGGTATTCATCCTTTCTGATGGCTGCATAATATTCCATTATATATATAGACCATATCTTCTTTATCCATTCATCTGTTGGAGGGCATCTTGGCTCTTTCCAGAGTTTGGCAATTGTGGACATTGCTGCTATGAACATTGGGGTACATATGGCCCTTCTTTTCACTACATCTGTATCTTTGGAATAAATACCCAGGAGTGCAATTGCAGGGTCATAGGGTAGCTCTATCTTTCTTTTTTGAGACTGTTAAGGTGTTTGCTTTCCTTACTTCTCTTACATTTGTTGTCTAAGACAAATTTTAAATATATGAACTCTGGATCTTTTAGAGACTTCTTAGACTGTAGAAGTTGCACAAATGTAACAAAATCTGGTCAATATTTACTGACCAATGTGATTCTCGACCTGGTGTAGTAGTGTTCTAGCAAAATATTTTTAACAAGAAGAAGTAGCCCTTGTTAAGGTATTATGGTGGATGAGAGTCAAGGAAGGGAGGCTTTTTTCCTCCTTTTTCCCCCCCCCTGAGCAACAACTTTGCAATTGCAATAGATAGACAAGAAGATCTAAGTAGAGATGTACTTTTATTTAACATAAACATATTTTTAACATAACACATGTAGAAGGTGTATTTGCTTGTTTAACTTCGGGATGTTCGAGGATGAAATGCACACTATGGAAGGAGACCTTAATGAATGACTTCTTACTCATTCACAATAGTCTTCATAGAAACAAAGTATTTTTCTCAGTGATACGGGAGTGCTTATATTGACTCCTTTCTTCTCACGATGAAACTCTTAATTTAAACCCCTAGAAATCTTCTATTTTATTTGGCTAAGAAAATATGTTTTTCCTTTGGTGTTTGCTCTGAATTCACTACTTACAATTATTTTCTAGGTATCTCTTCTTCCTTTTCTGCATAATCATAATAGGCTTTTTATTTTTTGATTGGAGCCTTATAACTATTTGCTGAAGATCCATAGTCTTTGCTTCTGCACTTGTTCAAACTTCTCTGTAAACAGAGACTATAACTACATCATTTGGAGCCTTTGTTTTTCATCAGTTTCCTCTCTTAGATGCTGAATTCCAACATGATCAACTGTTTTGGGACTACCTTCTCTGTTTTCTCAGACCTGAGTTTCCCTCAGAGGGTGGAAGCCCTGTGTGTTTTCTGCTCATCCTCTTTCACTCACTGCAATGATAGGTTCGTCTAAATTCTGCTCCGTTTGGTGGAAAGACTAGTTTGCTGATTGTGGTCTTAGGCATTTTTCTTTTTTTCTTTTTTCTTTTTTAATTTTTTAATTTTTATTTCTTTAAAGATTTTATTTATTATTTTACAGAGAGAGACACAACGAGAGAGGGAACACAAGCATGGGGAGCGGGAGAGGGAGAAGCAGGCTTCCCACTGAGCAGAGAGCCTGATGCGGGGCTTGATCCTAAGACTCTGGGATCATAACCCGAGCCAAAAGCAGACGCTCAATGAGACTGAGCCACTCAGGCGCCCCTGAGGCATTTTTCATTACACAGAAAAACAGCGATCATGACATGGTCTGAATAATATTTTTAAAAATATTTTGTCTGATGTTCTTTAGGGTTTTATTTTTAACATAATATTTCATGTAGACTGTCATGTGGATTTTATCATCATGTATTTTTATGACCATACAATTATCTCTTTATTTATCTTATGTGACCATGCACATTATTTCTTGCAATTTATGGCTCCTTCCTTCCTTCATTCAAAATGCTAGTAAGTATGTTTCTTGTCAGCCACTTGGCTATATGTGGGAAGAGAGCAGTGAGCTTACAATCTAGTGATATGTGTGTTTATATATATATGTAGAGCTACCAAATACCAAATAAAAGGTGTTTAAAAGAAGAATGAAATACCATGGAGGAAGAATGTAGTAAAATCTCTATAAACATGGGGAAAATTATCACTTTACAGAATAGCCCATTTTCAGATATAAGCAGATATTAAAACCTTCTTAAGAAAGCATAACCAGACACTGAGACAATTATCTCACAGTTGTTTTTTAATGAGAAAAGTCCCAAATGAGAACTTCCATTAAAAACAAATTATGCTGTGAACAAAGGCAAGTTATTTTTAAACAATGTTATCATTAAACTTAAAGGTGAATCATGGCTAACATTCACTGAACTATTAATGACCAAAATGCTCAAAAATCAATAAAATGTGCTTATTGATTCAACATGAAATAGAATTTCGGCAGCAATTTAGTATTTCCAAGTAGTCTTACACTAAAATAAATGCATTGAAAAAATGCCTATACCTATAGATACACCCTTACCCATCTTCATTTCACTTCCTTAATGATATTACAAAATAAAATCAATATGAGGAGAGTAGGAGAAAAATTCTAAAGTGAAAATTAAATTGTAGGCAGAAAAGAAAATCCTCAAAATGCATCAGAAATATAATACAGTATTTAATACTCTTTTATAACATTCTCAGCAACTCGAGGTGTTCAAGTAAATGATTGTCCTCTGTAAAACTGTCTAAAAAAGAAATTCCTGATAGTATATCTTTTGGAAGATGTAAACATTTGAAAGGGAATTTATAAATGTAAATGTCATTATTTTATGAAACTTGAAAATTGTCTTTTCAGATTTAAATATGAGGAAGGACAGGTATTACAGTTCAACCCTTTCCAGTTACATACACCTAAACTGCCCACATACATGTTAACATAACTTCAAAAAGACCTCTTTTCCAGTTGTACAGTAAGTAGATCTCTAGAACAAGGTCATTTATGTTGAGTCTCGAAGCAGTATTTTGACTATGAGTAATTGTTCTTAAAAAAACAACTTAAGGGGCTCCTGAGTGGCTCAGTCATTAAGCATCTGCCTTAGGCTCAGGTCATGATCCCAGGATCAAGCCCCGCATCGGGCTCTCTGCGCGGCAGGGAGCTACCATTCTCCTGTTTGTGTTCCCTCTCTCGATGTGTTTCTGTCAAATAAATAAAATCTTAAAAAAAAAAAAAAAAACCAAAACTTAAATGTGTATAGCCTCTTATAGCCTGCAAAATATTTATATTTCTTTTTAGCCTCACTGTCTGCTAGATAGAAGATGCATTATTAGGCCCACTTAGTTGAAAAAAAAAACAGATGGTACAATAGTATGAGATTGTCAAGGTCATATAGTAGACAGGAAAAGATAAAAGAACTGCAATCTAGGCCCCTTTACTTCTAGTCTAATATTTGTCCCTCCCCACCACCTGGTACCTCTTCTTGCAACCTATCCACCATATCCTCAGTATGAAAAAAAAAAAACACTTGTAAACAAAATTGCCAATGGCCACACATACATACTAGAAACCCACAGTGTGAATTCTAGATGAGCAAGAAATAGTCTTTTTAAAGTTTGCACCTTTCATAAGGGAACATGATGGAAACTTACCAAGGTAAGTTTGTTGATGGTGGTGATGACTTTATTCTTTTTAGAGTAACACTTTTATCTGTTTCTAACTACAAAACTAATTCATGTTCATTACAGAAAGAGGGAAAAATATCCAAAACCATAATGAAGATAATTAAAAATTACTAATTACATATTCTACCCTTTATTGTTATTTTCTTTGAAAGACCAACCCAAGTCTTGCCATTTTTTGGCAATCTCATCCAAAAGTCACATTAAATAAACAAAATATATCACCCTCATTGTGCTCTGAAACTAACTTACTCAACTTAGAAGCAGGGTATCTTGAGAATTGTACATGTTATCAAGTCAACTTGTAATGATCTGAATTAATTACCAGATAAATCAGCAGAGATCATGCCAGATGTTTGTTTTTGATAGCATTGCTCCTCCATCTGAGAGCATTCATACCGTCTTGTACCAACCACCTTTTGAGGTAGTTTCTACAGAGCTGTTTGAGAAGCAAGTGAATCATTAATCCATTTCCAAGATTGGCAGCAGTGGTCAAAGAAGCGTGGCATTAGAAAAAGCAAAGAAAGAAAGTGCTAGTTGTTAATATGTTCAGAAAGCAGTATGCATTAACACAGCTACCACTTGGTCCTATCTATGTCTTCAATGTCATGAAATCCTACCAGCCTTGCTCATTCTCTCTGCCTTATTGCGACTTCTTTCCCCATCCTAATCTTTCATTGATTAGGATGTTTTGTTAGCCCTGCCTTACAGTTACAAAACAGATACTAGAATAGGCCAGTGGGGTTTTTTTTCTACCAAGCATATCTCCTCCTAATTATATATCCCTAGATTCCATGGAGCAGGCATGGGGGAAAGCCACAGAAAATACTATTTGCCTTTGCAGATGGTAGTTTCTCATCCTGGAATGCCCTTACTAATTTCAGAATCTGGTTAAGTTCCAAACTAAACTTTGGGCATTTTCTCTTCCACAATTTTTTCCCAGCCTACCAGCCCTTAAACATTCCTTCCCCAGTAAAGAGTGAACAGTCTTTCCACAAAGAATGGCAACACTCACAACACACTGTTTTTAATAATCCATTTACACATATTTCTCCTCCACTTGATTCTGAGCCATTGATAACAAGGAGTGTGCCTGCTCATGTTTGTATCCCTTTTGCCCAGGACACACACTCTACTTTGAATAACTTTGGTAGAATAAATGATTGTGTAATGAAATAAAGAAAGAAGAGAAGAAAGTAGAAAAAATGAAGGAGAAAAGGAAGGAAAAAAAGGAAAGAAAGGATAAATTTGTCTTTAATAATTCAAAGTACTTCTACAATGAGAGTTCCAGTCTTATAGAATAAGTCATCCTCAATTTGACTTCTCAGGTAGCCTCATTGCCACAAACATAAAAAAAAATAAAAAATAAAAAACTTATTTTCCATCGTGACTTGTATATTTAGGGAAGAAAGAAAGAGGATTTAAACATGGCAACATTATATTTCCTCATAGATGTCTGTCTTTTACAGTTTGTTCAGAAGAACAAACACAGGCTCTTAGTAATAAGAGTATTTTATTCTTCCTCAAGCAGATCATTTGACACCCCTTGCTTAGTTTCCCCAGATTAAAAATGACACGCTTGAACATGATGAGTGTTTCTAACTCAAGCAGATCATGTTCTGGAAATAATTATCAGTTATGTAAACATCACACTAGACAGGAATTAGGAATTCAATTTTGAGGTGAGTAAAATGAAAATAATGAGACCATTTAGGAGAGACCTTTGTAATATTTTAGGACACTCATGTTTAAATGTGAGTTTTATCACTTACTAAATGTAAGAGTGACATGGATAATCCCTATGATGATTCAGAGGATCCCCTAATGGACACTAAGGGCCAAGGGCAGGAACTGGACCTGCCATCTCATAGTTATATTCTCAGTGCCTAGCCCAGTACCAGACATGTAGATGGGGTCTCAAAAAAAGTGTTAATGGAATAGATCCTTTGTGGTTTCCAAATAATAGCACCTGGACTATTTAAATTAACAGATAATGTAATGAATTAAGATGTATCTGAATTGCAATTATTACAGAATCTTATTTTTACATAATCCTCAATATTTATTAGTATCAACACACTATATTTCACTAGGCCTAATTAATGGTAGACCTAGTGCTTCTAGTTCAGTGTTCTATCATATTTTCTTCTCAAATAAATTCATCACATTATGTAATTATTAAGCCACAGTGAAAAGTCAATTCAAATTGTGCATCTTATTCATTTATATGGGCCTGGCTTACAGTAGGAGATTAACAGAGATTTGTCGAATAGATTTGATTTGAATGAGTCCGAACAACTGTGAAGTTAAAATTTCTTGAAATTTCAAATATTCTTGCGGATTAATTTGTTTCATCTGTTGTGTATGTGTGCTTTTTTTTTTAATTCTTCTTCAACATCATCTCAGCTTCCTGCTGGTCTTTGAAATAATTCTCTAGAGCTCAAACCCTTCTGGTTGTGAAAATGAAGTTCGTAAAATAGACTAATATATCATTTCTTGTGCCTGGGGTCAGAGATTAAAACAATAACCAAGAAAAATATGAACTCCCCCTCATTTATCTGATTATTATCTCCTGAAGCATCAAAACACACCAATAAGAGAAACAAGGACTACATTTATTCCTTTGTAGCCTATCTTAAAAAAGAACAAAAAGTTGGAGAAAACATACCAACCTTGTATAGATTAGGATATTTTGAAATACATATAGTAAAAACCTAAGTCAAATTATTTTTAAGACTTTATATTTTTAGAGCAGTTATAGGTCTACAACAAAATCAAATGAAATGTACAAAGATTCAAATATACCCTCAGCCTTAACACAGGCATAGTATCCCTCATTAGCAGCATTACTCACAAAAATGGTGCATTTGTTACCAAAGATGAACCTATGTGAATAAATCATAATTACCCCAAGCCCATCATTTATTTTAGGGTTTGCTTTGGTGTTGTACATTCTATGGGTTTGCTCAAATATATTTTAACCACATAACCATCATTAAAATAAAATATAGCCTATTTTCACTGCCCTAAGAATCCTCTGTGCTCAACTTTTTCATCCCTCTCCACCCTAATGTCTGCCAATCATTGATTTTTTACCACTTCCATGGTTTGGCCTTTTCCAGAATGTCCCATTGTTAGAGTCATACAGTGTGTAGTCATCTCAGACTGGCTTCTTTCACTTAATAATATGCATTTAAGTTTTCTCCATGTCTTTTCATGGCTTGTTAGCTCATTTCTTTTTAGTTCTCTTAATAATATTCCATTGTCTGGATGTACCATAGTTTATTTGTCTATTCACCTACCAAAGGACACCTTAGTTGCTTCCAACTTTTGGCAATTATGAATAAGGTTGCTATAAACATTGTGTGCAAATTTTTGTATGGACATACATTTTCAAATCCTTTGGGTAAATACCAAGGAGCATGATTGCTGGATGGTATGGTCAGAGTGTGTTTAGTTTAGTAAGGAACTCTGCTAGACTGTCTTTCAAAATTGCTATATGATTTTGCATCCCCACCTGCTATTTATGAGAGTTTTGGTGCCCCACATCCTCGTCAGCATTTCATGTAGTCAGAGTTCCAGATTTTGGCCATTCTAATAGGTGCATAACAGTATTTCATTGCCATTTTGATTTGCATTTCCCTGGTGACACATGATGCGAAGCATCTTTTCATATGCTTATTTGCATATATATATATTTTTTGGGAAGTGCCCATTACAGTTTTTGGCCCATTTTGAAATCAGGTTATTTTCTTACTGTTGAATTTTAAGGGTTCTTGGTATATTTTAGATAAGTCTTTTTTTAGATGTGTCTTTTGCAAATACTTTCCCCCAAGCTGTGATTTATTTTCTAATTCTGTTGATATTAATTTTTGCAGAGCAGAAGTTTTTAATTTTAATGAATTCCAGTTTATTGATTACTTCTTTTAGGGATCATATCTTTGGTGTTGTATCTAAAAAGATCACCATACCCAAGGTCATCTAGGTTTTCTACTATACTTTTCTATGAGTTTTATAGATTGAGGCTTTACATTTAGATCTGTGATCTACTTTGAGTTAGTTTTTGTGAAGCTTGTAAGGTCTATGTCTAGATTCATTTTGTATGTTTTTTGTTTTTGTTTGCATATGTATGTCCAGTTGTTCCAGCACCATTTGTTAAAAGAGACTATCATTGCTACATTATATTGCCTATGCATCTCGTCAAAGATAAGTTGACTATATGTGGGTCTATTTCTGGGATCTTTATTCTGTTTTGTTGGTCTGGTTTTGTATTCTTTCACCGATGCCTTACTGTCTTGATTATTATAGCTTTATATTAAGTCTTAGAGTCAGGGATCATCGAACCTCCAACTTTATTTTCCTTTCTGTTTGCTATTCTGGGCCTCTCCATATAAACTTTAGAATCAGTTTTGTTGCTAACCATAAAATGGCTTCCTGATATTTTGACTAGGATTGTTTTGAAACTATAGATGAAGCTGGGAAGAACTGACATCTTGGCAATATTGAGTCTTCCCATCTATGAACAAGGAATCTCTCTCCACCCATTTAGTTGTTCTTTGATTTCATGCATCAGAGTTTTTCAGTTTTTCTCATTTAGGACTTGTACATATTTTATTAGATTTGTATCTAAATATTTCACTTTGGGGTATGGTAATGTAAATGACATTGTGTTTTTAATTTCAAATTTCACTTTTTTGTTGTTACTATACAGGAAACCAGTTAAGTTTTGTGTATTAACATTATATCCTACAACCTTGCTATAATTAGTTATTGCTTGTTTGGTTGATTCTTTCAGAATTTATACATTGACAGTCATATAATCTAAAAACAAAGACAGTTTTATGTCTTCCTTCCCAATCTGTATTTCCTTTTCACGCCTTATTATATAATTTCTAGTCCTATACTTATAATTCAAAATTTTAAAAATTGTATTGGCTCACACAATTGAGAGAAACATTTATAGCATCAAGCCCAGCTGGATTGGGGTCCCAACAATATCATCATCAAGATTCTCTCTCTGCCTTCCTGGAGAAAACCCTGACAGCTCCAGCAAGAAAGGATCTGGAGTTAGTCACCTGACATAACTGAACCAATCAGTGTGACCTGGATGATGGATAACTGTTCTTTTCTTTTTTTTTTTTTTTAAGATTTTTATTTATTTATTTGACAGAGAGAGAGATCACAAGTAGGCAGAGAGGCAGGCAGAGAGAGAGGGGGAAGCAGGGTCCCTGCTGAGCAGAAAGCCCAATGCAGGGCTCTATCCCAGGACCCTGAGATCATGACCTGAGCCGAAGGCAGAGGCTTTAACCCACTGAGCCACCCAGGAGCCCCAGAGAAGTGTTCTTGAGCAAGCCTACAACGTTGACCCAGCCCTGTAGCCTCAGAAAACAGAGGGTTTTGGAATTGAGAGCCCCACCAATATCATGTGAAATGAAAGACTGTAACTTCCTAAAGAAAATAAGAGTAGAATAGAGCAGAGCCAGGGAGAGTCAGAATCAACTTATCTCACGCTGTCATTCCAGACTCACTATCCCATACTCTTTCAAGATTTTAATCTCTGACTTAAAAATCTTGATTTTCTGGCCTGAAAACTACATCAATGAAACTGACTTTAAAGAAACCTACCTGAACTTTAGTGTGTCTTGACTTTTTGAATGCCATTACTTTCTCTTCTATTCCACTTTTCACTCTGATGGGCATAATTTGAACCTCATAATTACCTAAAAGTGTGGCACTCAAGAAATCTTAAATTAGTTTTCCCCTTTCAACCACAGCTTTCCCTCTGTTCAAATGCCTTGGGCCCTATCTCCCACTACCTCCTGCTTACTGACTTTACACACCAGAGTACTGTCACCACCATCCCTGCTATAGCCTTATGGGCTCCACATTAATCAGACTATATGGTTTTGATCATGTGAAACACCTTTGAAACATTCCTGCTCCTTTTCTCTTGTACTATGCTCATACCTGTGTTGATTTCTTATGACTGCCTTAACAAAATACCACTAATAAAGTGGCTTCAAACAACAGAAATTTTTCTCCTGAGTCTGGAGACCAAAAGTCTGAAACCAATAACATAGCCAAAATCAAGAAGTTGGCAAGGATATGTTCTCTACAGAGGCACTATGGGAAAATCTGTTCCTTGCCTCCCCCAACTTCTGGTGAGTGTCAGCATTCCTTGACTTGTGCCTGCATCACTCCAATTTTTAAGATCATTATCTTTCTGCTTCATCTTCACATAACCTGCCCCTCTGCATGTGAATCAACTCTCTCTGCCTATGTTTTATAAGGACATTTGTGATGGCATTTAGAGCCTACCTGGGTAATTCAGTATAATCTCCCTATCTCAAGTTTTTTAAAGTAATCACATCTTTAAAATATAAGGTAATATTCACAGTTCCCAGGATTTAGAGTAAGTATATCTTTTGGGACACTATTTTTTTAGCCTAGTATAGTGTCCATAAGACAAAAAGCCAACTCTGAGGTCAACTAATATCATTTACTCTTCTATTACTTGCCAAAAGGAGAAAATCAGAAGCATAATTATCACTACTAATTCACAAGTTTTATACCCAATTTGATATCCCCTTTACTTTTCCATAGTCAAATGTCTCTCCATCTATACTTAGCTAAAATTTAAAACTCTCTTGATTCCATCAATTAATCCATCTACAAAAGCATCTGTTCTCCCAGAGAAAATTATATAGACAATCACCACTATACCCTCAATTCCTAGAACAGGGTCTAGTACATAGCTGGCACTTGATTTATATTTATTTACTATCTTATTCTTTCCAGGACAAAAAAAAAGTTCCATTTTCCCTGTATTCTTAATCCCTTTCCTTTTGCTATCTTGCTCCCTCTTTGCTCTATATCTCTCATTTCTCCCCACTCTGTCTCTCCTGGCTGCTTCCTTATATCCTCTAAACCTACTCAAATCTCTTTCATACTTAAAAAAAGGCATAGGAGTACATACTGCAAACCATTACAAACAACCATATTTATCTGCAGACACTGTCCTCTCTGTTGGCAAATTTTATTCTTATACTGATATTACACAATTCCTAAAAGAATGATCTAAATTCCGTCTATAATATCTCATCTCCAACTTAATCTCCAGCTATAATCTTTGTCCCTACTATGTCATCTAAACTGTTTTTCCTTAGGTCAAAACTTTTTTCATGATTATGAGTGTTTTTTAAAAAGATTAAATCCTTTATTTTGAGATAAATGTAGATTCACATTCAGTTGCAAGATATAGTGCAAAGAAGTCCCCTTGTACCATTTTCTCCCAACAATAACATCTTACAAAACTGTAGTACACTTTCACAATCAAGATATTGACACTGAAGCTCCCCATTGATCTCATTTAAATTTCCCCAGTTTTCCCTGTACTCAGTTATGCGTGGGTCACCCTTTATCCTTTGTAAATGTATTGAATACTTTGCAGTCTTGAAATTAATTAATTGATTTAAATTTAGTAAATGTATTTAGTGTGTATTATGAACCAAAGATTGGCCTAAGGTCTTACAAATATTGGCCAATGTTATCTCTATATAAATTCTGTGGGGTAAGAATATTACTATCAGTCCCATTGTACAAATAAGGAAGGCAGCTGAGGCACAGAGAAGTTAAGAAACTGTCCCAAGGCAACACAGGTAGTATGAGTAGGAAAGCCTGGATTCAAGCCCTTGCAGTCTGGTTCCAGAGTCTATGCTTTTATCCCTTCCTTCTCATGACCTCTTGGGACCTAACTGAACTCTCTGCTGAGTTTGGAAATAGAAGCCATGAGCTCCTTGAAGTCCTTGATTCCTTTGACTTTACTTTCTGTTGCTTCACCTTGTACCTCTCTGACTACTCCTTCTGGGACCACTCCTCCTAGGCCCATCTCTTAAATGTTGCTCTTCCCCAAGACTGTGTATTGAGCTCCTTGATTTTTTTCTCACTCTGTATTTTCTTAGAGCGATTTCTATACCTATGTGTTAAAGGCACATAAATCCATAGATGTAAGCTTAGATTTCTTACCTGAGTTCCAGACTCATTCCTGACTGTTGACTCTCTATCTCCCTCTAGGTGTCCATCAGCTACTTCAAACTTTAATTTGTCAGAAACAACACTATTCCATCTTTTTTCCCATAACTCACTTCCCTCCACATCCCCCCACCAAAGAAAGTCTACCTCTTTGGCTGATTTCTGATCTTAAGGAATAATGCCTCCTTTCATTCAAAATTACTCTTTAGAGTAGTCACAAAATGAAGACACCATAATATAGGTACTAACTGTGCTCTTAGTGATTTATTTGTATTCTACAGTAATATTTGGTTCACATTTTATTCTGAAGTAATGAGCTAGATTAGTTTGCTTACAGTGCTTGACACAGAATCATAAGATGGAAAAATATAAAAAAATCAAACACTTGTGATTTTGATCAGAAATGAAATTTCTGATGGTAAAATTGAGGAAATAGTTCTTTTTTTTTTTTTTTTTTTTTTTTTTTGAGGAAATAGTTCTTAAAGAAGGCCATTAGTGGGGCACCTGGGTGGTTCAGTGGGTTAAAGCCTCTGCCTTTGGCTCAGGTCATGATCTCAGGGTCCTGGGATCGAGCCCCGCATCGGGCTCTCTGCTCTCAGCAGGGAGCCTGCTTCTTCTCTCTCTCTGCTTACTTGTGATCTCTCTCTCTCTCTATCAAATAAATCTTTATTAAAAAAAAGGATGTTCGTTGTGAGAATGAAAGTATAATTAGAAAGAATAGCTAAAATAAAATTATCCCAGTTCTCTGGGGAAAAGTGTTCTTTTTTTTTTCAACTGTGCATTGTAACTATCAGAGGAAACACTCCTGATCATACTAAGTATGTTAAGCTGTGAAAAAGCAAGAGATATTTAGAATATTTTGAGAGGTTATATAGAGGCCAAACCATTCTAGACTTCTCATCTTCCAAAAAAATAACAAAACAAACAAAGAAAATACACACACACACACACACACACACATCAGAGAAGACTTGAGATTAATCTCCTATAATTTAAATCCAAATATTAATCTCTCTCTGAGCAACAGTAAGGTTACAGTGGATGAAAAAGAAAATGAAAACATCTGTAAGATACTAAAGAAAACATGTATTGTTTTTACTTCATTATGTGGCAAGAACATAAAGCCTGTAGCTTTATGCCTCACTAGAGAGAATAAAAATTGTTACCACAAATTTCTGTAACACGAGTTTTAAAGGGATCTCTTGCTGATCGAAATAATGCCTTTACCATATTTGCAAAATAAATGTGAATATAGACAAGCTCTAAAAATGAAAAGTGTGTAGATATAAATGAAGTGTAAAAGTGGTAGTTTGTGATTTGATGATTCTTTTCTATGCCTGGAACACTCCTGAGAAGTCAAAATTTTTATATATTAAATAAATAAATATATGCATAATATTTAATATGTTCAATATAATAAGAATTAGACTACTTCAGTTATCAAGGTGAATGCACCTGTAGAGTTACTTCCACGAGGGTGCTAGATACCTACCCCTGTAGAAGGATGCTAACTCCTAACACAGTATCATTGAAGCTTCATTAGCACTCGTAATAGTACAGAGATATATCCTAATCAGCTACATTATATACAAGTATACACTGTAGAAATTATCATCATCATCATTATTATTGTCAAGTTAAAGCAAGTTGCAGAAGTAACTCCTGCTTAAAAAGTAATAATTCTAAATTATTTACAGTATAATCCATAGCAATGGGAGTTTATTCTGTGTGTTTGCTTTTTTTTTTTTTTTCTCCCCCAGTTTCAGACTGAGAACAAGAGACCCTGATCCTCAGCTATGTTGAAACTCTTGTTCGGGTGAAAAAAATTCACCCACACAAAGAACCTAGTAGCTGATTGGTGGAAAACCTCCACCACCAGGGCAAGACCAACTCTTTTTTTTCTTTTTTGTTTATTTAGCTAAGCAGAGAGCCTTGTACACTGTAGTAGATGCTAAATAATTATGTATTGAATAAATACTATACCAAAGTTAGAAATTCAGCTCTGGTAGGACAGAAAGAAAACAGAGCAATGTTGACTGTGTGGAATGTGATTTGCCCTTTTGCTGGGCACTATGTATAGAGGCTCACTTAATTCTCTCCAGAGCCCTATAAAACAGGTGTATTATCCTCACCACACCAATGGCAAAGACCTCAATCCTTGACATGTCTGGTGGGCCTTGAATTAACTAACCTGGTCTGAGACTATCAGTATGACTTGAACTCATGCCAGGATCTACACATGCCCTTGACCTCTCCCCCAGCTCTTGCCAACTTCTCATCCTTCTCATCCTTCAAGTCTCCGTTTCAAAGTCACTTGAGTGGGACTTCCTCAAGAAGGTCTTCCCTGTAACCCTTCCTGGATTATACTAGTTCCCATTCTTCCGCTGGAGAACTTACCACTACTTTAGCTAAATGATCGTCTCTGGAGCTCCTTCTTTCTTGTGAGCCTTCTCTGACAGGTTCCAAACTCCCTGGAGGGCTTCATGGTCCTGTTGATTGTTTATCTCCAACACTTCCTGCACTCTCTGGGATATGACATGTTTTCAAAAATATTTGATGAATAAATGAATGATGGGAAAACCCAGGCTTGCGGAAGTTAAATAGACCATTCAAAGTCCCAAAACTAATGCTGAGAGTGGAGTTTAAGCCAGGGGCTAACAAATTGCAGGTGCTACAAATTGCAAAGGCTACAATTTAGAAGAAGAAAAAGGAAGATTGATTTAGGATTAAATAAACAAAGTATTTAATAAGGATAAATATAATATCCTCCATTAAGTTAAAATATAACAAAACTGAACAGAGTCATAATGATCACCCTCAATGTGATAGAAATCATCCTCATTGCAGTTAATGCCAGATATTTTACTAAACACTGTATATGTGTTATGTTTACTTAAACTTCATAATAACTTTAAGTATTGTCATCATTTCTGTTCTAAAGTTTTAAAACTTTCCCCAGTAATATAGCCAAGCAAACCCAAGCAATCTGACTTCAGAACTCAGGTGCACTGAAGAGCAAATTTATTCAAATTTCAGACTTGGGATTTTTGTTGTCATCTTGCTTATTTAATTGTTTCCTTAAGACATATAACCTACAGGTTGAGGACTAAAATTAAGGCTGGGCAACTGCCAAAAAAAGAGATTGTAATTTTAGGCTGATTTACTCCAACTAAAATATCCAGAATGGAGGAGTTAATGGTCTCTGGGCCCCCTTCCATGAAATAGTTAATGTTTCTATACACCTAGACTATGTGGCTCAGTTGGTTAAGTGTTTGACTCCTGCTTTCAGCTCAGTTCTTGATCTCAGAGTCATGAGTTCAACTCACTTAAAAAAAAAAAAAAAAGAAATTCTGTCTACCAAATTTGGGAACAGGAGATCACAGCCACCTTTCACAAAAGGAAAATATCCTTCTGGAAAGACATCTACTCAGACTTACACCAACACCAACTTTAGGGAAAGAACTCTCAGAGTATGAACTAGAAAGCAGATTTCCTGCTCTCATGGAGGACACTGCTGCCCCCTTGTGCCTTGATGTTGTAATAAAACACTCAGAATGTTTGAGGCTGGCTGGCTGCTCTAGCTCATCATCTACATTCTGGAGACCGCTTTGAAGCTCTCTGGGCAGGGGACTGAGGGTAACAGTAGGTCCCAGGTCTTCTTAGCCACTGTGCCGCAGTGGGGAACCCAGAAGCATTGTGAGTCAAGGCAGGGCTGTTCTCCCAGGCAGTGACCCTTGCAAATTGTCCCCTTTAGAGAAGAGCCTCTGAAGAATTACTGGAGGCAAAGAAAGGTAAGACTTCTTAAGTATTTGCAGCAAACATAATTTAATTAAACAGAATAAGCATTCCTCTGACTTGGAGCCAAGCTCTAGAGATTCAGGGCTGCTCCTGGAAACGGCAGCTTGCTGAGAAGCAAGTACCTGAGAGAAGGACAAAGAATTCCTTTCTCAGAATTAAGAACAAGAAAGTAGAGGTAATGGACTATTTAATAAGATGCATTTGAGGGCTGGCTTGGACCATGTGTTATACCTTCCTCATGAAAGCAAATTAAGTGGTTGTCCTGCATTTCTTCACCTGTGACATTTGAATTAACTTATGAAAAGCACTTAGAGTTTTCTTGCCATTTTGCCCTGATAGGTTTTAGTATGACATTTATCTGTGTGAATATTTGAAGAATGTCTTTCTTCCCTATGGACTATGAGCTCCACACGGGTGGGAACCATGCTTGCTGACCTGGGGATATTTGTTGAATAAATGATTAATGATTTTTCTTTTTGAGTGTGAGTGAATAGGTTTGACAAATATTGAGTAAAAGTTCTCCATGAGTTTATTTTTATTTTCTAGAGTTATGCTTGCCTTTCATGGAGGCAGGTTAGGAAGATACAGAACCTTTTTATCCAAATGCAGGTTCAGATCCCAGTCCTATGGCTGAATATTTGCTTGACCTTAGGGACGTTTCTTTTTTTTTAATATTTTATTTATTTATTTGACAGAGAGAGAGAGAGAGAGAGATCACAAGTAGGCAGGGAGGCAGGCACAGAGAGAAGGGAAAGCAGGCTCCCCGCTGTGCGGAGAGCCTGATGTGGGGCTCCATCCCAGGACCCTGAGATCATGACCTGAGCTGAAGGCAGAGGCTTTAACCCACTGAGCCACCCAGGTGCCCCAACCTTAGGGACATTTCTTAAACCTCTCTGGACTCCTTTCTTACATACCATTTAAGAAAATATCTACTTCCTTTACTTATCATAAGGACTTAATGAGAACACACATCTCCTATACAAGCTGACTCAGTACCTAGACCATGGGTGATCATTAACTGCTACTTTTCTTTATCCTGCACCCTCTGCATTCCCTCAAACCTCAATATATCTTAGAATAATTTCTAAAATCTAGACTAGACAAGTCAAATCAACTGTATCTATGCACACAGAAGCACCTATATGCAATCTCTAGGTTATGCTTCTTTGTCCAGTAGAACTTCCACCAAATTTGTCAGCAAACAATAAAGTGAGCTCATTTCCATTTTCCCACTCTATTGAGAGATATGATAAAATGGCCACAGGGTCATTGCATATGTTAGGGTGTTTTGACTCTAAGTAACTGAAAACCAATAAATAAAAATGGCTTACACAATGAGGAAAAGGTATGATCTCACATAAGCAGCCAACAGAAGATAGGCACAATGAAGTCCTCGAAGAGCCAGAATCTAGCCAATGCAGCAGGTCAGGAAAAGGAGACTGAGAATAAGATTGTTGCAAAGCTCCAGAAAAATACATCTTCTTACAATCGTGTGTGTGTGTGTGTGTGTGTGTGTGTGTGTGTGTGTATACTTGCATATCAAGTGTTTTATTCTTTCCGGCTGAAACATTGCATGATTCTTTTAAGTAGCATTTTTCTATTCAGTTGTGGGTTTTTTTTCCAATATCAGTAGGCTGATGTCATTGTCATGCCAATTTGAAAGTGATTGGATCAACTCATAAAATCTGCATAATGACCTTGATGATATAGAGCAGATATAAATAATGACAGGACACTCTTCAGCATATGGAATAACTCTTCACAGCAATCATAAAAAGAATATTCATTTTGCAGTCACTGTTGGCCCTGTGCACTATTGAACACAGACTTGACAGGGATGATTCCTTTCAAATCTAGCTAAACTAGGGTTCCAAGTAGTGAATTTTACTATTGAAAAGACATTTAAACAGAAACTGCTATGAAAACTGAGGTCAACTCATCTTGAGAAGAAGCAGACTGTAGTTTGCAGACCTCTGAAAATGGCCCACTCATGATTCCCGACTCCTGGTTATTCAACCAAACACTAATCTAGGTATTGTCTAAAAGAGATTTTATGGGTGTAATTAAAGTCCCATATGAGTTGAACTTAAGATACAGAGATCATCCTTGTAAATCTGATCTATTCACATCAGCCCTTTAAAAGATAAGAGAAATCAGGGGCACCTGGGTGGCTCAGTCGTTAGGCGGCTGCCTTCGGCTCAGGTCATGATCCCAGGGTCCTGGGATCGAGCCCCGCATCAGGCTCCCTGCTCGGCGGGAAGCCTGCTTCTCCCACTACCATTCCCTCTGCTTGTGTTCCCTCTCTCGCTGTGTTTCTCTAAATGAATAAATAAAATCTTTAAAAGATAAGAGAAATCAGAACTCATGAGAAGAAAATTGAGTGAGGCACTCAGCTAATAGTCCACCAGGTAAAGGGAACCTCGATCCTACAACCAAAAGAAACGTAATCCTGCCCACAGTCTGAATAAGCTAAGAGGAAAACTGCCAGGCCCACAAGAGTACCAGTCAGCTAACATGTTGAGTGTGAGACCCTGAGTAGAGAACACAGTCTGGTTATGACAGACTTTGGCCCCACAGAACTGAGATCATAAACTTATGTTGTCTTAAGTCACTAAGTTTTGGGTAATTTTTTGTGCAACAATGGAACTAATAATACTATACAGACCTTCTCTTGGGTCACTTTTGTCTTCTCTCACCCCCTCAGTGGTTTTTGGATACCTGCAGAACTTAACTTTGTTGTAATTGACTAAACAAATTTTGTCCAAATGAACCCTCTCTTTGCATAAAGTTGGGGAAAACTTTTTTTGAAGACTCTTTAAATCTGATATGTGCATTCCAATAAGGGTTTAGGACTTGGACCTGATCCCAGAAAGACTTTTCTTATAAAATTTGGGCAACTTCATTTCTGCAAAATCAGCATAAAGGACTTGAGAATATTAAAAGACATCAACATTTGTAGAGTTTTTAGAATAGTGCTAGGATCTTTATATACATATGAGTTATCATTTCCTCACTGTAAAATTCTATTACTTTCTACATTTTATAGACTGAGACTGAGAAGCTGGACATTTCAATAATTTCTTTGTTAGTAGAGATGGAACTTGAGTTTTTTTGTTTTTTTTTTTTTTTGGCTGTAAATCTTGTGTAATTTCCCTCTTCCTTAGAGTTGCAGAGTTGCAAAAGAGAGTTTGAGGTGCAGAGAAAACTTGTGCCTGGGATTTCTCCTCCACACAGGGAACCAGTGAGGGAACCTCACTGAGCTAAGAATGTACTTGTATCCTCACACTCAAACAACTGAACTGAATCTTGATTATCACCCAGCACTTGTGTCTTTTCCAATATTATTGAGAGAAGTCTTTCTCCACATTATTTTTCTAATACGAAATTTATATTTAGCCAAAGTGTGCATTACAGAATGCAGAAGTCTCTTAATGCAAGTTTTAGAAGCAGCAAAATATGCCCATCATGTTGGTTGTTTTTTTTTTTCATCATGTTGGTTGTATCCTATTTTTAAGATTTTTCTTTTTTATACATGTCTATTTTAATTTTCCATTGTTGTTTACATGTGATGTCAGTATTTCTTAGAGGTCATTTTACAAATGAAGAAACTTGGATTGGGAGAAAATAAATGACAGTAGAACAGAAATTTAACCCAGCAATTGCACTACTAGATATTTACCCCAAAGATACAAATGTAGTGATCCAAAAGAGCGCCTGCACTCCAATGTTTATAACAACAATGTCCACAATAGCCAAACAATGGAAAGAGCACAGAGGTCCATCAACAGATGAATGGATAAAGAAGATATGGTCTACATATACAATGGAATACTACTTAGCCATCAAAAAATGAAATCTTGCCATTTGCAATGGCATGGATGGAACTAGAGGGTATTATACTAAGTGAAATAAGTCTATCAAAGAAAGACAATTATCATATGATCTCATGTGTATGTGGAATTTAAGAAAAAAAACAGAGGATCATAGGGGAAAGGAGGGAAAAATAAAACAAGATGAAATAAGTGATGGAGACAAACCTCTTAATCACAGCCCTGAAGTCTACCACACATGAAATCCTGTTCTCCTTGCCTTGTCTGCTTCAGCTGTCCCCTTTTGGAGTAGCTCACGAGTTAATGCCCTGCATTCTTCTAAGTGTCCAGGATGCTTGCTGGTCTCTGCTTATGAACTTGCACACAGCCCACTGTAAGTATGGTTACTAACAATTGTACCACTTAAGAAGGTAACTTCTTTTAAGAAGTGCCAACTTACCTGCCATTTTCTTCTTGCCAGAGGAATGAATGGATGCTCACCTTATTTGGGTAGTGAAAGAAAGAACAACTTTCTTTTCTCTGATCTGAGTGTCCAGTGTCCAACCTTTGTGTTCTCTTTGGTAGTTCTGTCCACAATCTGCTTGTTCTACTTCTCAAAGACATGTCAGTCTACTTCCTTTG
>CM053604.1:11790759-11806227 GCA_028646535.1 Procyon lotor | reverse complement strand
AAATGCTCTGAGCACCTGGGAGTCTTGAGTGATGTTCCTGGTGCTGAGATGAGTAATGGTACCATAAGTGGGCATGAGGATGGGGTGAGATGTATCTGGAAATTGTTCAGTGCTTGGCAGGGGCCGTCTCTAAAAGTAAAATAATAAAAATACTAAGAGGGAGGGGTGCCTGCGTGGCTCAGTCATTTGGGCATCTGACTCTTGATTTCTGCTCAGGTGGTGATCTCAGGGTCATGGGATTAAGCACCCCGATGTGCTTGGCACTCATCGGGGAGTCTGCTTGAGATTCTCTTGGTCTCCCTCTCCCTCTGCCCCTCCCCTGCTCTCTCGCTCTCTCAAAGAAATATATTAATTAAAAACAATGCTAATAGTGAAAAACACATGAGTTGACATTTTTAGTGCTGTGATTATGAATTTGTTCATCATTTTTACAACTCAGATAAAGCTAGGGACTCAGAGAGGTTAAGAAACTTGCCCAGAGTAACACAGTCAATTAGGAGTAAAGCAGAATGAAACTGAGTCCTTCTGAATGGAAAACCAGACTAGCCCACAGCAAGTGAATGGCCTGATGAACTGAGGACAGGAGCGACTTGGAAAGTTTCTGTGGCCATGGTAGGAGTGTGGGGTCCTGAGGGCCCCTGGGCCTTGGGTGGGATTAATGGTTCTGGGTAACTATGGGCAGTTTGGGACTGGGCTCGGTCTCCAGCACCTCACAATGCCTCCTGGTCACTCTGGAGTATATCGGAGATCCAACACTTCCACTGAGCTTGCTTCTATGGGTTTTCCCATTTTTCCTCTTCTTTTTCTCCGTGGCCTTCCTTCATCTCTGAGCTTTCTGCTTTTTCATGTTAAAAGTGTATTTTTTTTCTTGCTATTTTCTTCTCTCTGTGCAGTTTTGATTTTTCAGTGCTTCTGTTCTTGACCCTTAATCAAATTTACTTGATTATTTTAGATGTTTCATCTCATGGTTTCAGCTTTTTACCTTAACCTTTTTTATATTAGAAAAAAAAAAGTAACCTTTTAGCTCATTGGCTCCAGCCTTTTATCTTCTGTTTAAAATCTCATCTATTTCTGTTTTATAACTTTTAACTTTTATTTTTTATTGGGATTGAACAAAACTTCTTATTCACCTTTTACTTTATAAATTGCTTTTTAAAGGCTGTCAAGAAACTAAGTCGCAGTAGCAGGAGGAGAGAATTGCCCTTCCCTGGTCAAAGGTCATAGAAACTTCCCTCCCAGCTCTCAAACACCCATGACCCACTTGTGGATGGTTTTTCCTGAATGCTTCACCCCAATGGTAAATGCTATTGAAGACCATATATTTTATTAGGTAGACTGTACACTCAGTTTCTCAAAATGATGGTGGCATTGTCTTTTACCTCGCCTTTATTTTTTTTTAAGGATTTTTTATTTATTTATTCGACAGAGATCACAAATAGGCAGAGAGGCAGGCAGAGAGAGAGAGGGGGAAGCAGGATCCCTGCTGAGAAGAGAGCCCGATGCGGAGCTCGATCCCAGGACCCCAAGACCACGATCCAAACTGAAGGCAAAAGCTTCAACCCACTGAGCCACCCAGGTGCCCCTTACCTCCCCTTTAAATACGATATATGAAACCACTTGTTTTTAAACATAGGAGTTAACTGTTGTCGATGAACTAACCAGGGACCACAATTGGGTCTAAATAATATGTCGTATAATTGTATCTAGAGCGAATGTCCACACAGTATTGTTGAGCTGGAGAAAGAAATCTTTTTGAATATAGGTCATCATGAGGGATTTGGTTATAATCAATTTCATACCATTCTTGGGAAGTTCCATTACAGAGTTGTCAAGAATTGGCAGCCTGTTTTTATTCACAAAGTTGTTTTGCTCTCATCAGCTATTACACAGACTTCTTGAACTATTTAGTGCCCTATGGCGATAGGAGTTGACAGGCGGTATGTTAAACTTACTTTCCAAGGGAGAAAAAAAGAGATTATGCATATTTTATAATGAGCTACATTAAGGAGGTCTCTTGGTATCCTATTTAGACAATCAGGGTACATGCCTTTACCTTAGCAAGCAGGATTCAACATGAATAATGGCTCAGAACAAAGAATGTTGGCAATTTTTTTAAATTAAAAAAAAAGATAATATGAACATACAGTAATTAGCTTTCTTCTTAAATGGGGTCGCTCTCACTTTAAAGCTTGACACATGGGACAGATACTCTCAAAGTTTGCCCTGATGTGGTATAGAGGAGTCCTTGTTTCTATAAACGTATCTTGGCAAGTCCCCTGGAAGCTAAACCAGTTTTCTAGCCCAGATATACTATGTGGACAGCAATTGTCACTAGTGCAGTAAAGTTGGACTGCCTGGGTTAGAATTTCAGCTCTACCAAACATCAACAGCATGGCTATGGGAAAGTTGTTTAACCTCTCTGGGACTTAGTTTCCTCACCTACAAAATAATAACACCAGTATGTACTTCATAGGGTCATCCTAAAGAGTTTAATGAGATACTAACACGCAAAGTGCTTAGAATAGTTCTAAGCACATATTAAATGTTCAATAAATATTATCTATTATAATTATTTTTCACAGACAACCACTTTAAAGAAATGTGAGTAAACTTTTTACAGATATATTTCTACCTGAAAAAGTTCCTGTTTTTTTGTGAAATCTCTAGTGTGTGTCTAGGTGTGTCTAGATTGGAGTTCTAATTTGATGCCACTTCCTGGTCTAAAGACTGGTAGAATTATGTCATGAAGTATTATTGTGGCTTCTGCTGGAGTTCAGATTTTTTCTGACAGGCATCTGGAGACTGTGAAAGTTTCTGAAGAGAGGGAGTGATGTTCCGCGCTTTGACTGGATGAGAGGAAGGAGCTAAGGCACTGAAACTATCTGGCTGGGCACAGAGGTGGATACACAAAGTAAAGAGAAACTGTCCACAAAATCATCTATGGTCAGGTTTCATCTGATAGTTGTCTTTTTTTAGATACTCAATACATATTTACTAAGACAATGAATAACTGGCATCCTGGATTCTAGATTTTGGTATAGGTGGGAGCTCAAAAGATAAAACATTGATCTCTCTTCTCTCCACATGACCCGAAAGTCTTCTTCGACCCCATTTCCTTACACATAGCAAAAATAGTTCCCGAGTTTGATATCCTGAGATTGGTTCAGTGTCTTAGAATCCTACTTGTGAAGTAGAAAATTAAATGTGGAACTTCTGTAGTTGGGGAACAAAATTTATGGATGCTTAAGATAGGAAAGGATCTCGTATACCATTTAGTTGTTTATCTACATTTAACAAAGGTGGAAAAATTTTGCAGGTACCTTCAGTGACTTAGCTATGATTACCTAGTGGATTAATGATAGAATTGGTAATAAAATCAAGACATTCCAACACCAGCTCCTAGAAATAAAGAATGTGTGGAGTAGAAAGAAAACTGAGGACTCCTTTATTCCACATTTTATAAATGTTATAAAATTATTGCTCCACAATTTACAGAGGAACAATCTGAGGCCCACAGAAATACACCATTTGAGTCATCATTTGATGGTGACAATCTATCCACAAACCCAGGACTCAACTTAGTCCAATGACTTGAACCCAATTAATTCCAACCCACATCAATAATACCAACTAAACTCTTGATCAAAAAGCTATCAATGTACATAAATTTCAGAGAATTTGAACAAATGTACTTGATTATCATGATCCAGGTCTGTGGATTGAAACCAATCTGGCTAATTTTTTTTCTTCCTACCACAAATCGCTACTCCCCTCGAATTCAAGCCCAAGGTACAGAATTAGTTTAATGCATTTGAATATACAATTCAAAACACCGTTGCTATAGTAAGACATGTTCACATACACGAATAATAGTTTCTGTTTGATAAGGCCTCTATAAATCACCCTGAGAATCCTTAGAAATACTGTTCTAGGACAAGAAGGATATTCCGTGGTTGGTATTACTAAAACAATCTTCATGCCCTTGATCCGGTCCAAGTGCCTCCAGTGCCTTGCACAGAGTAATGGCTCAATAGGTGACTGTTGACTTAGTCTTCTGATTGGAGCTAATTCATCTGTTCCTTCCATAGCTAGCAGGTGCCTCATACAGGCAAAGTAAGTGCAGAATCCCTACAACATGAGCAAGAGGAGCCCAGGAAACTGCAATTCTCACAAACTTTTAAAATGCTTGGTGAACTAAGAGTGTACACTCTAAAGCTTGTGCTGTACGTGGAGTTGAAAAAGTACTGTTGTAAGGATACCAGGAAGGGTACCAACCAGCCATTCATTTCCTCTCTGCTGGTTTTCTAGCAGGCGTACTTTATCCCCCACAACCCAGAAGCTTCTGCTCCCACCTCTTGTGCTGACATCCAGAATACCAAACAGGTTGTGCTTGGTAAAACATCTGGCTAAGCAGTGGAGAAAACTAAGAGCCTGACACAATACGAATTACGGGAGGTTCTGTAGAGAAGACAAAGTCTTTTCCTAGAGGAAATGGGAAATGTGGTGATTTATGGACCCATCGTTGTTCATACTCATAATGAGAAACTTGTTGCTTTCAGATCTAAATAAATGGTTCTATAGAAGCGTGAGGATGACTATGACATAAATTTGCCTCTCATCGGAGATTCTGTTCCTCCTCAGGACCTATCCCCCTTTCTAGCAGCACTGCAAGATACAATTTGCATGTGCAATATGAATTTTTTAAATCGCTAGTCATTTTTCTTTAAAATATGTCATTTCCTTCAGAAGTGCCTGGTACTTTTAGATTTATCCATTCAATTAACATGAATAATCAAAGAATTTTTAAGAAAGCACAAGTGATTGTTTCCCCTCAAATCCCATTGGATTTTGCAACAAGAATCATTTGCAAAAGATTGTGCTTAAGTAAATGTTCTCTAATGCCAAAATGTTTTTCAAATAAAGATAAATTTTTAATGTGGAACTGTATCCCATTTGTGGCATGCAATAACTTTCACTTGAGATAATAAAAATATAACTTAAAGACTTCCATTTGTGCTAGATGATTTGATATTACTGTTTATCAATATGCTGACAGATAATTAGCTATAATGTAAACATGATTTTTCTTCAGAAATGCCATGTTTTTTTCAAAAATTTAGAAATAGACAAGTTAATCAAATGATATTCCAAATTCTTTCTTTTTTTTTTTTGAAAGAGAGATCACAGGCAGGCAGAGAGGCAGGCAGAGAGAGAGAGAGGGGGAAGCAGGCTCCCTGCTGAGCAGAGAGCCTGATGCGGGGCTCGATCCCAGGACCCTGAGATCATGACCTGAGCCGAAGGCAGAGGCTTTAACCCACTAAGCCACCCAGGGGTCCCTCCAAATTCTTTCTTAAGGCAGACAATGAACCCACTACAGTTAGGGCATCAGGCCCTGTGACCAATAGCTGTCCGTGGGCTGTTAGTAGTGAGATGGGGTGGGTGGGACTTGTCACCCATGAGATATCCAAATTCATGTAATAATGGGTCACCTTGTGTTTTCTCGGAACTCTAATTTAATTCTTTTACAAGAATTAAGTTTTTAATTTAATTCCTTTTAAAGGTCATCACAAATGAAAATGTCTGTTTTGACAATTCACGCAACTTGTCTTCAACCCACTGAAAAATCTAAAACCAAATGGATTGAAAACCAAAAGGGAAGCTAATTTTTGTCTGAAACTAAATTTAAGTGTTGTATACTTTCAAAATGCCTTTTGCAGAGATTATTCCATTGTATTGTCCCAGCCACCATGCGAGGTTCATGTCACTTGCTCCTTCCTGCTTTCACTCATTTACACAGTACGATCGAGTCTGACTACTGGTCAGCAACTTTTCCACCACCACCTGTGCACACAGCAATGAACAACGCACAAAACCCTTCGGTCCCTGGGAGAAGACATTCTAGTGAGGAAAGAGAACGATAAACAGCAACCGAAAGAGGTAAAACATGTGTTATCAGGTGCTCTTGAGTGCTAAAGAGAAACATAAAGCTGGCATGGGGAGAGTCCAGGGGGTTGTGGTTTAAGATAGGGTGGCTGGGAAAGACTTGCTGAGCAAGTGGCGTCTGAATAGGACTGAAGGTGATGGGATATTGAGATGGTTATTTGGGAAAACAAGAATCCCAGGCAGAAGAAATAACAGGTTCAAAGGTCCTAAGCAGCAGCCCAACCGCTGTGCCTGAGGAATTAAAGGGAGGCAGCAGTGGCTGGAACATGGCCAAAGGGGCAAGGTGGGGGCAGGGAGAGGACAAGACAGAGGGAACAGGAGACTAGGGATCTCAGCTTACAGGTCATTAGACAGGTGTGGCTTAGACTCTGACGGAAAGGAAGGTTCTGGGCAGAGCAGTTCGAAAAGGATTGCTCTGGCTCCTGTTGAGAAGAAAACACACTGTGGGAATGAGGAAGGGTTGGAATCAGAGGCTAGCTTAGAAACTATTGCAGTTTCTTTGGTATGAGAGGATGGGGGCTCCTTTATGCAGGAAACAGTCAAAGAGGATGACAAGGAAACAGCGAGCTTCTCTGCATCCTGGTTTCCATATTTATTAAAAAGGGAGAGTCACAGCTAGGATAGTTGGGGGGGTGAGGGGTAGTGTGTGCCAGGCCCCGGGCACATATTCGATGCTTCCGGAGTGGCTGCTGCCACAGCTCAAGTCGGTTAGTCTGGATGGCTTCCTTTTAGGGTCGCCCAGTTGCGCCCGCACAGTGCTCTTGTTAATGCTATGATTTAAACCCCTATCTTCACACTCCACGCCTTAGTTCCACATTGCCCATCTGCGGCACTAAACTGGAACATTCTTTTGGGCAGGTACCACATCTTCTTCTTTCATTATCAGTACCTAACCCATAGCTGGGTATACAACAGACCGTGTTTGAGCTGGGCCTCCTGTTGAATGAAAGAGAACTTAAAAGGCCTAGAGGCAAATAGATCTCTTCACTCATCTCCAACACTATGTGTTATCATCATGCTTTCCTTGTTTCCTTTCCAATTAAATTGATATTTAGGGTGGTATTAACTTTCTCAGGCGTGGGGAGAGGGGTGATAACAAGAGATCCTAAAAGAGAAAGAGCAGAAAGAACACTAGGTGAGGCTCTAGAAAAATTTAAGTTCTAAGCCATTATCTGCCACTTAGTGGATGTGTGACCCTGGGCAAACCATTTAACTTCTCTAAAGCCCAGATTTCACATCTGAAAATTGAGGATGATTATATTTGTCCTAATTTGAGAGTGAGGAGAATCAGATGATACCTACAATGCATGCTAAAGAGCTTTGCAGCATATCCTGGACTGAGCCATCATTGTCCAAAGGTGCTGTGCATTTGAGAGCCATAGTTTGGATACACAGTAATACTATTTCTTGTATTCAGCTGAAGGAGAAACCCTGGCCATCTGACAATTTGTAAGGGGCTCACTTTTATGATGTGTTGGAAATTATATGCACTCTCATGCTGTGTATTAATTCTTTTATATAACGATTAAAAATGTAGACTCATAAAAAAGATAAAGCCAAATTCAAGATTGCAAGCGTAATTCTAATGGAGAGTACGTTAACAAGTCCACATTTTCACTTACCTCCCTGTGGAAAGAACTGTGAGTAAATCTCTTTGAAGGTTTCTTCATTAACAACACCGCTGGGACATTCCTAAGGAAGTGGTAGAGAAGCAATATGAGCAAAGTGATCATAAAACTGATTTTTTGCACATTTTGAAACGGAACTGTCTACTGCACGAGACTGCACCAAGGAAAGTGAAATATCCATCCATTTTTTAAAGAGAATAAAAGCACACAGTAAACTCTTCTTTGTTCCGGGTCCCATCGAATGAAAGAAAAAATTACAGATGTAAAAATCTTTGCATATTATAAATATTAAAGCTGGGCAGACACATAAAAAAGCACATCATTGCTTTTAAGAACACAAATGTTTATTATCAACAAAGTAAGAGGAAATTACATTGTTTTTCATACAGCAATGGTATTGAAAGATGCTTATGATGTGCTCTTTGCTGAATCTTGGTGTTGTATTCCTCTGGTGATTTGCTGGACCCACATGATCTTCAGTTCAGTGAGAAAATGGTGTGCTCCTTCTGGGAGTGGTCCAAGCAGGAATAGTTACTAATTTCTGTTCACAGTGCGTTCAGGAATGCATAATAGCATAGTTTGTAGCAAGTGACCTTGAGGGAGATAGGATCGCAAGATCTTTATAACTTCTGGAGAGAAAGGTCTGAAAAGAAAGAGTCCTGAACTTAAAGAATTCCCATTTTTGTTCCATGGGTGGAGTTACTTTTAAGACTGATGGATACTGACCTTGGGAACTCCACCATTGTTGGACAACTAACCTGGTGGGACAAAGGGCAAGGCTACCTGTTCCAGAGTGGATTACGCATTTTCTACAAAAGGAACTGAAATCTAAAATGTTAGAAGAGGTCTGTCTTGGTGCTGAAAATGAAGACTAAGAAAATCATAGACAAAGATGAGAGCAAAACTTCCTCTACTCTCGGGCGTTAAAGACTGTTCTGGTCAAGAGTTTGAGGTGTGGAGACTCATGAAGCAATAGAGACTGATAATTACATAACAATCTGACATCAAATCACATGTGGGACGTCAATGGTACATTGACTGTGGGGAGATGATAAGCTCTGTCCAGTCTTTTCGAGTGGCTCCTCATGAACAAAAAGTCCCACCTTACCTGAGATCCCCTGTCTTAGCTGTCACAGTGCTCTCCCCAGGCTTCACTAGGGAGCATCAAGGGGGCGCTAACTTCCCTGCCCTGAGATACAGGTATTCTGTGTACTTGAAATTTGACACCATTCCTGGGATCTTAAAAAATCATCTGTTGTGATGTTAAAGCTCCTCTTAACCCTCAAAATCATTGCCCCGTCATGAATAAGCTTGATTTACTAACTTGATCTTTCTTTATTCCAATGAGCCAGTTACTCACAACTAAAATGTGCCTTACATGAGAAGTTTTCTATTTTCTCACTCATTGGTTTGAAAGGTAGGACCTTTGATATATGAACACAATTTAAAATAATGGCTTCAATGTGAACTTGTGTTTACAGAGCTTGCCAATGTATATTTTTCCTATTTGATCATTATAATCGACCTATGACTTAGGCGTCTTCATTCACTGAGGCAGAACTGGAGTTTCTGTGGTCATGTTCTAGCCACTGGGGGAGCTGGAATGTGGGCTTGAGACTCTCCAGATCACCACAAGGTTTGGGATTAGATGACCCGTGTAAAAATAATGACCCTAAGGGCCTAAGAGGATTGGAACAAAGAAAAGGCAGTCAAAAACAAATGAGAAAAAAAGCAAACAAGCAAACTATTCGTTAATTTTATGTGTGAACTTCTCTGGGCCATGATGCCCAAGTATTTGGTCAAACATTATTCTGGATGTTTCTGTGACGGAATTTCCAATGAGAGTGACATTTAAATCAACACTTTGAGTAAAGTTGATTGTCCTCCATAATTTGGGTGGGTCTCATCTAATCAGTTGAAGATATGGATAGAGGAAAGACTAATCTCCTCTGAGCAAAAGAGAATTCCCCAGCATGCTACCTTCTGACCTCATCTGCAACATAGGCCTTTTTTTGGTTCCATGGCAGATGGTTTTTAGAGTCCAACTATAACTTTTTCGTGAGTCTCCAGCTTGTCTGCCTCCCCATCAGATTTTGAACTGGCTAAATCTCCACAATTATGTAAACCAATTACTTAAATCTTTTTCTGTATATAGATACACCTCTTGGTTCAGTTTCTCTGGAGAATCCTAAGATATAAATGAATAAACAACCACAAGCTATAATGTAAAAGGAAAAAAAGATGGCATGTATCTAGCTAATCACTCAAAGGTTTTGACTACATGACTCTTATTTGGCTGCAGCAGAACCAATTTAAGAGCAAACAAGCACTTTGTAGTTGAGCCCTCTGACACATAGAAATTGTGATTTATTGGCTATTAACTCTGAGCCATCTGCTTGGGACAGCAAGAAGAGAGCAATTAGATGACTCAGGTATGAAAAGTCAAGCTGCAAACCTATCTGGGAGGTAAAATGACACTTGCAAGAGGGGAAGATGGGAAATAAAGGGACATCGGCCCTCAGCAAACTTGTCAGCTGCCTTTGATCTCTCGTCGTGTTTGATAGATATATCTTATAACATGAAATGAAATTTAGACATTGACTCTCTTAGATGTTTTTATATTCAATCACATGTCTGTGTCAGGCAAAAACCCTCTCTTCCATCTGGGAGCTCCTGGCCAAGTTTTAGGGTGGTCAGTCTTAGCAGGTAAATTTGTCTTTATCCATCTTGCACTCATTACTTCAATTTACATCTTTAACTGATGCATGTCATAGGCTTATTGTTTTAGAACTTTTTGAGAAAGGGGGGGCAGCAGCAATAAACACACCAAAGGTCTTGCCCTCATGGGGCCTTCATCCAAACAGAAGAAGAAAGTTCAAAAATAACAAAAGAGATAAAAGTAAGTCCAGAGAGTGATGATCTTTTGTTTATTCTCAAGAGTTCTTATGGAAAAGCAATGCATGTTACTACCTTCAGGTGAGAAAATTAACCACATTCTATAGGACTCTATAGAAATGGTACAAATGACCTATTATCTAACTTTTCCCTCACATCTTTTGTGGAATGGTATCTCCACCTCTCCAACAGGAATGGATTTGATCATTCCATTGTATGCCATCAACATGTAGCTATATTGGGTTAACTTCTGCTGCAGTAACATTAGCAAACAGGCCTCCACATATATAACAAGTTTTAAAGAATGTAGTGTATTTCTTACTCATCTAACCATATAACTTGATGGTTCTCCCAGAGTCTTTAAGGGACAGAGGCTAACAAAAGCTTGGCCATCATAGTGGGGCGTTTAAAGTCCCCGGATGGTCTCATCCAGCAGGAGAAAAGGATCATTGAGGAGTTTCCATGGGAGGTGCCTATGGGCCAGGTCTTGAAGTGCAAAGGGCTACACATAATTTCCACTCTCATTTTGTTGGTTAGAAATCATTTAATATGTCCACCCCAAACAACGAGAGGAGCCTTGTGTGCCCAGGAAGAAGACCAGACCATGGATTCGGTGAATGGTTAGCAGTTTCTGTCTCAGGGATGCTTCAAGTGTCTGTGCTCCAAAATTGTTCTCCCACTGATGCTTTAACATTACCATGATCAAATCACTCAACCATATCAATTTGCCTGGTGATACTCTAAAAGGATGATATTTTAAAATAAGCACCTTTAGTAAGTCCTATGCTTCTGAGTATGGATTTGTTCATTAGGTTCTCTTCACTCTAAGAGGAAAGATCCAAGTGGTAGTAGAATTCTTAGGTTTAGGGAAAGTGAAGAAAGCCTCACTCATCCACTTTGGGAATTTATTATAACCTTCTGTGAACCCACTGGCTTCCATATTATAGTTTCTAATGACTTTTTTCCTGATTATTAAAAAATGATTATCTGTGAAAATTTGCTATCTAGAGAAAAGGATAAGGAAGGGGCACCTGGGTGACTCAGCTTGTTAAGCTTCTGCCTTTGACTCAGGTCATGATCTCAGGGTCCCAGGGTCCAGCCCAGTGTCTAGCTCCTTGCTCAGTAGGGAGCCTGTTTATCTCTCTGTCTCTCCCCCCACTTGGCTCTCTCTCTTGCTCTCTCTGTCTCTCTCTCAAATAAATAAAATCTTTAACAAAATAAGGAAATAAAAATTATCCATAATTATACTACCGTAAAGCTATTTTGGCAATTTATCTAAGCATATTAATATAAAAATTGGATAAAATTTTGATTCGATTTGATATGAATAAAATTAGGATAATACAATAGTTTTACATCTTATTGTTTTGAGGCACTTTATTATTTTTTTAACTTAACAATACATCCTGAACATTTTCATGTCATTATTTTTAATGGCGGTCTACTTATGTGCCCATTGAACTTATCAAATTGTTGGATTCTGAGGGGACTTCCAGTCTGCACCCCTGCCACATGTTTTTGAGAAAGCTTCACATCTAGATAGGCTGCTGGCCAGAATCACATGGGGATTTGACATACACCAGATCCCATGAACAAACAGCAATAATTTGCTTCCCTCATGAATCTAATCATCGTTCTGAAAATTACCAGAGGGCATCAAGGCATTTGCACAGATCCCTCCAAGGGATAAAGTGATGTGTGTAGACATCACTTTTCGTGCAGACAAGGATGCTTTGAGGGCAGTCTACTGGGCCACATTACCACCATCACAGCCGTTTACTGAGTGTGTATTCAAGGCCTTCCTACACAGTGTTTTAACATTTTTACTAACCCTGAAAGGTGGAGATTCTTTAGAGATGAGGAAAGTGAAGATTGAGTAATTAAAACTAAGAAACTTGCTGGAATCACAGTTTTTCACAGAGCCATCCATTTGCTTGTTCTTTCAACAAATATTTATTTAATATCTTTCACACATCAAGCACTGTTCTAGGCACTGAGTGAGTGAAAGCTGGACTGAGTTTTAAAAATTCCAGTTTACTCTTATGGAATTTAAAGTTTAAATTCCAGGGAATCAAACTCATACTTCCCTGACCTTTAATTGCAATGTTGTCTTGCCTTCTGGATCATTATCTTTTCTCTTTTTTCTATTAGAACTGAAGGAGTGGTCTTCCGGTGAACCATCCATAAAAATACTTCCTTTGGGAAGACACATAGTGTTTATTTCCTCCCCGAGCCATCTATTGTGGTTGTGTTGAAGACAGCCACATGTGAAAGAAAGCCGTTCAATCAAAACTGGGGACATTGATTACAAATAGACACATGCGCACGCACACATCCATAGTGAAATTGTATTTTGTGAGATTTGTGGAAAACATTGTTAGATTCTTTTTTTCTTTGAGAAATTATTGCCTTTTTTCCAGCAAGGACCTGCACATGTCTGCTTCCTCTCCACATACAATTTACTCTAATTATGAATGGCTTGACACTAAAGTGCTTTGGAAAAAGTTCCAGTTTTTAGGACAGGTTAAATGAACTACTTCATCAAATGTCAAGGAGTTGGAGTTCCCTGGCACTCTGCTGGCTGCCACATTAATCTGCTCTGACCAGAGAGTTTCCTTTATTGCTTCTTAAACTCTTCACCATGATATGATCAGGATGCAATAAATATAGAATGAGATTTTCCTAGCACATAACTGCCATACATTTGTCAAGTAGTGAAGACACTTGCCTTATGGGACCTTACAGATGCATTCCTTGGTGATTCTTTTCAGCTCTCTCACATAGGATCATGATGCATATGAGTATCAAAATCCATTGTAAATGTACAGTGAATATTTTTCTATTGCTAATATCAATACTAATGAAGTAGTGTTTTTATGACAATACGAGGATGATGATCATCATCATCATGAGAAGGGCTGTGATGATAGGCAAATACATGTTAGAACATATGTTCTAAGCACTGTATTAAGTGCCTTATGTGGATTATCTCTCATGAATGAATAGCTGTTAGCTTTACCTCCATTTTTCAGATAAGCAAGCAGCTGAAGAGAGAAACTGACCATTAGAAAGTGGCAGAGAGTCATCTTTTGATCAGAATCAGGAAACTTGAATGTTTAAGCAACTTTATAGAAAACCCAGTCCAATGGCTTTACTTTAAAGGTGAAGAGATTGAGGCTGAGGTTATAGGAAGTACCCCTAAGCCCCACGATGGGCTGAGTGTTACCTTGTGTCCAGGTTTCCCAAGATCTAAGCTGATGAGTGGGCTTCAGAAACCCCTTCATGTCCAAACAAGAGCTGGTATGTTCTGCCTGGCAGTATTTAGAATAATCTAGTGAAATGCTTCTGCTTCTGGGCTCTGGACTTAAGTATAACTGGATTGAACCTTTGGTCTGCCACTTCAAAGCTGTACAGCTTCAGACAAATGGTTTAATCTGAGTCTCATTGCCTCCCCTGTAACATGGGGATGACTATTGACATCAGAGGACTATTACAGGAATCAATAAGATAATATATGATATGTAATTATTTTAACCCCCATCTTTGCATATCCTATTGTCTTACTAATTAAAGTTGTTAGTACAGAGGTAATAATCTCAAAAGTAAGCAGAACTCCTTTATACAGAGTTGCTATAGCATTGTTGCAGCAATACCAGAGTTAAATGGTGTTCATCAAAGCAGTTGAACCTACTATAGTGCAGGTCTGCTATAATGCAATGAGCCCGTAAAGCAGATATGAATTATCCTTTCTCCTCTAACACTGTAAATTGAATGAACTCTCTAATATCATCAAAGTTTACCCTCAAAGGCAGGGGAATACTGCAATTGTAAATGACAACTGAGAAGAATAATGGCCACCATATTGGAAATAAATGTTAGTAGAAACCTAGCAAAATTTTATTCATTAATTTAAAGGAAAGTTATCCCTAGTAATGCTTACATGAGTACATTGGAAATATAGCAGTCTAGAAGTGCTTGGGTACCTCATGTAGTTAAGTGTCTGACTTGGTTTTGTCTCAAGTCATGATCTCAGGGTCATGAGATGGAGCTCAGTGACTGGCTCTGTGCTCAGCAGGGAGTCTGCTTGAGATTCTCTCCCTCTGCACTTTCCCCACAAGCTTACACGCACTCTCTCTCTCTCTTTCTCTCTAAAAAAAAAAAAGAAAGAAACACAGCAGTCCATGAAAACTATTGAGAAAGTACCTCTGAAAGAAATTCATGCATATATAGGAAACTGCTATAGAAATTATTTTCTGAGGTGCATCCTGAGTCCTTATATGTTAATCTTACAAAAAAGCCTTTCAGAATTTCCTTAAGAGTTGTCAGAATGTTCTAGAAATGGTTGCAGTGATATGCAAATCAGATGTATTTTCTCAGTGATATTTGTCCACTCCACTGGCTGAAATCTCCTCTTTCCATAAATCATCCTGCTCTGTGCATGTCATCTGCTCAGGTTCAGGACTATTATTAAGCATTTAGAGATACCTCTTCAGGAGTCCAAAAGGAAAAAATATGGTACAAAAATATCATGAGAAAAAAACTAAAACTAAAAGGCCTCATGAAAGAAATAGTTCTGTGGTAACCCTTTTGTGATGTCTATGAAGTCACATTTTTAAAGCATCCATGTATTTCATCCACTCTGACACCTACTCCTGTTGCTAAGGAGAGTATACATGGTGGTGGCTGTGAGGTGCTAACATGGAAAATCCTAGGTTTCTACCAACAGAAATGTCATGCCATCCATGTCTGTTGTCTATGTCCATCCATGTGTTGTCCAATGTCTGTTCTTTCAGTTCTCCCTGACAAAGGAAGTAGACTGACATGTCTTTGAGAAGTAGAACAAGCAGATTGTGGACAGAACTACCAAAGAGAACACAAAGGTTGGACACTGGACACTCAGATCAGAGAAAAGAAAGTTGTTCTTTCTTTCACTACCCAAATAAGGTGAGCATCCATTCATTCCTCTGGCAAGAAGAAAATGGCAGGTAAGTTGGCACTTCTT
>CM053604.1:11762629-11790259 GCA_028646535.1 Procyon lotor | reverse complement strand
CCTTTTCAACATTTCAGATTCGACCACATATGCGCATTTTCTGTTTAATGCATTTGATACAGACCACAATGGAGCTGTGAGTTTTGAGGTGAGTCAAACTTTTTTTTTATATATGACTTGACTTTAGACACGTTGGAAGAGATTTAGTCTATTTACAAGGAAACTCTGAGTTTTGTGGTTTAATAACTTTTTTTTTCTTTTTGAGACTTTTATTCTTTATTATTATTGCTGTTGCTATTATTGTAGAACACTGAGCATGAGATCTACCTTCTTAATAAAATTGTAAGTGTATATTACAATATCGTGACTATAGGTACAATGCTGTAGAGCACATCTCTAGAGTTTATTCCTTTTGCTTAACTGAACCTTAATGCTCATTGGTCACTGCTCATTTCCCACCCCTTCCACCATTCCACTCCTTGATTCTAGGATTTTGACTATTTTAGATACCTTATGTCAGTGGAATAATGCGATATTTGTCTCTCTGTGATGACTCAGTGTGTCCTCAGGTTCATTCATGTTTTTGTGTATTGCAGATATTTTTTTCTTCTTGAAGATAAGTAGTGTATTCCAGTGCATGTATAAACCACATTTCCTTTATCCATTCATTCATCTCTGGACATTTATGTTGTTTCCACACCTTAGTTGTTGTGAGTAGAGCTATAATGAATATGGAAGTCTAATATCTCTTGGAGATCTTGATTTCAATACTTTTGGATAAACATCCAGGAGTGGGATTATTGAATCACATGTTATTTTTATTTTAAATTCTCTGAGGAAGCTCCATACTGTTTTCCATATGGTGGCTGCACTGTTATGATTCCCACCGACACTGTACAAGTGTTCCAATTTACTCACATCCTCAACACTTCTTATCTTTCATTTGTTTGGTAATAACCAAACTGATGGGTTGAGGTGCTATCTTATTGTGGTTTTTATTTGTATTTCCCTGATGACTGGGGATGTTGAGCATTTTTTTTTCATAAACCTGGTGGACATTTGTATATATTTAGAGTAATGTACACTTAAGTCCTTAGCTCATTTTTTAATTGGGTTGTTAGATATTTACTATTGAGATGAAAGAATTTCTTATATATTTGGGAGATAACCCTTTATTAGATACATGGTTTCCAAATATTTTCCCCCATTTTGTAGGTTGCTTTTTTACTCCACTGATTATATCCTTTGCTGCTCAGAAGCTTTTTAATTTATCACTTATTTACTCCTTGTTGCCTATGCTTTTGGAATCATATCATAAAATTATTGCCAAGACCAATACCATGAAGTTCCTCACCCCCTGGGTTTACTTTTAGGAGCTTTATGGCTTCAGGTCTTATGTTTAAGTCTTTAATCCATGTTGAATTGGTAATTGTGTATGGAATTAGGTAAGGATGGAATTTCAGTCTTTTGGGTGTGGCTATCTAGTTTTCCTAATACCATTTGTTGAAGAGACTATCCCTTCCCTTTCCCATTGTGTAATCTTGATACCCTTGTCAAAGATTATTTGACCATATATGTATGGATTTATTTCTGAGCTTCCTATTTCTTACCATTGGTCTCTATGTCTGTCTCTATGCCAGTACCATAGTGTTTTGATTACCATAACTTTGTAATATACTTTGAAATCAGGAATCGTGGTGCCTCTAGCCCTGTTCTTTCTTGAGTATTGATTTGAATATTTGTAGTCTTTTGTGGTCCCATAGGAATTTTTTCCTAGTTGTAAAAAATACCACTTAGGATTTTGATAGGGTTGTAATGAATCTGCAGATAGCTTTGGGTAGTATGAATATTTTTTTTTAAAGATTTATTTATTTATTTATTTATTTATTTATTTATTTATTTGAGAGAGAGACATCACAAGTAGGCAGAGAGGCAGGCAGAGAGAGTGGGGGAAGCAGGCTCCTTGCTGAGCAGACAGCCTGATGTGGGGCTTGATCTCAGGAACCTGCGATCATGACCTGAGCTGAAGGCAGAGGCTTTAACCCACTGAGCCACCCAGGCGCCCCGAATATTTTAACAATATTAAGATTTCCAACTCATGAACTTTCATTTGTTTGTGTCTTCTTTAATTTCTTTCATCAGTGTTTTGCAGTTTTTAGTACTCAAGTTTTTCACCTCTTTAGTTGTTTATTCCTAAGTTTTTTATTCTATTCTTTTTGGTGCTGTTGTAAATGGGATCAGTTTCCTAGTTTCCTTCTCACATAATTCATTGTTGGTGTATAGAAACACAATAATTTTTGTATGTGATTTTGTATCTTGCAACTTTACTGAATTTGTTTATTAGTTCTAACAGTTTTTTGGTGTAATTGTTAGGATTTTTTATATATAATATCATGTCACCTGATTTATTTTTCTTGAGTAATTTCTCTAGCTAGGACTTGTAGTACTCTATTGAGTAGAAGTGACAATATTGAGCATCCTTGCCTTGCTCTTGATCCCAGAGGGAAATCTTTCAGTTTTTCATCATTGAGCATGTTGTTAGCTGTGGGCTGATCATATATGGCTTTCACTATGTGAAGACGCTTTCCTTCTATTCTTAGTTTGTTGAAATTTTATCATGAAAAAGAGTTCAACTTTGTCAAATGCTTTTTCTGTGTCTATTGAGATGATTATGTGATTTTTCTTCTTTATTCTGGTAATGTGAGATATCACTTTAATTAATTTTTATATGTTGAGTCATCTTTCCATCAAAGGGATAAAGATTACTTGGTCACGTTGTATGATCCTTTTAATGGGCTGTTAGAATTCTCTGGAATTTTGTTGAGGATTTCGGATGTATATTTATCAAGAATATTAGCCTGTAGTTTTCTTTTCTTTTGATATTTTCATCCGGTTTTGGTTCCAGGATACTTCTGACCTCATAAATGAGCTTGGAAATATCCCTTCCTCTGAAATTGTTTGGAAGAGTTTAAAAGGATTGGTATTAGTTCTTTAAATGTTTGACAGAATTTACCAGTGAAGTCATGTGGCCCTGCTTTTTTTTGTTGAGAGATTTTTGATTACTGATTCAATCTCTTCATTACAGACTTTCTATTTCTTTATGATTCAGTCTTGGTAAGTTGTATGTTTCTGGAGATTTATCCACTTTTTTCCTAGGCTATTCAGTCCATTGGAGTAGAATTGTTCATAGTAGTCTCTTATGATTCTTTTGATTTCTATAGAACCAGTTGCAATGTTTCCTCTTTCACTTCTTGTTTTATTTGTTTCTTTTCTCTTTTTGTTCTTAGTCTAGCTAAGAGTGTCAATTTTGTTTATCTTTTCAAAACCCCATCATTCAGAAGCCCTGGTAAGAACATGGACTTGCAATTGGCATCTGAATTGGGGGAGGGCAGTCTTGTAGGACTGAGCCCTTAACCTGTGGGATCTGGCTGTATCTCCAGGTAGAAAAAGTGAGAGCTGAGTTAAATTGTAGGACGCCCAACTGGTGTTAGAGAATTGCTTGGTGGTGTGGGGCAATCACACACAAACACACACACACACACACACACACACACACACACTACATTGGAATTGGCTATAGAATCGTAAATATGTATAATAGAAACAAGGTAATTGGAGATGATTCACTTTGGGGAGTAGATGAAGGTGAATCTTACATGTGAGCAGAAATTTCAGTGTGTGTCATGATAAATGGCAGATTATGGAGTGGGATCAATAAGGAAAGGTACTGATAGGACTGTATCAAGGAAGCCTGTCCATTGATTTGATGAACTAGATATGAAGGACAAGCATGAGCTAGTTAAGAGTAAGAGCTCAGGAGGGAGAGCAGTGCGGAGTGAGTTAGAGGCAGAGCCTGGGAATGAAGAGAAAGCATTTGTAAATCACCTAGAAGTTAGAATACAAAGGAAAAAGGCCAACAAGGAAGACTGGATGAAGAGGCAGAGGTCAGCTCCTGACCCATCTGAGGCAGGATACTAAGGAGGCTGGATTCTCTTATGGGAAGTGAGAAGTCCTTAAGGAATTTTCAGCAGGGAATTGATGAGATCAGGACTATGTTCCTGGAAATAAGAAGTTCATTTAGCAGCTATGTGTTCCAAGAATGCTAACAGGAGCTAACTTAAGCCCAAACTATAATTGAGGCATTGGCAATGAGAAGGAGGAGACGAGTTTAAGAGATATTAAAATTAAGTGGATAGACATATTTCAACAAAATTTGTCATGTTTCAAAGGGGGAAAGTCCAGTGAGCATCACCAGTTATCTGGGGGCAGGGGCATTTAAGAATCAGGATGAGAGAAGAAAGTGTCACCTTCTGAGCTATCAGTCAGTGGCCCCAGGAGTAGGGTTCCCAGGGCAGCAAAGTGTCTCTTCGCATGTACTAGGTACCCCTGCAGACTGAGTGCACCTTAAATAAAGACTCTAGGCCAGGAAGCTCAACAAGACATCTCTTATAACTAAACCAAAATACAGCATGGCAGAGAGAAGAGTAGAAGCCAGCAGTGGCTGAGTAGAAGGTCCAGTAGACCAAGAAACTTGCAGTGGTGAAGCCAAGGGAAGTTGGGAGTGTCTTGGTTGTGGCAGTAGCAATGGAGGATGTGTGAGAGCATCACAGGTAGCATCTGTAGCATTTCATCTGTAGATGCAGTTTAAGATCACCCCATGATAATCTGGTGTTAGCGTTTGAAGCAACACGATTAATTCCAGCACAGCCTTAGTGTAGCACTAGCATCGAAGTCAACATTTCCAGTTCACCTAATGAAATCTTTCATAGCTAATTTGCAAAAATCGAGTAGGGTAAAAAATACTAATGATTCCATTACTTGAAATTACTTATGTATCAGAAATGTCCCATCAATTACCTATAGCACATTGTATCCAATTTCAGGATGTAAATTTAGTCTGGTGTTAATGATATGGGACCAGGCATATCATTGCTATTACAATATTTATGTAAAATGTTGGTAATTGTGATGAACGTTGATTATAATTTGGGAAATTAGTTGTAATGACTATATATTATAAGCATATTGGTAATATGTCTTTTCCTTTAAAAGCAAACTAATGGCTGAATTAATAAATGTTAAGTCAAAATCAAATTTAACATTAGGCTATTGTAATTATTTTTCTAAATCAATTAGCTACCTGGAAAGTCTCTAGCAAACAGAAATGATTAGGCAATGAACATATTTTGAGTAACAGTGGCATCCTTGGAGGTATAGCAGAGACCATTTTGATTCTACAATAAAGAGAAAAGGAAGTTTTCTACTTAATTTTCTTAAACCCAAAAGGGCAGAGTGAATAGGATGAGGGAGCAGGGGAGTGGTGTGGTGCCTGTATCTAGCTATGACTGGACCTAATCCCTTACTTGCAATTCAGTGGCTGTGAGGCCCTGGGCTGAGAATTTAAACTCTCTAGACCTTAGTGTTCATCTCTGTAAAATGTCAGCAAGCAAAGCTACTCAACAGGGGAATGTAAGACTGAAAAAGTACTAATGTTAGTAAAGCACTTAGCTGAGTGCCTGGCACTAAACACACACTCAATACTTATGAGCTGTTACCATTGCAGTTATTACACAAGATATTTTTCTAACAAAGCCAATTAATAATGACATTGGCCATCTTATTAAGCACTAATCTATCATTAAACATATTCATTCAAAGGCTAGATGATTGCTCTGCCCATGATGCTCTGAAAGATAATTCTGCATCTCACCATATAATAAGTACTTATTGTGTGTCAGTCACTAATATTAATAAGTGTTTAAAAATAGTATTAGCTATACACTGTAATAATAACTGACTCTTGTTTAGGACCCGTTTGAATTCATGAATCAGGCAATTGTGCTTAGTGTTTTATATATACTAGCTTAGTTCATCTTCACAGGTACCATTATTAAGTCTTTTTTAGCAAATGAAGAAAGGGAATCATGGAGAGGTTTAGCAACCTACCCAAGGTCACTCAGCTAGAAAGTAGAAGAGCCAGGATTCAAACTCAGATAGTCTGGCACCATAATGCATCTCTTAGCAACAGTTATCCTGCCTGAGAGGTGTATATAGATCCCTAGCCCTTCATCTGAAATCCTCAGAGCCAGTTGAGTTCTGTCATTCACAGCCTTGCGGATCTAGACAGGTAATACCCTGCATACACTATTCCATATTATTTAATGTCTCTGGTAGGGTCTGCAGCATGCTATAATCAAATGTGTAATATCCGTGCAGTGAAATATGATACATGGTAAACATGGCAGGGACACTACTACTGATGACCTACGTCCATGTGCTCCACTTGGTGATCTCACAAAGAGGCCACAATCCCAGCCTCTCTGGCAATTAGGTGGAGCCATGACTGAGATTTTACCAATGAGATGTGAGTGGAATGACCACATCTCCTTCCTTTCTCTTCCTATCTGTGGGGACTATGTGCTCACATATTTCAGTTGGCCCTGCAACAAAGTAGAAGGAGTCTGGATCTCTGAATGACTGCATGGAACAGAGCCCTCTCCCCATTTCCCTGTGTGTGAGTGACAAGTTAGCTTATATGGTACCAAGCCACTAAGATTTGGAAGTATTGGTATAGTTGTTAGTGCCCTCTGATTAATAAGATATAGACAGATCAGATGATATAGGTCATACGTAGACTGATAAATGGATGGATAGATAGATAGATAGATAGATAGATAGATAGATAGATAGATAGATAGATAGATAGATAGATAATTAGAAATAGATTAGAAATAGTTTTATGTCAGTTCACTTCAAGTTTCGGCACCAGTGAGTTTCACACTAAAATGTACGAACCAGGATTGAACCCCAGCTCTGCCTAAGTTTCTAAAGCCTATGCCTTTAACCAGAGATCATCAAACTTCTCCATACAGAGCCAAATAGTAAATACTTTGGTTTTGGGGGCCATAGAGTCTCTATTGTATCTACTCAATTTTGCTTTTGTAGCCACATACATTATCTAAAGTAAATGAACATCCCTGTGTTCCAATAAAACTTTGTATACAAAACAATATGAGCCATATTTGACCCCTCAGGCCATAGTTTTCCAAATCCCATTCTTAACCATTTCAGTAGACTGCCTCCTTCTGAGGACCTGGGCCACGACGTTTGTTAGATGACATCTAAGATGGCATTCTATGATCTGATTACTGAATATTATCACCAACATTCACAATTCACATTCAGCCCAGCCCATCCACAAAAATCACTGATCACTGACACGATTGTGGGCTACACGATCAACTCTGAACCTTTACCACCATTTCAACAATTACCATCTGCCCAAAACGTTATCACCATCAGGGCAATGCATACCTCTGAGCAGGTCTCAAATGGCAGGTTTACTTGAATTATTGAGGCCAACTTAAAATAATGTTTCCTTTGGAATAGTTCTGGAATAGCTATACCTGCTTCTTACAGGTGATTGATGACTTGACATCAGAGCTACAGTTCAAAGCCTCAGGAAAACACCATTCACAGACAATCCAATTCATACTGAATAAAATGTGAGTGGCACTGCCTGGAGAGATTCTTAACCTAAAAAGTAATCTCTTTGTCATTCATAGTGATGAGAAAATCATGTTTTCCTCTCAAGTATCATTTATGGTTATGAGAAAACTTTCTAGGATGAGTCAAATTAAATAGCTATTTTCAGGGCACCTGGGTGGCTCAGTTGGTTGAACACCTGACTCTTGATTTCAGCTCAAGTCTTGATCTTAGCCTCTTGAGATGGAGCCCACATCAGAGTTTGCTTATCCCTCTCCTTCCCCTACCCCACTGCTTGCACACTCTCTCTCAAAGTAAATAAAATCTTTTTTTTAAAGATTTATTTTATTTTATTTATTTATTTGACAGAGAGAGAGAACACAAGTAGGCAGAGAGAGGGGGAAGCAGGCTCCCAGCTGAGCAGAGACTGCGATGCGGGGCTCGATCCCAGGACCCTGAGATCATGACCTGAGCCGAAGGCAGAGGCTTTAACCCACTGAGCCACCCAAGTGCCCCAGTAAATAAAATCTTTTAAAAAATAAGTAAATAGCTATTTTCTTCTGAGATGTCAAACATCAGAGGGGATTATTTAGGCAATATTACCAATAGGTATAAAATTCTGATTTTATCACATTTATTAATCATTAGGGTTTATCTTTCTTGTATCTCTCAACACACACACACACGTAACCTGTACACATAATTCTGTTCTTTTTTTTTTAAAGATTTTATTTTTATTGTTTATTTGACAGAGAGAGATCACAAGTAGGCAGAGAGGCAGGCAGAGAGAGAGGAGGAAGCAGGCTCCCTGCTGAGCAGAGAGCCTGATGTGGGGCTTAATCCCAGGACCCTGAGATCATGACCTGAGCCGAAGGCAGTGGCTTAACCCACTGAGCCACCCAGATGCCCCTAATTCTGTTCTTCTTGTCTAGTGCCCGTTCCAGGGAACTATTGGAAGGAAAATGAAAGGTAGGTTCAGAAGTCTTCTCATTTCACTTATACATTTAACAAATACTTATTGAGCATGACTATGTGCCAAATACTTTTCAAGGTGCTGGCTGGGGACACAACAGTGAACAAAGACACAAATCTTTGTCTTCGTGGAGCTTATATTCTACCATTTTCATATAATCCAACACGTAATGAACTAACATTGATGCATTATTCACTAAAGTCCATGTTTTCTTCAGATTATTTTAGCTTTTACCTAATGTCCTTTTCTTGTCCCACCATCCTACATGAGATACCATATTAAATTTAGCCACTAGGTCTCCTTAGGCTCCTCCCAGATGTGAGGTTCTTCAGATATTCCTTGTTTGTGATGACCTTGTCAGTTTTGAGGAGTATGGGTCAGGTGTTTTGCACAATCTCATACTTGCTTGATGTTTTTTTCTCATAATTAGCCCAGGAATGTATGTTCTGGGGAGAAAGGCCAAAAAATTAAAGTGCCAAGTACATTTTATCAACCAGAGGTATGGCTGTTGACTTCTACCTTGGTCACTTGTTGGAAGTAGGGTTGGTCATTCCTCTCCTGTAAAGTTATTCTTTTTTCCCTCTTTCCAAACCATACTCTTTGGAAGAAAGTTATTAAGCACAGCCCATACTTTAGGATGGGGGAGTTATGTTCTACCTCCTTGAGAGTAGAATATAATTTACATAATTTACTTGGAATTCTTCTGCCTGGGATATTTGTCTCTTCTTCTCCATTTATGAATTTATTCAATAAGTCATTTATATCAGCATGGACTAATGGATATTTATTTTTTCTTCTGAATTATAATCCAATGTACCCCTATTTATTTTGTTGCTGAAATTGTTGCAGCCTGGCAACTGGGAGCTTTTTAAGTTGACTCCTGTGTCCCTTCTACATACTCCTACCGTTGTGCTTACTTCTTCTCTTTTGTTGTGTTTCTGCCATCACACTCTTATTTTCTGGCACCACAAGATACTCAAGGCTCATCTTATGTTTTCCCTGCCCCAGGCCTGAATTAATCTCCAACATTAACATTCAGCCTCTAGGGAAGATCCAGAAATCTCTTCTCATCTAATAAAACACATGCTTGTCAGTCAGACACAGGGTTCAAATCTAGATTCTACCACTTCTAGCTCTGATACCTGTGGCAGGTACCTCATCCTCTATGTGCTTGAATTTCTTCAACGTAAACTGGAAATAATCACGATACCTTACAAAATTGTTGTATGATTAAATGATGGATTTAAAGAGTTTTGAAAATTGCATAGAAAATGCTCACTTAATATTGGTGACCCTGGTTAACATCTGTTCAATCTCAGAACTGATCTTTCTCAGTTTCAGGGTTGCTGGATATATAACTCTTGGGCTTCTTAGCTGATCTTCTTAAAGCTTTCATAGTCACACATATATCTGCATACTGACACACTTGTATTTAAGAAGCTAAGGCTATTTTCTAATTCATTTATGAAGTAATTTTATAGCAAGAATTATGAATTCATGGCATTCCTAATATTCTACAAGTGTTAGGAGGAAGTAGATGAACTGTGAATCACTCTGAGTTACTATTACACATCACCCCACAATTCTGTCTTATAGTAGCAGGAAAAGAGATATGGCCTGTGTTCATTTCATACTGCTCTGTGTAGCCACAGCTCATTGCTTCAGTTCTAGTCAAAATGAGTCCTGGGCTTTGAGTCAGAGGTCTGGGTTTGATTTTTAGCTTCCTACTCAACTGACTTATGCCTTAGCTTGGTTTTCTCTGAGCATCTCTCTATAATATAAAGACAGCAATACCTATCGCCTATGGTTGCATGAGGCCGACATGAAATAACACACAGAAATTGCCTAACACATGCCCCACAAACATCCATAAACTGTAGTCATTGTTACTATTAAAATTCGGTGTTCCCAGGACCTAGGACTTCTACTCCTTTCCTAAGGAAATAAGTCAAAATGATGGGAAATAGAGAACAATGTTTGCACAGAATCACTTATAATAAAGAAAAAAAATTTATTTAATAGCCACCAATAGGAAGTATGTTTAAGTAAATCACAATATACCCATATGACAAAGCAGTATTTCAAACTCTAATTACAATCATTAGTAGGTGGTAAAATTAATTTAGAGATTAATAAGAAGATGTTTAAAAATTTAATAGAAGAGAAATGGAAATAATTACTTTCTCGTGTATATTTGTGTGTGTGTGTGTGTGTGTGTGTGTGTGTTCTAGGTTGCCATTTAAAATGTAATTATTGTGGTTTGGGGTCCAAAATGTTCAAAAACCACTGTGATAATATCATTAGATTAAACCATATGAAATTACTATTCTTAACAAATACGATAAAAATATATCAGCAACTTGGGGCACCTGGGTGGCTCAGTTGGTTGAGCATCTAACTCTTGATCTCAGCTCAGGTTTTGAATCTCAGGATTGTGAGTTGAAGCCCCACATTGGACTCTATGCTGGGAGTGGAGCCCACTTAAAAAAAAATCAGTAATATCATAAGATTCAATCTAATATGTAGTTATTTAAGTGATGTCACAATGACTTTTCAGTGATGTGGGAAAATGCTTGTTATTTTAAGTGAAATATACATTATTATATATACATATATGACCTTTACTATAAATATAGTATGCTTAAAAATTGATATGATTTCATTTTGCATAAGTGATAGGATTATGTGTGATTATAATTTTCTTCAGTATAGCTTCCTATAATTTTTTATGTAAATCAAGTGTATTTATATATACATTTGTTATGTATGTCTATTATTTTTGTTTAAAAATTCATTAGTGTTTAATGGCTTCTGGAACCAAAGAAGTTTCCTCTAACTTACCATGTATATCATCACCTTTTAAGACACTAAATTACCTAAATAGACAATATTATGTATCAAATAAGTACAATAAGTACTTACTTATTGTAGGGTAAGTACAATATCCCTCTGCATTATAAAATCAGGCCACAAATCTTAGAAAATTTAATTATTATTTTTTTAGACTTATTAATACCTGATGCAATCTTCAGGTGCTACTTGAAATCGTGTCTTTCAAATACTTTAAAAAGTGACTCAACTACTGTGGAAGTTTAACTCCAATCAAGAGAGGTCATACCAGAGAAAATAGACAACCTTTAAAAATCTCATGAAAATATATAAGCAAGCATAAAATAAGAAATATACCAAACACATGTATGATTTTCCATATCAAATCTGTCACTAACTAGTTAGCATTTCTAACCTCTGGTGAGTCACTTAATGTTGTTTTCCCAACTATAAACAACACTGCTTTTTGCAAACACCCCCAAACACATGATTATAAGCCATGATGCTCTTTGAGTGGTAGGTAGAGAGGCAGGATGTTGTTTGCAACCTCAGTAGTTTCTCTGGTGAAATTCCAAACTGGCCCCCTGCACACAGAGAGTGACGAAAGACTGAAGGAAGAGGCAGGCCACCAGAGTGGTAGGTACCAGGTGTAATCAGTAAGGAAACTTATCTGCGAGCCTTTCTTGGGCAACTGCAAGACAAGTAAATCTCTATACTGCCCACCAGAATCTTAGAAATATTTTATGGAGGCCTTAATGGGTTCAGTGACATATACAATCTAGTTGGTCTCAGCAAGACCTTACTTTCTCAAGGCTACATCCTTGAAGTTGTTCCTTGTCCAGAAATGGTAGGCAGACCATACATTCCAACGACAGTAGAGGGGTAAGATCCTCGGATTGCCTGGGCCAGACTGTGGGTCAGGCAGTGGTCATGTCCTCTTGATGACCTCCTCTGACAGAGGAAGACTAATGTCCCTATCATAGCAACCAGAACTAAGGCACTAAGCCAAAATCTGATAGATACCTACAAGCTCACTACTGAACAAGGCTGGGATATTATAAAGTCAAATCTTTGCCTTCTTCCTTCTTTTGCTTTGATCATAAGAGAAAGGAAACCAGAATTCAGTACCTCATTTTTGTGCATTAGGGAACAGATGCAATCTTCTTTTACAGATAAAAGATATTATGCAAAGTACTCTGAGAGGTTTGTTTTTTTTGTTTTGTTTTGGGTTGTTTTTTGTTGTTGTTCTTTTTTTTTAAGGCTTGTGACTCCTACTTGATAGATTTCAGTTACCATTCAGAAAAGCGTGGAGCAAAAACCACACTGAGTTTCTCATTTTCCTTTCCCACAAGTAAGAAATCATTCTTCTTTTGAAACTGTTTATTGATATCATCCTGCAAGATGGTATATTACAAGGCCAAGGGATACTCAAGGTCTGTAGCTATCTTTTAATGGAAGTAGTTTTGGGATATATAGTACTTAAGAGGAAGATGTGAATCGGCTGTCAGCTTGTAAATCAGGATATTTTTACTTGCAAATAATAGAAAATCACATACCAACAAAAACAAAATGAGGACTTTATTGGCTCACAGAAAGAAAAAATCCAGAGATAAGGAATGCTACAACTAAGGCTGGGCTCTCCCGTGGTCACAAAAAGATGCCAGCAGCCCCTTGGCTCCAAGCTTGACTGTTCATGTTGAGCAGACATGGACTGGGCTCAGTTGTATGCCCACCGCAGATCCAATCGCCTTTACCGAAGGGATAATATGTGCCTCTTGATTTGCTCAAGTCACGGCTCCCAGCCAGAGGTGGAGAGCACTTCTGCAGAACTGGATGAAGCACCAAATGGAATTTGGTGGTGGCTTAGTAGGAAGGCGACCAACAAAAGTCCACATGTAACCTTAAAAGTGCTTTCAGTGTTGCTCTGGTCTTCTCTGTTTGGTGATAGGACCAATGCCATTGATGATTTCTATAGGCCAGTGGGTCTCAAAGTGTGATTCCTGGACCAACAGTATCAGTATCCCCTTGGAATTTGCTAGAAATATATACTCTTGCACCCCAACCTAGACCTAATGAATCAGAATCCTGAGGGTGGGGCCCAGCAATCTGTGTTCTAGCAAGCCCTCCAGGTGATCGTGTGGCCAGCTAAATTTTGAGAACCAATGCTCTAAGCATGTCTTCAAAGACCTTTTATCCAGGCTCTTTGGGACCCTTTGCAATTCCATATGAATTTATAGATCAGCTTTTCCATTTCTGCAAGGAAGTTAGTCAGTGGTTATTCTTAATAAATTTTTTTAATAAAATGAGAATTGTATACCTTCTTAGCATGATTAAAGTCAGTATCATGCTTAAAGTAGAAGCACTAGAAACAGTCTCATTAAGTTCAGTAATAAAATAAGGATGGCTATTATTATTATATAATACTGTCTTGTATATATTATTCACTACAGTTAGAAAAAAGAAAGTAATTAAAAATATAAAAATTAGAAAGAATAGGTAAAATTAACTCCATTTGCAACTAATATGACTGTATCCATGAAAAACCCAGGAGAATCAATGGAAAAACTATAAATATAACAGAAACAGTTAGTTGGCAGCATACACAATTATACAAAAATCAATAGCTTTTGTATATACAAACAAAAGTAATTTAGAACAAGTAATAGAAGAAAATACCTCATTTGTAACAGCAACAAAAGGATTAAAATATCTAGAAATAAATGACTAAGAAACATGAAAGAACAATTTGAAAAAAAAATAATAAAGTTCTAAAAACATACCAGAATTTGGTACGTGGAATAATGGCCCACCTAAAGTGTCCACATCCTAATTTCTGGAACTTGTGAAGATGTTACCTTACATGGTAGAAGGAGCTTTGCAGGTGTGATTAAGGATCTTGAGATGGGGAGATCATCCTGGATCACCTAAGTGGGTCTAATGTAATCACAGGGGTCCTTGTAAGAGGGAACAGGAAGATCAGAGTAAGAAGAGAAAGATATGACAATGGGAGCAGAGACTAAAGTGATGTGCTCCAAAGATGGAGAAAGGGGTCACAAGTCAAACAATGCAAGTGGCCTCTAAAAGCTAAAAAACACAAGGGAGTAAACTCTCCCTCTATATCCCCAGTGCTCCCCCCCCTATTTTGATTCCAGCCCAGTGAAACCCATTTCAGACTTCTGACCTGCAAAACTATAGGATAATAAACATGTATTATTTTGAGTGACTAAAGTTGTAGTAATTTGTTACAGCAGTAGAACACTGATAGGTTCAGTGGCAAAAGTGACTTGCACAAGGGCAAAGTCTCTCATAGTCTTGATTAGGAACTCACCAACATACAGTTGTCGATTCTGCCAAAGTTGATCTGTAAATTTACCTCAAACCCTGTAAAGACCCCAACAGATTATTCAAAAGTTCATGTGGAATATTAAAGCAAGAAAAAAAAAAATAGAGAAAATAGCTGAAAAAGAAGATTGACCAGTAGGAAATAGCCATAACAGCTGTTAAAATTACTAATTGCTAATTGCTTTCATAATTGAACCAATGTAATAAAGATAGATAAACAGATTTACTAATGAAATAGAATAGAAACTTCAGAAATATAGACAAATACATAAAAGATTTAAGGATATAATAAATCTTGAAATTCAAATCAGTGGGTAACAAATAATAATGTGAAACCAGACAACTATCTAAAAACAGTGGGTAAATTCCAAGCAGAATAAGAATTTGAATGTTAAAAAGGTAAACTTCAGAAGTAGTAGGAAAAAGCATGGGAGTATCTTTCTATAACTTCAAATGGGGAAGATATTTTCAATATGACATAAACCAAAAGGCATATATTAAAAGACTGACAAATATAAAAATTAGAAAATACCTACCTTGCAAATATAAATATGAGAAAAATCAAAAGCAATGACAAACTAGGAAACACTTGAAGACATACCCCAGACAAGGAATAATTTCACTAATACATGAAGAGTTTCTAAAAATTGAGACATTTGAAAAAAATGTTCAAATTTATTTAGAATACAAATGTAAGTAATCTGAGAAATAGTTTTCCATAAAATTGAAAAACATCCAAGTTTGATACTATATGGTATTGACAAGCTTCCTTTTTTTTTTTTTAAAGATTTTATTTATTTGACAGTGAGAAACACAGTGAGAGAGGGAACACAAGCAGAGGGAATGGGAGCGGGAGAAGCAGGCTTCCTGCCGAGCAAGGAGCCTGATGCGGGGCTTGATCCCAGGACCCTGGGATCATGACCTGAGCCGAAGGCAGACGCTTAACGACTGAGCCACCCAGGCGCCCCAAGCTATAATATTCTTATACATAAAAATATTCTCATAAAGGTTTTGAGAGGGAAATTGGGTGCAATTTGGAAGTAATTTTAAAATTTACAAACAAATGTTCAAATGCTTTAACCCAGAAATCCCACGTCTAAGCATTTCTTCTACAGATATTTTTGCTCAATATGTACATATAAGGTCATTCTTTGTAAAATTGTTTTAAATAAGATTGGAAATCTTTCAATACTCATCAATGGGAGAGTGGTTAAATAAACTATGGTACATTCATACATAATTATGCAACTGTGAAAAAGACTGAATTATTCCTGAGATCATTAAGTGGGGGGAAAAATAAAAGGTACAGAACAGCCTGTCAGACTACTTGCATGAACGGATGTGGAATTCGTATAAATAAATATGCCTCTTACTTACATGTGCACAAAAACTCCTTGGAAGTAATCCAGGAAGCTACTAATGCGAGCTGCCAAGGAGAAAGAAAAAGGGTAGCTGGGGTCCAGGAATGGAAGATTTTTCCCCAAACCTCTTACATGTTGTTAAATTTTGAACTATCTGAATATTACCTACTTTACAAAGTTAAAAAAAAAAAAGCATTAAAATTAAGAATCTGGGACAGGAAAACAACTATAAAATGATGGAATATAGAAATGCAACAAGAAAATGCAAATTCACCCAGAAGGCCACGGCTGCCTGCCCCTTGCGCTCTTCTGTTCCCATCTACCAGTGGATTATTAGATCTGTGTAAGCTCAGAATTACCACTTTGTGATGGTAGCTCTGATCCACATGACAAGTATATAGGAATTTTATCAACTTCAGTCAAATGAGCTAACCATGATACCGGCTAAGGGCTTCGTTTACTTGGTAAACACATAGCCAATGCCCTTGCTAGACTTTGTTATAACTTAACTCTTTTAATCCTCACAAAAACTTTAAGAAATAGGTATTATAATCCCCGTTCTACAGATATGCAAACTGAGGCAAAGGGGGGTTAAATGTCACAGGACACAAAGCTATCAAGCAACATAACTGGAATTTGAGGTCAGGTAGTCTGGCTTCCAGCTCCATGCTCTTAACCACTGCCCTCATGTGTGTTATAATTTGATTTCTAAGTAACAGTTACAGTTGACCCATATCTTAAAGAAAGACCAGCAGATCTTTTTTCATGGGAAATATGTTGTGCATGTGCTTGTATTTCATAAGATACAGTGTTATTAGATCCTTTTCCGTAAAAGAAACTGTTTGCAGTTGTGGTAGAAAGCCTGTACCACTTAGAGCATGCATCTTGCTGTTTGGGTGTCTGTCCTCATAACATTTCCAGTTTCACAGGTGATTTAAGTCACAGTTCCCAAATCAAAGATGAGAAGGGTAAAGCTAAGGAGTGGTTTATGCCCATAGAAAACTTCAAGAAAAAACAGAAGACCAAGAACACATTATCTTGCTAAATAATGGTTAAAAAAATCCAGAGAGTTGTAACCCTTGCTTCCACCATTTGAGAGAGGCTTTTATCATAGTTGATGTTTTACTTTTTTTAGAAATGTCAAAACAAATTATACTTTTATTTCTTTTTAGGATTTCATCAAGGGTCTTTCCATTTTGCTCCGGGGGACAGTTCAAGAAAAACTCAACTGGGCATTTAATTTGTATGACATAAATAAAGATGGCTACATCACTAAAGAAGTAAGAAATGTCTCACCAACACAACTCTCCTTTGGACTGTTTACATTTTTCTAACTTTAAGTGTTCAAACAATTGAAATTGTTAATTTGAAAATTGCATTTTTAGGAAATCTGAATTATTTTATGTGGTGGTGGTGGTGGTAAAATACTCTAATAAAAAAATTGCAATGAATAGGAATAGTTTATGGGTGCATTTATCTTCAAAGTAAATATAAAACACATAAGGATTATACCCCCGTTTCCTAATGGCATTCAAATAAATACTATAAATTGGATAAAGGTTGTGGTTGGAATCAGGAAGAAAATGTATACAAACCATGCTTGAATATTTGGCCCATGATCTTTTTTTTCCTCCCGATATAACGTGGAAACAGATACAATTTTAAAATTACCGAGACTGCAATGACCTGTATTGTGTCGAGCTTAACCTGATGGGAGTGGCAGGGCCCCCAAACACTGCCAGGCAGGCTATCCAAGAAAAAAGGCCCACAGACCAAATGAAGCAGCTCTTATCAAATGGATTATTTAACCAGTACAAAACACAGTGAGCATGAACAATAAATCTTGTAACACTGAAAAAATAAACATATTTGGGGGAAAAAAAAAACAGTGAGAAGGGAAAAGGGATGGAGTAAGTTAACAAATTTAGGATAGGGTGAAATGGGGTTGAAAGACATTACAGGAATCCTGGAGGATGCTCAATGTTCGTATGTCCCTTCTCACTGACTCACTTGATTTTCCCAAAGTTGAGATCTGAGCCTGAGACCCCTCAAATGAAAGGTACCCTGGGTCAATGACCTGACCTTACTCGATGAGAGACACAGGGACAAGTGCACCTGACCACAGGCAGAGTGGGACAATTAGCCTGAACAAAGGCTTCCTGAGCAGAAGACACATGGGCCAGAATATTTCTCACCAATGGATGGCTGAAGTAAGACCTCATGAATATTAAGTGTTTACACATATTGAGCATATCCTGAATAGCTAGTGTCTCTTGGAACTGGTGCACAGTAAGACAGTAAATATTTAGTAGTTGGATGCCTTGGAAATATTAGGTCCCTCTTGGTCCTTCAATCCCTTTCTATCTCTATGTTTAACATAAATATGCTGCTCTTACACATAACGCATCTCATGAATTCTGCTTAAGTCGGACAAACTTCTTGCTACTTATCTAAACTCAAAACATCTTAAAATGGTTTACCTATGATTTGTAAACTATAAACTACTTTATCATTAATAAGAATAGTCTCAAAAGTAAATCTAATATTATATCTGTATTACCAACTTAATCTAGACTCTTATATGGAAACTTCAATATGAAAGAAACAAATGTGAAACAATAAATCTGAATGAGTAATTAGGTATTTTTACTAAGATTGAAAATGACAAGTCAAAAACTAGATTTTATTTTAATTAAAAAATTAGTGAAATTTCAAAGGATTTCCCAGAGTCATACATACTATTTTGACTAACCTACATGTGTAATTTCTTAATTTAAAGTCATAGTAGGAAAAAACAAGGAAAATCCTAATAACCTTTGAAACCTATCAGTTAGTTTAGCATAATGCTCATGATGTGGAGTTCATTCTCAGTAAAAGGAAACTACTAATCAACATATAAGATATATAATAACTCAATAAAACAAGGTAAGTCTGTAGGAAGTCTATGGAAATCTAAACACTAAACCAGAACATTCCTTTCCTGATCGTCTTGAATATGTAGGAATTTACATTTTGAAACCAAGACCAGAATTAATTTTTACATTCTGACCCTGCTGCTTTTAAGACACAAAACTGTTGGCTTTTCTTCTGGGACAACCAAGAGGCACTTAATAAAAAAAATAATAAAATAAAAACAGAGTAGGAAGCATCTGTCAGAATGGTTTCTTGATACAGTGCACGCAGCCTCATGGAGTGCCTTTTACTTTTCAGGAAATGCTTGATATAATGAAAGCAATATACGATATGATGGGTAAATGCACATACCCTGTCCTCAAGGAAGATGCTCCTAGACAACACGTCGAAACATTTTTCCAGGTAGGAATGCAAGTAGAAGTCAGAGAGGGAGTGAAAATGAGTAAATGTCCTAATGCTTGCAAAGTTATCACAATAATTCAAAAGAATGCAAAAGAAAAAAAAAAAAAAAACCTCTAACCAAAAGGAACTAAACAATAGAATATTAACCATCATACTAATTTTGTAATTTTGGTTTTGAATTTATTAGAGTACTGATAACAACACTTATTGAACATTCACTATACCCTAGACAGAACACTAAGAAATTGCTGTTTCTCATGTTTTTTTTTTTAGACTTACTTATTTGACAGAGAGAGAGAGATCACAAGTGGGCAGAGAGGCAGGCAGAGAGAGGAGGAAGCAGGCTCCCTGCTGAGCAGAGAGCCTATGCGATGCGGGGCTTGATCCCAGGACCCTGAGATCATGACCTGAGCCAAAGGCAGAGGCTTTAATCTACTGACCCACCCAGGGGCCCCTGTTTCGCATGTTTTTATGTTTGATTTCAATAACTTCTCAAAAGAATCCTTATGGTTATAAATCCTTTTTAGCCTCAATTTACAGATGAGAAAACCAAGGCTCTGAAAGCGTCCACACCTGCCTGAACTGTCGTAGCTAGAGGGCCAGATTTTATCTAGGGCAGCGACTCTAGCCGTCTGCCACATTCTACTGAAAAGGGCACAGCCTAATAGCGGTTGGCCCTCCGATTCTTATCGCTAAGAAAGGACCAGCTCCTGCTCTGAAGCAGTTCTTCCCTGTAAAAAGAGGCAGGTAGACTCTTCGTCAGCTTCAGCTGTGAGGGTATCAGGGGAGGTTATCAAGGGAGGGTATCAGGGGAGAAGTCTGAATAAAGTTTTTTGTTCTTTTCTTCCTGAAACAGAAAATGGACAAAAATAAAGATGGAGTCGTTACCATAGATGAGTTCATTGAAAGTTGCCAAAAAGTAAGTAATGGTAGTAAAGAAACTATCCCCCTTTTGCTTTCATAATAGCCAGACTAAATAGAGTCAGAGAGCCACCATGAACTGGGCAAAATACAAAGCTGGCCTAAGCTTACTACTTGTATACAGCTGAGAGAAGCCTACTGCTCTGAAAACAGGCATCAGCTTATCATTCAATTAATGTACATTTATAGAGTGCCTACCCTCAGGAGAGCTACGTAGAAACCCCTAAACATACGATGTTACACATATACTGCATTTTTGTTTCCTAAATCCTTCAGAGAGTATTCATCACTGAGGGTTAAAACATATGTGAGATTCGAACTGCTCTTTGCCCAGAATGAGCATATAACATATTATCTCCATAGACCGAGAATTCCAGTACAGGGAAGTATACATCACAGGCCAAGTTTGCATCCAATTTCTGAGGAAGACACATTGCTTTAAATGATCACCAGAAATGGCTTTTTGGTTGAACCGGTAATGGTCTTCAGTCATAAAAAATAAAGAGTGGAAAATTCAGAGGGGAAATCCAAGTGGTTTTTCATCATCTGGTGGGAGACGAGTTTTAACTTACCCACAGTTATTTGACTTGATGCATGGGTAGAGCATTAAGAATTATTAAGATTAAGAATAATAAGGACTTCAAAATAGAGACAATGAGTTTGTTAATACTTTGGCTTTTCTCTTTATTTTCAAGTTGATATACTTTCCCTTTCTTGGTGCCTGCTTTGCTTCTCAACTCATGTTTTGACGTATTGGTCTTTAAGAGTGTTAACTTGGTGACATCAACCTGCTGGGGGTGTTCCTTGGCTTCTAGCACCAGAAGTCAGCACAAGTTCAGCTACTATTTGCCATTACTATAAACAGCTCACCAAGTGCCATTCACGAACTCCAAGTGCCCCTATAATGCCCAAAATCTGCCCCCTGGTTTCTAGGGAATATGCTAAATTGAACATAGCCACTGGCCAAAGGTGGCTTTCAAACAATCCCTTCTCTGGCATTTTTAAAGGCTCCTAAAGGCCCTACAGATTTAGCCCTAACAGACCCAAAGACAGAGGTGAAAGGACTATAGACAGATCTCCCAAGCCCCCAAACTCCAATCCTGAATGGAGTTGGCTCTTAGCTCACACACAAACGCTGTTTCCTTCTACACGTCCAAGTCTCTGTGACTTGGCCTGCAATCGACCTGGAACACCAAAATTTGCATCTGCTCACTTATTTTTGGTCTTACCCTCAGCGCCTCTCGAGTGTCCATTCTGGCATTCCAGTTTGAGAAATATTCTCTATTAACAGCAAGTAAGAGTCAAACGAAATATTTAAAGCCTGCAAGCTCAACAAAATGTAAAATGGGCTCTCCATACTAATCCCTATGGAAAATGGAAAGGATGGCATTGATATTTGCTAACACTTAGTATTTGAGCTTTTGGCTTACGCAGTGGTGGGGGAGGCAGTACTTAGAGGCAAAACAGTGTACTTTCCCTTGCAGAGATACTTAATTTAATCCTACTGTGCTTCTCCCTTACAGGATGAAAACATAATGCGCTCCATGCAGCTCTTTGAAAATGTGATTTAACTTGTCAAATGCATCCTCAATCAAACAATGTGAACTATCCTACCACACTTAAAGTTGGAGCTACCACTCTTAGCATAGATTGCTCAGCTTTACACTGAGGCATATTATGCAAACAAGCTTTGTTTTAATATAAAGCAATTCCCAAAAGATTTGAGTTTTCCAGTCACAAATCTGCATCCTTTTCATAATACCACCGAATTCATGGGATGTTCTAAGTCATTTCATACCCTGTGACTATTCCCAAGTAATAGAATCTGGCATATAGTTTTATTGATTCTTTAGCCCTGGGATTATTGAGCTTTCACATTATCAGTGATTTTAAAATATCAGTGTTTTTTGCTACTCAACTGGATGTATTCAGCCCCGGGATTTTAAATGGTTTTCTAAAATATTGGCATCTGCATTTAATTTCCAGAAATTAATTTTCATGTTTGTATGCTGTAATTCCATTTATACACTAAGTAAACAAAACAAGATTACTATAATTAAAAAACAAACACACAGTCCCAGTTTCTATGGATTTGCTGCCTTCTGTTAAAAAGATATTCATTTATCTGGCATTTTTTATAACATAAAACAAACTAGCTCATTACCAGATGTCAGCATATGCCTAATAAAGCTTATTTAATAAGCATTTCTTAATTTTTCATAATACATATTATATAGCCAAGGCCTACATGGTGTATATAATTTTGGATTTGTCCAATCCTACAGGTTGACTGTTTTCTATTGTGTCATTAAGTGGAGGTCTCAGAAGGTGTGGGACAAAGCAAAGATGTTTATAGGCATATGCAAAGGGTCAAGATATCTGCCCTCTAGGTACATGGTAATATTTAATGCCAAGTAATTCCTAACAGCATTGAAGGCCTATCCCATCCCCTTTCCCTTGACTCCTTCAAAGTACCTTTGTCTTACACACCATTCAGGGCCAAAGAGACCTGGACTACCCCAATGCCTAGAGGAAACAGAGAGCAAGCTGAATTCACTTTGAAACCATCAGTGAGTCCATTCTATCAAGAACTACCATACCAAAACTTCACTGAAAATGAAAATAAATGCTAAGCAATTCATGTGGAGTGTATTATGATTTTGCTCATCATAGAACTCCAACAATTCAAATTCTTTTGATGATCATAAGCCAAAATTGTAAAGTCGCCACAACACTACTAAGGATACACACACCCTCCCTGTTTTGCAGAAGTCTCACAGAGACCAAGAGGCTACAGTAGGAGGAAATCTGCAACTGTCTTTGCAACAATAAATCAGGTATCTATTCTGGTGTAGAGATAGGATGTTGAAAGCTGCCCTGCTATCACCAGTGTAGAAATTAAGAGTAGTACAATACATGTACACTGAAATTTGCCATCGCGTGTTTGTGTAAACTCAATGTGCACATTTTGTATTTCAAAAAAAATAAAAGCAAATAAAATGTTTATAACTCTACTGTCTATGTTATAGGCATTTATTCCAACAAATTTTATAAATACTAAATTAAAAATATTATGTTTTTCTTACGGCATTGTAGGATTGTACATATCTTTGCCTTAAGGTGGTGCTAAGCACACTCAAGAAGAGTAAAAGCAAGGCCCATGGGCAGGCACACGTTTCAGCTTAATATGATCTGAGGATGTGACCGGTGAGTAGAGACGTAAGAAAAGAACATCCCAGACAGCAGGACCAGGAAGGACAAGAACTCTGAGGGATGAATGGGCATTTCTGCAATTAGGACTCTTCAGAAATTATTTGTACTCTTTTAAATTCCAGCTGTGAGACTGTATCTGAAATGAGGATTGCAAAGAGGTCACTCCACACATTTGAGGGATGGAGCAAAGGGTGTTCTTCAGCAGTGCTGAGATATGATATGGCTGCTCCCCCAAAGAAAAGAGTAACCCTAATCTCCATCCCTTCAAAAGTAAGTCTGCTTTGGATTTGGTGTGGCTACTCATGTCCCTGTGGCCTCCCTTCTTGCCCTGAGGATGGAAAGTCTTATTCCTATTTTCTCTTTCTCACTCTTATTCCTTTCTCTTGTACAATGATCCGGGGTCAGCTCCTACAATGTCATCAGTGAAAACTATGCTTGTAAAGTAGGTTTTTAAGAGCTTTTTCAATTAATTGTTAAACTTAAGCAAACACAACAAAATCACTGGGTACGATTAAGAGTTTTAAGATTTTAATTTCTGAATATCTTCATGAAATGAGTATCTCCAGTATTTTCAGACTATGGGATATAAAAATAACATTTACTTAAAATATAAACAACTCCTAGAGTTTTGATAGTTTTAAAGAGTTGTAATAAATAACATACTTATAAGAGAATTTACATATTTAAAAAATGTCTTAAACTAGAATACTCTGGGAAGATATTTTTCCAAGTACTCTACATCATAAAATACATATTTACATACAATAATTAACAGTGAATTCACAAATGTTTGTCCACTACTTTAAATTCCATAGCCTTGATAAGTATAAAACCTAAGAAATGACAAAACGTCTAAAAATAAGTACACAGCTACAAACTGATTGTGAAAGGGATATTATAAATAAAAGGCACTGGAAAATAAATACAAACACGTCTACTATAAACCCAATAATGGTTGTTCGCACCAAACTGTAAAAATAGGAAAAACCAACCCCACAAAATTGTACTATTATAGAATTGTTTTTAATAATTTTCCATCATTGACCATTCTTTTTTTTCTTTTGTTGATGAATAACTTCTACTATGATTCAGTGGAACTGTGTATACTCATCTTAATCTAGTGAATAATGAACAGTGGCTGTGATTGACAAAAGAATAAACGGAAGTGAATCTGAAAAGGTTCCATAGGTATCCACGGTCAGCACTTAACACCTGTCACCAGGGATGAACAATATTTTTGTGGGCTCCCTTCTTCAACAGCATATGGAGCAATACGTTGGAATTTTAGATTTGATGATGATAAGGCTTCCCTGTCAACAGAAAAAAAAATAGCTTCATTAGTATCACACAGGGTTTCCCTGATAGGTATTCTATCTGTAGGAGCATGCCTAAAAATGGATCCAAAACTCAAAACAGGGGCGTCTGGGTGGCTCAGTGGGTTAAAGCCTCTGCCTTCAGCTCAGGTCATGATCTCAGGGTCCTGGGATCCAGCCCTGCATTGGGCTCTCTGCTCAGCAGGGAGCCTGCTTCCCCCTCTCTGCCTGCCTCTCTGCCTACTTGTGATCTCTCCCTCTCTGTCAAATAAATAAATAAAATCTTTAAAAAAAAAAAACCTCAAAACAAACATAATGGAATGGGAACAGAATGATGGAATGAGAAGTGGAACTTTTTACTGAGTTGAGTAAAATATTTGTCTCTTACTGTTTAAAAAAATATATTTAACTAGAGAAGTACTTAGTACTTAGAAATCAGACCACTAGTATTTGAATCCAGCTTCTACCAGTCACTTCACTGTCAAATCTGGGGCTAATTATTTCTGAGCCTCAGTTTCTAGATCTTTACAGGGTAATCACAACAAAATCTACCCCTGAGAGCTAGAGTGAGGATTCAATGAGTTTAATGTCCAAAAAGTACTCAATTGAAGGTCGCCTGCCTGGGTAGTACTCAATTGAAGTTAAGCATCTGCCTTCAGCTCAGGTCATGATCTCAGGGTCCTGGGATCAAGCCAGTGTGGGGCTCCCTGCTCAGCGCAGAGCCTGCTTGTCCTTCTCCCTCTGCCCCTTGCCACCCTCATTCTCTCTCTCTTTCTCTCAAATAAAGAAATAAAATCTCCTAAAAAATAAATAGTACTCAATTGAGTCCCCGACATGTAATAACTTCCCATGTGCTCAATTAAGATTGCAGTGTGTACAAATATGGTGCATATGACTTAGGATGAAAATTAAATCACGGCAAGAGTGAAATGACTGCTACTTATGGCAGGTAGTAAAATGATCAGTTGTAAGAAAATGAGACTTTGCCTGGAGCAGACTTTCCTGTCTCCCCAGAAGTTGAGTGTTTCCATCACTGGGGGACACACGAGCCCCAAGAAGTGAGAAACTGCAATACTAAGAAGACTCTTAAAAGACTTATCGCTACTATTTGAAGAAAAAGAAAGATATATCGACATTTTAAGGTTTTAGTAGGGAAAGAAGGGCATTTATTAATTTCACGAAGGATTACAAAGTACCAAAAGCAAGCATAATGGTCATTAGGCCACCAGAAAGTATGATCAATTATTATATTAATGGTATGCCAACAGAAAATCTCTGATCAAATAATTAAATTATTAAGATATCATGTAAGACATTAGACAAACAAGAGAAAAAGTATAAAGAATACACAATACTTAACTTCATAATTTTTTAAAATTCTGTATTAGCAGGATTCAAAACTAATGAGAGTAAATGGCAGTAACAGGAACTCCTTGTTAGCTACCTCTGTGGCCCTGGGCTGGTCATCTACATCCCTCTGTATTCCCCTCCAAATCTCAGAGTGCTGTTTCCAAAGTTTATTTACTTGAAAACTATTTCCCCCTTCCACATTTACCCTTGAAATCTAACATGCTAGGCCCATCCCTTTCCTCTTGCCCCATTCCACAGAATGTGTGAAAACCACCCTGGGAGAGTTTCAGACTGAAAGCTGTACCATCAATACTTAGCATCTGTTTACTTGGATTTCACGGGGAGGAAATGACAAATTAATTTGCATTCCAATTCTCAGAAACACATTTGCAAGCAAAAAGAATTTCCTTTATGCTGAAAGACACTGGATTGGCTAGTGGGATGGTTTTGTACCTCTCAACAAGGTGTCTGAATGCTAATCCTCCGCACGACAAAGAAATCTGTTATCTAGTGGTCAAGGAACTTACTCCCTCCTCCTAAACTTTATTCTAAGCATTCGTCATGGGAAGAACATAATCAATTTTAAGTCACTGGAATTGGTCAAATTAGGTAATTTAGACAAAGCTTAAACTAACACTAATTTAACACTGGTGTTAAACTAACACTAACACTAATTTTAAAACTATGTCAAATTTTCTTTATAATTCCTTTAGAAAGTGCCTCCGACAAAACTAAGTTCTGCAATGCTAAAATAATCACATGCAACACTATCATTCAGATCGGATTAAATGTAATTTTCAAAATAAGGTAGGATCACTGCTTTACAGAAATACTTCCAAGACTACATTATGTGAACACTTCTTTAAAAGATGAGAATTCAATTAACCTACTTATTTGACACCACACAGATAATGAGATTCCTACAAGTCCGAAAACTCAGAGTCATTCTTGCATGTGTATGTGTGTGCATATGCATGTTCCAGAACATGTGCACTTCTAGACGTGGTATTGCAGTCATCTGAGGATCTCATTTCAATTCTTGAGATGGGAAAATTGTAAATTTTTTAGACAGAAAAGATGGCAAATGAAAGAAAAAAAGAAGTACGTTCTTCCATGAGCTCTCTATATTAATCTGTTTCTTTTCTGAAGTTTCCTATGGTCTAAGAAAAAACATCCAAAATAAAAAAAACTGCAAATCTACATGACACGGAGTGCCATACAGAAAGCACAGAGAAAGTGTACGGGCCCAGAGTTTACACAGTCTGGTCTGAATCCCAATGTTTAAATCTATGACCTATGCAAGACGGAAACTCTGAGCTCTCATACGAAAATATATGAACTCCACATGATTACTTGTAGCTGAAATAATATGTGTTATACAGCCAATTTTGTAGTGTAAAACTAAAAAAAAAATATATGACTTAAGGAATAATATATTACTTACATTTCCACCATGCTGTTCTAGCTTCTGTAATGCACTGGTGATTGGCTCTTTGAATTTCTTATCCCTCAGTCTCTTGGAAAGCTTTTAAGGTGAGATTGGGAGAATGGAATGATTTGAAAATTAACAATATTCATCACAGGCTTA
>CM053604.1:11706523-11762129 GCA_028646535.1 Procyon lotor | reverse complement strand
TAGCTGAAATAATATGTGTTATACAGCCAATTTTGTAGTGTAAAACTAAAAAAAAAAATATATGACTTAAGGAATAATATATTACTTACATTTCCACCATGCTGTTCTAGCTTCTGTAATGCACTGGTGATTGGCTCTTTGAATTTCTTATCCCTCAGTCTCTTGGAAAGCTTTTAAGGTGAGATTGGGAGAATGGAATGATTTGAAAATTAACAATATTCATCACAGGCTTACGTAAACTTCAATGAAGAATATGCTAACTAGAAATAAAACCACTGAGACCTTACTGTATAGAAGTACCCAAACACCATTTAATTTGTTTTAGATTCCAAGGCTCCTTTTAGAAAATATCTCTGAAATTTACATATAATAGACTCATTATATTTCTTAAAAGAGAATTCACATTATTTCAAATCATATGAATCCTACAAAATCTGCTACAGTTTTGGTATCCAGAGTAACTTTTCTATGAAACTGCATACTTTCTATTTTGTATTTTGCAAGAGCATTTGGAAGACTATGATGGAAAGCTCTTAAGCCTCTTAAAACACATGCGTTTCCTATAGTGTAAGAAAGGGAAGAGACAATAAGGAGAGAACAGTCACATGAATGACTTTCTAACAGTGACAGCTGGACATTCAGACTACAAACCACAAGACCACCTGTCCCTAGGCATGGCTTCAATGGGCTTCAGATAGAAAGGTGGAAGTCTGACTGAAAAGGGAGAGCACAAAGATAGAATAGAATCATAGGAACAAAGAGGGAAAAACAGCAATTCAGATCATTAGACACAACCTATAATAGTGTTCTCCCACCAAATGTCTGAATTACTCAACTCACCCAAAAACCTAAACATTTCAGCCTAGAACAGGACCTGCTCATGGCTCCACTTTCTGGGAATACAAATGAAGCCCATGCAAGAATTAGTCAGTGATCAAATACTTATAAGGGTCTGTTCTAGACTTCCTTTCTGGTTCTTCCTTTTCACATGAATAGAAGAAACCCAAGACTGCTTCCTACCACTGAGCACTAAGTAACAAGCCCTTCTTCAGTCAGGTCAATGAAGATGGGGGAGGTCCCTCATCAGAACAGTCCCCAAAAGATAAAAATGTGAGAAAAGCAACGCTAAATGAGAAGACAGGCAGCCCTGGGGATGGGCAAGAAAAAGTGCCTCTTGGGATACCTGGGGGGCTCTGTCAGTTGGGCTTCTGACTCTTGATCTCAGCTCAGGTCTTGATCTCAGGGTCATGAGTTTAAGCCTCTCATTGGGCTCCACGCCCAATATGGAGAAAAAAAAAGAGGGAGAGGGGGAGAGGGAGAACCTAGGAGAAAAGAAAAAAGAAAAGAAGCAAAAGAAAAGAAACAAAAAAAGAAAAAGAAAAGAAAAGAAAAAACGCCCCTTGCAAAATCAGATCTTTGGTTTGCTTTCTGCAGACCCCATTACCCAGGAGCAGTGGCTTATGGCAGATCCATGAAGCACTACCTCCAGAATCATCTGATATACTTACTCAAAAAGTCTAGATTTTAGGGTCCTACACCATACTTACTTAACCAGAATCCCTGGGCAAAGGCCTAGGTTCTGCATTTTTATCAAGATTTATTTCCTCTTTACCCCAGGGTCAGTGGAAGTCTGAGCTAAAGGATGTGACTTATTTTGCTTATGAATAAAATGAGCTGTATATGGGCTCAGTAACTGGTTTTGAAATTCTTTTTCTAGTCAGAGAAACCCTTCAAATAATATCTAATGCAGACCTCTATAAACAAAAAATATGTAAATCAAAATGGAGTCTTTCTGGCTAACAGAGGTAAGTGAGGTAAGGAGGGCGCACCAAAGCACCTCAATGGATCCTCAGGGGTGGCTACCTCATGGTGGTGTGCAGCTAACAGACCAAGGTTTAATCCCACATGGCCTAGTTTGGAGGTTCTCTCCTCTATGGAATACCACAGGCATGTGAAGGCCAGTGTGGTATCCAGATCTTCCCAAAGTGTTGACACTTTGGGAAAAAGCAGGATTCTGGGGAGAAATGTGAGTAACCAAACATTAATGCTACTACTCCAGAACAATTAAAACAAACTTACATAGTTTAGTTTTTAATCTGGCCTTTTTCTTTCTGCCCTGGTGGGTGGGACTGGGAGGCTATTTATGAAGTAGAGGTTCTGGGCCTTGCTCAACTTTGAGTGCAGGGAAGGTGTGATTCCTTCTCTTATATATCACATTCCCTTCACCTCATTCCAACTTTCTCAGTGAATGTCCTTGCTACTTATTTCTCCAGAAAAAATAGAAACCAATCTCCACAAGGGCAGAGAGCATATCGTTTTTTGTTCAGCATTATAGTTCCAGTGCCTATAGCATAATACTTGGCACAAAATGGGAAGGGCAGAGAGCAACAGATTTGTTAAAATATTGCTTGTCTGACTGGAGCAATCAATCTAAAATGAGTCATTTTATTTATTAAGGTGAAATTCCTATGGTTAGTCAGGGACAACCTGCTGACCTAAACGTTATAAGCAAAAATCTGCCAGGATTTTCTTCCCTGTCTCCTAAGGCTTCCCACATATTAAAGTTTGAAAGTCCATTCCCACTGTGTCTTCTCCCCATCAGACCTGGTGCTGGTGGGAATTCATCTCCCACCATTCCCAACCTCAGCACAGCAATCCTGATAGATTCACTATCATCCCTACTTTCTACAGGCTTGGCCAGATGTTCCTGGAGCATGTTAGTGTCTCTTTAGACTAAGAAGTTAAGCATACAGTTTTAGGATCTCTCAGATGGATGGGTCCAGGAAAAAACACGCCTGTATGATAAAAATACATGCCTCAACACTAAACTACAGAAAGATGCACACAGAGAAATGGTAGCTGTGGGTTACTCCAGCAAGGACTTTAGTGGTTTATCAGTGTGTGCAGTAAATGATTAACTCTGCCTAAAGAAAGGATTGGCTCTTGTCCCTGGCTCCTAGATGGAAATCCCTAAGCCCTCGGTATGATCTGCCAGATCAGAGTATCTCTGTTTCCTGGGGGCCTCGGGCCACAGGAGATCAGCTCAACTTCTGAAGAGGCTTGAGACTAAGGTCAGCCATGCAAGCAGGCAGTCATGCTGGCACTGCAGGCCCCTAACATGAACCCTGGATGCCATGCTGAGGTGAGTTTCTCAGGATGGCAATACTCCATGTGTGTTGTCACATACTGGAAAAAGCCAGCACTGTTCACACAACTCTGCTGCAAGGAAAGACAAGTGGACACCCCACATCTGTTCCCTCCTGGGCTCTGCTCTATGTACCTCCTTCCTTTGCTGATTTTAACTGGTACCCCTTCACTATAATAAACTGAAACAGTAAATAAAAGTTTTTCTGAGTCTCATAAATCCTTCCAGCAACCTAAGGGTGGTCTTGGGGACCTGCTAAACTGTCCAGTGTCCGAGTGTGTACTTGTCCTCAGGATTAAACTATACACAAAAGAAAAAAAAAATCTCATTCTGGATACTATTTACAGAGTCACCAAAAAACTTACAAGGAAAAACAAAGATGAAAAACATGGCTGTGGCAATGCACAATCACAGGGGAGGGTAGAGGGGGCGGGTATAAGCTGTCCTTATAATTCATGGCTTATCAACATGGGCATGATACCACTGTACTGTCCATTAATTTTTGTCCATTCAACTTTTGCTTGCTTTCTCTTATAACCCTAAATTCTGCTCATGTAAGTGCTTTCCATTAAAAAAAAAAATAAAGAGAATATTGTACATTTGTAAAATATTTTATGAACTACTAGGTCCGATCTATTATTTTTTTAAAGAATGATCAAATTTTTTTTAAAGATTTCTGAATCAGTTAATGATTACTCCGAAGCCATTGAATCATGACGAGATACAGACAGTGCATGATACACATACACGACCACTCTCTCATCTTTTCAATACTTACACTTGTAAGCAGATGTTTCAGATGGTCATTTAGAGATGGACCAACGACGACACTCAGTTGCACAAGGGCATTCAGTCCTCTTGCAAACACTTCATCATCCAGGTGGACCTAGGGGGTTAGTTGGGATAGGAAAGGAAAGAGGAGAAAAGGAAAGTTACATAAGAAGAAAGGTCAAACCAGAAAAAAGTAAGATTGAACATTCAAAATTAGAAGATAAGCAACTAAACCCAGAATCAACCTTTAATGCTGGACCATCTAGAAACAAAAAAAAATAAATTTCCAGCTTGACTAAAACACTAACTGAACCATATTGCAGCATGCAGAAAGACTGACGTGAGTTTTATTACTTTCTCTAATTACTCAAAATGTCCCCTTTTATCTTTCATATACCCTCTAAAGGCATCTTCAAATAAGTAATCATCTGTCCCTGAATAATCGTGACCTAATTTTGCACATGCATCAAAATCACAGGTATAGGACCAATATGCATACAATTTAAAAGAAAAAAGACATAAAATATTCTAAATGTACAGAAAGTCCAAAGGAATAGAAGATACCAGAGCTGCCTTTAGCACAGGAATCAGTCTTGGAAGCAAAGGTACAGCTTTCTCAGGAGCTCCTTGGACCAACAGTAATTCTCTAAAACCTTCCTTTGACACAAAGGTATATGGATGTTTAGTCTCTCTCAAACCCTGCCGAAGATGAAACGGACAAACAAGACACAGAACTGAATCGTCACTAGTCTAAATGAAAATCAAATTTTATTATGGTTTTCCTAATCATGATTTATAATTTCAGTAATTACAATTTCAATTAAACCCAGAAATTGTGGAACAAAGGACATACATGAGACAGGAAGAATTTCTACCCACAGCAAGGAAGAAAATTGTTTTAAAGAGGAAAGGAACAGGAAAAGGGAAGGGAAAAAACAAAAGAAAAATAAAGAAAATAAGAAAGAGAAAGGAAGGAGAGGAAAGGTAAATAAATAAAAGAAAAAAAGAAAAAGACGCTCTCACCAAGATATTGAAAACATTTTGTATATACTCCCAAATACTGCCTGAAAACACAGCAACTCAATCTAAAATGCTGGTTTATAACCACCACTTTAGGGACATAATTATTGGACCTCCTACCTTTACGGTAATTTCACTTGTTTAATGAGTTTCTAAATTATTATTTTTCCTTCATATTTAAATATTTTACATTAAGGTATTTTAAAAATACCTTAAGTAAAGGTATGTCCTATGTTCAAAAACCACTGTAAGATTTTAAATGCCATTTTTAAGTTTGGGATGTGAAATAAAAATGTGAAAAACCTGTATCATTTCTTTCACCCTAAATGCATCAGCAACTATTAGATAGTACTCTTTTATGATTTAACCCATCACTCTGAGTCAAGATAGAAGAGCCATCTGGCTTTTTGTAAAAACATCAAACAAAAAAAGCAGTAGCAATACTTCCTCAGTTGGACTTATTATTGTCTGTGAATAAATATAACTGGCTGCAAAGTCATACCTAAAAATACTAATTTTCAACCAATTTGTCCTCTAGACCAAACTATCTGCTTCCAAATAGTGAACAAACACTTCCTTTCCCGGATGCTTTTTGAAAGCTGTGCAGCCAAGCACACCGGCACCACTTTGGACCACAGGTTCTAGCATCTTCAGAGTGCTTTGATCCCATTCATTTTAGATATGAGGACTCAGGTCAAGAGGTAAAGTGGATTCCCATAGTGGTGGTCCTGTCAGTACTTCTCCATTATTAAACGAGTAGAGGGGAAGGATAACAATCTACCTAACACAGAAATAAAGGCAATGGTGTTTGGAAAGTAAGTATTTAAAGGACTGACTTTATGTGATCTCCACTGAACACACACTCCCTGTAGGGACTCCCTAAATTAAAGTACTCCTCTCCCCTTGTGATTAGCTGAAGCATGTTTTCAAAGGTGTCACTACAGTACCGATTCATCTAAAGAAAGGTTTGTTACCATATACAAAAAATTTGAAATTCTTAAAAGAACAAATGAAACACTGATACATTTTAAGTTTTTAATACCAAGTTTAAAAGACTTTGATCAAAACTGAATTTTGAAATAGGCTACCCTTAAAAATACACTGCCATCATACCAAAATAATTTTGCAATAAATTAAAAAAAACAAAGACAACAAAAATGATCCTTAACTCTTAAAAAAGACAAGTATCGGGGCACCTGGGTGGCTCAGTGGGTTAAAGCCTCTGCCTTCAGCTCAGGTCATGATCTCAGGGTCCTGGGATCAAGCCCCACATCGGGCTCTCTGCTCAGCAGGGAGCCTGCTTCCCCCTCTCTCTCTGCCTTCCTCTCTGCCTACTTATGATCTCTCTCCTCTCTGTCAAATAAATAAATAAAATCGAAAAAAAAAAAAAAAAAAAAAAGACAAGTATCTATGACTTAAATATAAGACAGTGGGTTTATTCATTTCTCAACTTGTGACTCTCACAAAAGGAATAAATTTTAGAGAAGAGATCATTAACTCACCTCAGGCTAATACTCTGCCAACTTTTTCCTGATATAAAATGTTAAATGATATAAAGGAATTTATCAGAAGTTTTCCTAAAATCCCCTACAAAAAATGATCTCCATGATATTCTACTTAAAATGTATAGGTAGATAAAAGCCCAGAGAATTCTCCAAAAGGACGTTTCAGTAGATAAAATCTGTTCCCTATGAAACCTATCATGTTCACATTAAACATGATTGGTTGTAGAGAAATAAATCACTCATGTTATCTGATAGAGTTTAGGTTAAACCACAGATGTTCTACTGAAATGACTAATTCCATATGACTCTAAGTACTTTTATTTTTGGAATTAAGTATATTTCATCCACTTAGCTACAAATCCCTCTGTAGATTAAGTTGTTTATAAACCTGATTAATCAGTTTCTAATAAATATATACTGATCATAATTAATTCCTACGGGAGTGTGGTAATTTAATGACTATTGCTTGGTTCTTACTTCAAAAGTAAAGAGTAAGATTTACTGATACATTATGAAATAATAGTTAATACAATTTTTAAAGTCTTTTTTTCCATAAATCTTTAGGAGAAATGGAATATACATTTACCTCAGCTAAAGTAATAAGAAGAGGATCAAATGGAAGATTTTCAGGAGAACAGTCCCACTGTAATCTGTGTTTCACTGAACCATGGACCAATCTAAAATAATAAACATCAGTGAACATAACATGGGCAATGTAATTATATGCTAAACAGAAATTATCTAACATATTCATACCCTTTCTAGAACATAACCATACTAGAACTATTGTAACATGCAGGAATACCATAACTTAAAATGATATTACAAAGACATCTTATGCAACAATATCTATAATCCCACAAATTCCTACTCTTCTGGCAAAATTGTTTGATGGCAAAACTAAACTCCACATTTGTTAAGCCTATAGTTTCAGAGTTCAAACATGCTGCTGTCTGTGAGTCTTAATACAAATGCTACACTTGACATGTTTCAGTCAATAATTATAACAAAACAGATAACCTACAGATGTGCAAACAAAAAACGTTATAACGAGAAACAGTAACTTGTTTTATATGGAACAGTATTTTTCAGATACAGATCGCTTAACCTTAATGATCCAAAGATAAGCCAGATTTTAGCCCTGCTAAAGAACAGAAAACTGAGGGCAGGAAGTTAAGTAACCCACACAAGGTTACAAAGTGACCCTTCAATTAGAGTCACTGCTGCTCTTTTTTTAAACAACCTTTACTGAGGCATAACCAACATTCAGTTGGGGTGCCTCTGTGGCTCAGATGGTTAAGCACCTGCCTTCAGTTTAGTCATGATCTTGGGGTCCTGGGATGGAGCCCCTTATTGGGCTCCCTGCTTGCTTAGCAGGGAGTCTGCTTTGCCCTCTTCCTCTGCCTCTGCTTCCCCCAGTTGTGCTCATGCCCTCTCGAAAAAATAAAATCTTTTTAAAAAAATAACCAACATTCAAAATCTGCACATGATTATAGAGTGTAAAATTTGATATGTTTTGATGTGTGAATTTATCAATGAGCCATCATCATAATTATGACAGTGAACTTACACATCACCCTCAAATGTTTCCCTTTTGTTGTTCTCAACTTCTTGACACCTTCTTTAGCATTGTTTTCTTCGTATCAAGAGACCTTGGTAACATTTTTACTATTTTAGCAACCATAATTGCGTGGAGTGGGAAAGGGAGGTATAAGAACCTTAAAATACAGTCTCAGCTCAGAAGGTAAATAAAAAAATACTAACAATAAAATGAAGAATGCTTCTTGAGCTTATGCCTCCAAATATGAAGATACCATTAGAAACTACATTTCTTGAATTTTATAACAGAAAGAACGTTGTGATTATTCTTTTCACAATGAAAATAACATTTTCCATCATCTAGAACAGGCTAAAACTGGATATACTTGTTGGAAATAAATGTTTCTTGGTAGTGAAATCTTAAAATGGTATCACTCTATTAGTAACTATATTGTTTTCTTTAAAACAGTTCTGATGCCTATCCTGAAAAGTAGCAAGAATTGTATCGAAAGTGAGCAAAAACAGCTGTACACAAAAACATTAAAACGTTAAAAAACATAATTTCAATAATTTTTTTGAAATTTTTGAAATATCATTTCAAAAAATAATGTAACAGTTTCATTAAATTGTCAATTTTCAGTTTACAAACAAAACAGGACTATTTATTTGCAACTTGCCCAAGCCTATGAAGGCTTATATTGTTTCAGAAACTGGTTTATTCAATTTCTTAAATTATAGATCTATTGGTAATTCTATTTTGGAATCAAAATGATCTTCTTCAACAATATCCCATGATCTATACCAGTTCAACAGCCAAAGCCTGAATAAGCCACCTTTATTTCAACCTCCCTAGTAAATAAAGTTTTCAATACATTTAAACTAAATACTGTTATTGATTTTACTCCATTATTTTGAATAATACGGTCAGTAATAACCTGTATTGATTTTACCTGCAAGGAATACCTCCTTTAGAGTAAATGGCTGCAAATGCAGAAGGAGCTCGTGACTGTTCACCGAACTGAAATAAAAAAACAAGAACATGATAAATATATTATCACCTCTACTTTGTGATGATATCTTATCAATTTTAATCCTGCTGAGGTCCGGGGCAAACAGACATCCTGACTTTCAACTCACGATGCTGGTATCAAGTGCATCACTCTACTTGACAACAAAACTGAGGAAAATTATCAATCCTCTCAATACTGGAACCACAACCACACGTTCTCTACTTCGTTTATACCCCCAACTTGTTTTGGAAGGCTTGAAGGAAGCAGGAATCACACATATAGTAAATATAATACAGATAAACACTACTAAGAATGAACATAATAAATAAATATAGTAAAGGTAATAGATTTTTCTACTATGTGAAAATAGTAGAATTTCTACTATTTTCTACCTGTGATCTTTCAAGGAAGAAGGAAAGGTAAGCATAGGGAAAGCAGATTTGTTTTCAACCTCCAGCACATCTCCTACTTGTCCTCTAGGCAAATGCAGATGTCTAGACAGAGAACCTGCAATTTCTCCAAACTCATTTCATTCATCTAATTATAATTCCTACTAAGAAAAATACATTTTAAAATCTGTTTTCAAGTAATTATATCAGAAAGGGAAAGTTGAAAAAAATACTCTTCTAGTGGGGGAAAAATTAAGACAACTTAGAGCTATAGACACTTTTTTTAGTTCTAGCAGCTTTTAGCAAATGATCTTACTTTTTGAACCTATAGGTCATTTAATAATTCCTAAATTTCCAAAACACCCACCAAGACAAAATTTCTGACTGAAATTCTAAGCAATTCCTTTCCTTTTCTTTTTAACTCATTTTAGATATAATCATAGTTTCATCTTCCAGGTCTCACATTATCAAAAAAATTTTTACAAATGGCTTCATTTTATCAATTTTTACCAGATTTTACCAAAATTCCATTACCACAAAAAAAAAGTGTTGTCCCTTCAATTTTTAACAATATCACCACAGACCATATTTCAACTCTAAAATACTCAACATTATTAAATAAACCCCACTATACTGAGTTAAAAAAACTTTTTTTAAACTTTTGATTCAAGTGAAATACTCAAAACTTACGCACATTTAAGTGCATTAATTGTAGGTATGCAGACCAGTGAATTCTCCAAAACAGTGGTGTAACAACACTCAGGTGTGGAAAACCCCAATGTTACCAGCACCCTAGAAACCTCCTCAGTGCCTCTTCCCAATCCCTAACTACCTTTTTCTCCAATGGTGAATTCTATCCTGACTTCTAACTGACTTACTTTGGATTGGTAGCTTTTCCAGATCTTGGACATGGTCTTGTATAATATACTGTATTTACAGGTCAAATCATTATTTCTCAAAGCTTTCCTTCATTTTTAATAAGATTTAAAATTAGAGCTACTTATACTACTACTTAAAAAAGTTCTTCTTCAAAGAGAGGAAGACTCAAGTGTCACCATGAATTCTCTCAACTTAACATGGGAAAAAGAAGAAAGAACAAGAAGACAGCAGGGCATTCTTCAGGAATTCAACTTGACACTGCAGATTACAGAAAGGAGGAAACACATTTGCTTATACTACTTTTCATTTGTAAAATCAATCTTTTTCTGCTCTTGGCCAGTTCATTGTATACTTCCTGTATTTTACCTGCCATCTAAGTCAGTGTCTCAGCCACTCTCATAATCCCCTTAGAAGGCTGAAACCATGAACATCCTAGCCTATGCAGGGCTGGGCAGACACCACCTGGTGTTGTAGCATTGGTATGCTCACTTTTTGGATAATTCACTAATCCACACACTTATAATTATTCACTTTCATGTGCAAAAATCTCATGTTTCTTAAATTTGATTAAATTGCTGTCAAAGGCAAAAGGAAGCTACTACTATAGTTGGGATTTCTGGGAGAGCTAATTTATAGATCATAGCAAAGTGGTCAAAGATGTTTATGCAAATATAGAAGCATGTAATTCATCCTGTCAATTGAATATAAGTTTATTCATTGATATTAGGAAGTAACAGAACTATAGTAAATAAAACTGATGTACAATTTATCTTATACTCTAGTACACTCATCCATGAATCTGATAGGATATATCATAACTGGTTATTCTCTATACCTTCTCACTTCCATACTCATGTTATTACTTCCATTCTTCATTGTGATTACCATATGTCCTTTGTCATTAGCTTAAATGTAAAAAAAAAAGAAATCACAAACAAAAGGAACTTGGGACAGCATTCAGAATGGTCAAGTGTGCTAAATGTCTATTACTTTGAAAAATCTACTTATCAGGAATACCTTTTGTACCTACCGGGTTAATGGTCTTAGGGTTAAGTTTGTCACTTGGTCGAGGATGAAGTTTTCTTGCAGTCTCCGGAGAACTGGTTGACGATGAGGAGTTGCTTTGTTGAACTGTAGTCCTATGCTTTATTTGCATGCTTGATGATGTCCTTTGATCACAGCTACCTGGAAAAAACAGAAGAGCAACAAAAAAAGAGTTGAAAGAGATAAAGCTCACCCTTATCCATCCTTTCAACAATGTCTATTAACAAAATTCACCCCTTCATTTAAAAAGCAATATTCTGTACCTGCCTTTCTGTTTCTCAACTGTACGGCTCCATGGCACTCTGATTTCTGCATTGCTTCCCTTTCACTCCTGCAGTCAAATGAGACTTGATTTCAGAATTTTGGGAATGAGGGATTCATTGACAACATAAGACCAAAACAGAACAGAGTAGAAAATATATAAAAGATACACAAAAAAGGTATGGCACAGAACAAAATATCAGAAAGACTAATGAGAAAAAATGAAAATTATATCAACTTCAATAATAGCAATGATAGCAAATGGACAACAATCTGTAAGAAAAGAAGATGTATAAGAATAAACTTTTTTTCCATTCATACTGTCAAAATATGCTTTTAGAAACTCAACTGCAAACCTCTGGCTATATTCAGAAAATATGGACTAGAGATCTGAAAGGAGAAAGTGGTTGGCACATCCCCTCGCATCTCTATCTTCTCTGGCCTCTGTATTTCCAAAGTTCCAAACGCTAACATTGGCGGATCAAGTCCTATTTTTCAAGTGACATAATGAACCCTCCTACTCAATATAGTACAAGCTCCTTAAACTGAACATAGCCAAAACTATAGTTAACACATTGAGGTTATGGACCCCTTGTTAATTCAAGGTACCACCAAATTTTCTGGTCCCCATGATGAAAAACTTAAGATCTTTCCTATCTTCTTTCCCTTCACTTACCATACTCAACACTACAGATGTGATCAACGTGGTGTGATAAGATAGATGGAGCTGTTGGCTCGGATCGGGGTCTGTATTCTCATCTCTACCAATTACCAGGTTTATGAATCTAGGCAGATTATTTAATCTCCCTAAATCTGAGGAGAATAATACAAACCTATAAAGGCTATTACTGAGGAGTAAATAAGGTAATATATTAAGTTGCTTAACCAGCCAGTGATGGTTCACTGCTCCCCCGTCCCCACTTTCCTCTTTTCCACTAATGGGAGGACTCTAGTTCACAGTGATAATTTTCTGCCTAATCAGATTACTTCTAAAACTTTCATCTCTACCAAGGAACCCTCCATCACACACACCCAGATTCATATACCCAACTGCTTGCTGGTATTTCTAGGTCTGGCTCCAATCCCAAATTGCACGCAGCCTTTCCTGATCTTCTCTGTTTCTCAAATGGACGCTTCCATGGCACTTTGACTCTTACACTGTTTCCTGCTTATTTCTACTTGATTACTCCATTCCCTCACTTGCATAGCACTCTAGTTATTCTGGAGCTCAAAAGCGGTGAAAACCCTTCATTTAAAAAACTTATATAAAACATGCCAGAAAACTGAGCTTCCAAAGGTTTTATACATACAGGGCAGCTTTTATGTGTAATATACTTATGTAACTTCCAGCAATAACATCAAAACACACATACACGATGCAAACATTTCTAGGTCTACTTTCAAAACACTCTGTATTAGAGAGCTTCTTTCACTTACTGTTAAAAGTATCACCCTTTACCTTACAAATTAAGTATTCTCAATTTTTTAAAAAGAATATCCATCTGGCAGGGGTGCCTGGGTCGCCCAGTTAAGCATCCAACTCTTGATTTCTGCTCCAGGTCCTGAGATCGAGCCCTCAAGACTGGCTCTGTGCTCAACACAGAGTCTACTGGAAATTCTTCACCGCCCCCACCCCTCACACTCTCACTCTAAAATAAATAAATAAAATCTTTAAAAAAAATATCCATCTGGGAACATACCACTGACAAGACTGGTACATGAGTTGTCTGTAGAAGAAACCTGCTTAATTTATCTTACATTTAACTCTCTTGAGTGCTTTTCCATTAACACATGGAGGGTGTAAAGAGGTAATAACGGTGAGAGGAAGTGAAAAGGTAAGAACTATTTTGTGCTATAAATAGTATCAGTCACCGCTCATTCTTTTACAAAACAATAGAGATTCTAAACAGGCACTAGAATCTACTCGACTCAAACATCTAAATGATGTCATAATATCAGAGAGCAAGCAGACCAAGCAGGGTCCACAGTGGAACCCTTACTTTCCCTTAGTTTCCTTAGGTACTGCGGCCCACTGCTCATTTGAAAGGGGCTGTGGCTATCTGTGTCAATGACAGAAAAGCATACTTTTGTTTCATTGTTTTGGTTGGATAAGTCACATGCCCTATTTCTTTCCCCATATGCATTTTCTTCCTGCACCACCCTCTGAGACCACTGCACACTACACTGCTTGCTAAATTATCAGGGGGTAGAGACCACATTTCTTTCTACTCTCTCATCCGTTATTTAGAAAGTTTCAAAAGTGTAATAAGCACTAAAGAAGCCATGATCCATCCCTAGAGCTCCATCAAATTCTGAAGTGCAGCGACAGAGCCCAATATCCACCTATTTCAATTCCTTTTTACCATAAAGTAAATCCAAAGGGCCAGCATTCAAGAGTCTTAACATCTGCTTTCCATTTTCCTACCCTCTTCCCCTCCAACACCACACATTTCCAAATATTTAAGAATATTTCGAGGCCACATGGCTGTCAAAGTTAAAATATAAGGACGAACTGTATAAGGGCGGGGGGGGACCCAGAGTTTTTTTGTTTTGTTTTTAAGGAATTGGGTGGGGGGAGTAGACGGCCAGTTTTCCATTAAGGAAAGGGCTACCTCCACCAAATCCAGACCTCTGGAAAGGAAGGGTGCACTCTTGGCGCTCAGCAGCTCCAGGGTCCTTGGCAACGGAGTCCGGCGGCCTTAGCAACAAGCCAAGGAGGAAGCCGGGAGGTCCGTGACAGCGCGGGCGGCACCGAGGAATCCCCGCACCCCTGGCCCAGGGCACCCACAACCTGTTCCTACCGCGCCTCGCTCCCGCGGCGATCCGCACACCAGCCGCCACGCCGGGTGGGACTTTAGTTCGGCGACCTCTCCCAACTACCCCACTCCCGTCACCAGGCGCCGGGATTCGGGGCGGGGGGGGGAATGAGGCTTCGCGCGGTCCCCGGATCTGGCGGCGCCGCGGAGTGACGTCAGACGCATGCTGCGCCCTCTAAGCCTCTCGCGGGGAGGCTGCAGAGGCGCCGGGCTGGAGAGGGTTGCTCTGGCAACGAGGCGCCGGGAGTTGAAAAGGGTAGCTTCCAGTTCGCTGGGCGTTGTGTGGTGACAAAGGGGCACCAGTGGAGGGTCTTTAGGAACTGATGAGAAGCCCAGGGAGCAGAGGGGAGCACAGACTCCGAGTTCCTAGCACCACAATTTCTCCTCAGTCCGTGTACCTAAGTCTTTTAACACTTCTCTCACTCAAAGTACTGTTTTCTCCTCCTGCCCTAGAACCTGAGTCCTCAGGGCCTTGAAATCCAGCCCCGGGGTGTTCAGGGGAGAGAACCAAAGCCATCTGCCTGCCCAACTGTGGAATTTCCATTTCCTGTCCTAGCTTTCTAATTCACACGCCATCGTGTTCAACTACGTAATACATCCATATTTTAATAAAGCGCGTGTGCTTCTTAAGGTTATTTTAATAAAACTGATGCTGCAGGAAAATGCATGTCCCCTTGTGATTCCATCAAAAGCAATTTGGGTTGTAACAGGAAAAAGCCTAAGCCCTTCAGATCTGTGCACTGCGTTCCTTTCTAGCATCTTCTCCTTTTCTCATCCCATATATAGCCTTAACTTTTTGTTCAGGTAATAGCTACCTATACAATTGTCACGTCTGAACAGTCCAGGCAGCATAATCCCTCCCTGTCCTTGCAGCTCCATTCTTGCTTCCTGAATTCCTGCTGTGATAGCTTCTTTGTGAAGGCTGTGAGTTTCTTCATGACAATGCCTGTGACTTTTCCCTTCATTTCTCCACCTTCTAGCACAATGTAGCAGGGACTCAGGAAAAACTCTTGAATAAATGAAACGAACAAATGAATTCTCCGTATATCTAATTCCTTGAATGTTCTGTGAAATTTGCACACAAGACTAAAATTTTAAAGTTCATAATGAATTTACCTATCTTCCCCATGTGACTGAAACTGTCTCTATTCCTTTCCTACACCCAATTGACTCAATGCATACTTAAGTAGCGTTTTAAAAAAAGAAAAACAGATCCTATTTGTTAGCTATTTTCACCTTATGAATTCTCTTCTCCAGATTCTCCGTGCCTTATTATATCTCCTAGACTTCTTCCTCCCTCCTATAATCCACACTGATAGACTTAGCCACACCGAGCTGAGCTCATGGCCTCTTAGTCCCTCTTTTGTCTGGAATGTAAAAATAATTTGTATTCAGTACGCAGAGAAGTGAAGTGCACATGTTCTGAAGTTAGGCCACTTAGGTTGGAAACCCAACTCCAAATGTTTATGAACTACAAGACCTTGTCCAAGTCATTTAACCCCTCTAAGGCTTAATTTCCTCATTATAAGGTTCATGTAAGACAAAAGCACAAGTAAAGCTCCTAACTAACACAGAAAGAGCTTGATAAGTATTAGCCAGTACAATTGTTGAGGTGAAACCCAGTTAAAGTTTATATGTGGAGTACGCCATGATGTAGACATCTCAAGCTATGCCTTGGTGTTAGTATGAGACCCTGATTTATCATGATTTTTCAGATTTTTAAAAATAACCACAATTACTTAAGTGAGCCTCCCCTGATTGTAATTAAATCAGCCTCTTCTAAATTTTCTATCTTCATTTTAGACAGTAAAGAAACAGGTTTATTGTCATTGTGACTTTGTCTGGATATTATGCAGTAAATGGTGGATACTTTCTGGAACAAACTAATTTGAGAAGCCTGTGAGACATCCAGGTGAATGTGACCAGATGACAGTTGGCTGTGCCCATCTAGTGTGGAGAGGCAAGAGCTGTGGATTTTATAATCATCACTGAATAGACAGTAACTGAGGCCCTGAGAGTATTTAGTGTATCCAGGGAGAGCATGCAGAGTGTGAGAAATGGGAAGCCAGTACTAGACTTGGGTCTCTGAATCCTGTTCTAGTTTCAAGGTTTAATTTTCTATTTGGAGAAAGTACAGAGGGAGCCAATGGTTGAACTATGTGTCTAGCAATATGACAAATGATTCTGAAAAGACAATAAGTATCACGTATCTCCTACAGACTTACTCTCCACTGTTCTCCACCCTGCCATATACTCTGGGAAGCTGATCACGATGGACTGGTATCAACAAGGCTCCCATGCCCACTGGATCACACTTGGCTTTGGCCAATAGGGAAACTTAACAATAAATTGTAGAATTCGGGGAGAGTGAAATCAAAAGATTTATTCTTCTGCTTCATCTCTAGGACTTTCCCTGGATCTGGCTATATCCCTGAATGAAGGTCACAGTTCTGTTCTAAATGGCCAAATTGAGGACTACAGGTGTAAAATCTTGGGTGCTACTACCCCTTGATGAATGTGTTGTCTCTGCAGTTACCCAGTACTTTAATAAAGAGTCCCTTTGTAAATAAATCCCTGCCAAATTATCCTATTTTTAACATATCACTACATGTGGTGTAAGATTATGAATTGGGTAAGTCTAATTAAAGCTGAAAAATCAGAGTATTTTTCTCATTGTTTTGATTTCTATTTCACTTTTGAAATTATACTTATTTAGTCAGCATTTTTAAGAAAATATCAGAGGTATTGTTGATTTGGCCTTAATTACATTAAAGAAAATCTTTTTGTCTTCGTACCAATTACAGACCAAGTGATCATTCCCAATTATCAGGAAATGAGATATAAGCCATTTTTTTTTAATGTTATTCTGGTATATACCCTGTCAGGAGACTTTAGACATTATCATTATATAATCATCGAGAGCCCACATGGAAAAGTTAATTTTAATTTTAACTTTTTTCCATATGGAAAACATTAAGCAGTGATAGTAGCTACTTAGGTGGAAGTAAAGGGGATCAACATGAATGAGGATACAGAGCCACATTGTCCAATGGAAATATGATGTGAAATTTTCACATATGAAATTTAAATTTTCACATATGAAATTTAAAATTTCACATATAAATTTAAAATTTATATTTAAATATAGGTATTTAAATATAAATATATATTTAAATATGTGAAATATTTAAATATTTCATATATAAATTTAAATTTTCACATATGAAATTTAAAATTTCCTAGCAGGCACATTCTAAAAAAGATTTATTTATTTATTTAAGAGAGAGAGAGCACCAAAAGGAGGGGTAGAGGGAGAGGGAGAGAGAATCTCAAGCAGGCTCTGTGCCAAGTGCAAAGCCAGGGGCAGACCAGTAATGGGGCTCCATCTCAAGACCCTTAGATCACAATCTGAATCTCAACCAAAAGTAGAAGGCTCAACCAATTGCTCCTTAGCAGGCACATTTTCAAAAGCAAAAAGGAACAGGTGAAATTAAGTTTAATTAATACTGTATTTTATATTTCAAATTTTATCGATTTTATATTATCTTTCCTATAATATTTTATATTTATATAAATGAATATCTTGTTTATACTGAAATGACCAAACACACCCAAAATATTATCAATCTGCAAAGATTACAAAAATATCGTTGTGATATTTTACATTCTTGTATCATACTAAATCTTCAAAAGCAGGTACATATTTTACATTTATAGCATGTCTCAATTCAGACTAGCCTTCAGTGGCTAGTGGTGATCAGACTGGAGAGTGTGAAGAAAGAGCTATGGCCTCAGATAGTTGTACAAACATAGAGCCAAGTAAAGAAATGGAGTATACCAAACAGTTACAGAGGACATGCTTTGTGTAGAACAGACCATTCGATGTTTGAAGGGCAATGCAAAATGTAAAGAGAAAACTAATTAATTGATTATGAATCTCTGTAGAATCCATGCAAGGGACCTTCCCCTATGATTTATAGTGGAATTTAATTTCTTTTCTTTTCCAAATTCCTTTTTTGTCTGTGGAGGAAACATAATTCTTCTCCTTGGAGATGTGTTAGAGGGGGAGTGCTGAAGCTTGATTTTTTGGTGTTACTTTCCATACTGTGGGGATCATGGGAACCTGTGAGACTGCCTTTGAGTCCTTTGTGTGGACACACCACCTGGCTATTCCCTCTGATCCTATGCCCTACAAGGTTCAGGTATATCTAGAAAGTTTTAGGGGCATTAGTTCTGAGACACTGTCCCTAGACGGTGGGCTAAAAAGTGGGAAGGGCAGGGCACACTGTCTCCTTACACTCAGCTCTGGACCAAAACTCTGAATGATGGACTATTCTTCCCTCTCTTCCAAATAATGACTGGTCCTTGGACTTGGCTGTTGAAATTTGAAGGCCAAGACTTTGACTCTCGTTGTCAGTACTTTTATGATTATATCCCCCTCTCTGAGGCAAAGGCATAAAATACTCCAGCTGTAGTCTGCACAGAGAAAGTATCATGAGGTAGCAGGAAATACTATTTTTATAGACACTATTATATAAGTTTATAACTTAGGATATTTTATATAATTTTTTTTATTTTGGAGTGTCAGAATACTATACCATTTAAAGTGTTTCATCATACTTAGTTCAACTCTAGTCCATTAAATTGAGGTTTAGGGGTGGATGAGAAAGGAGTGGGTTTCTCACATGTCTATCAGAAATTAATTCTCTTTCTGATAACCTTGGGTTAATGATTCTTCTTTCATAAAGTCATTTATAACAGGGCTCAAAGGAAGGCAAAGCCCTGACTTTGTCTCTCTCTACATTCTGACAGGTGTCCATGGTGATGATGTCAAGTTATAACAGAAAACCTGTTCACATGACTTCATCCGTATAACATCAACAGTTAGGAGTACCTGATGCAGTCTTTTGCTGAGGCAATTATTTTGTTTGTTAAGTTTTTTTCTAGATAACTTAATTTCTGATCCGTGGCTTGTGGAGGAAACTTTATATCCTTGCTACTCATAGTGTAGTCCTCAGATCATCACCAACACCCCCGCCCCCCATCATCATCATCTGGGAGCTTGTTAGAAATACAGAAGGTCAGGAGCACCTATGTGGCTCAGTGGGTTAAAGCCTCTGCCTTCAGCTCAGGTCATGGTCTCAGGATCCTGGGATCCAGCCCCGAGTTGGGCTCTCTGCTCAGCGGAGAGTCTGCTTCCCCTTCTCTCTCTGCCTGCCTACCTGTGACCTCTCTCTCTCTGTCAAATAAATAAATAAAATCTTAAAAAAAAAGAAAAAAGAAATACAGAAGGTCAGGCCCCACCCTAGGACTCATGAATCAGACTCTACATTTTACCAAGCCTCCTCAAACGAGGAAATGTACTTTACAGATTAAGAAGCGCTGATTTAAGCACATGTGCGGGAGAAACAGAAACTACCTCTTGATGGTAAAGAGTTGTTCCTGTTAAATTATTATAGAAACACAATGTCAGAATGAGGGAGACTATAATTCTCCATTGAGGTACAAGGCATAATAGTTTTATAGGGATTTAGCCAAAGATTATAGTGAAAGAACATAATATGAACATGAGGGCTGTTGAGGGTTGAGTTTTATCTCCCCCAAATTCATATGTTGAATCAATAAGAGATCAATAATAAGCAAATGCCTTTTTCTCTGTACTTTTCCATAAGGCTCACCAGAAACAGTTTACTTTCATTTGGCAAGGCCAGCAATATACCTTCACTAATTTAGTCTATAAGGATCTTGACCACAGACCAAGGACCTTTCTTTTCTCTAAGATAGCAAATTAGTCTATTACACTGACAATTAATATGCTGATTGGACCTAGTAAACAAAAAAATAGCAACTACTCTGGGCTTATTGGTAAGTCATTTGCCTTCACCTCTAAAATTTCTAGGAGACCAGTGATGTGGGGCATGTTGAGATTTTCTTCCCAGGTGAAGTTGTTACAGCTGACTCTTTCTACAACCAAAAAAGAAGCACAATGCCTCCTAGGCCTCTTTGGACTTTGGAGGCAACATATTTGTCATTTGGGTGTGTTGCTTTGGCCCATGTACAGAATAACCTGAAAAGATCCTAGTTTTGAGTGGGCTCCAGAACAAGAGAAGGTTCTGCAACAGGTCCAGGTTGCCATGCAAACTTACGGCTTATGACTTGGGCCATATGATACAGCAGATCCAATGTTGCTTGAGGTGCCAGTAGCCAATAGGGAGCAGTTTAGGACCTCTGACATAAAGAAATCATTTTATTGAGGTGAATGAGAAGCAGGTTTTAAAGCTTTTCCCAAATTCTTCCATACCTTCATTTTCCCTGCTGCACACTTCACCTAATGTGATAGTTCATTTTATGTGTCAAATTGCCTGGGCCACAGTGCCTAGGTATGTGGTTAAACAGTATTCTGGGTGTTTCTGCAAGGGTGTTTTTGAATGAGATTAACATTTATATTGGTGGACTTTGAAGAAAGCAGATCGTTCTCCATAATGTGGGTGGGCCTCATCGAATCAGGTGAAGGCCCAAGTAGCATAGATGAATGATCTCCTCCAAGCAAAAGGAAATTCTGCAGTAGACAGCCTTTGGACTTGAATTGCCACATCAGATCCCTCCTGGGTCTCCAGCCTGCCAGGGCCCCCTGCTAGCCTCCATAATTGCAACAGTCAATTCCTTAAAATAAATGTTTCTTTATAGAGCTTCCTTGATGATCAAGCTACATCCTGATAAACCCATTGTCAACTGAAAATATCGTAAGTCAAAAATGCATTTAGTACATCTAAGCTTCCAAACATCATAGCTCAGCCTAGCCTATTTTAAATGTGTTCAGAACACTGACATTAGCCTACAGTTGGGCAAAATGATGTAACAGACTTTTTTATTATAAAGTACTGAATTTCTCATGTAATTTATTGACTACTGTACTGGAAGTGAAAAAGAGAATGGTTGTAAGTGTATTGGTTGCCAACCCTCATTATCCCATGGCTGCCCGGGAGCTGCTGCTCACTGTCCTGTCAAGCATCACAAGAGACTACTGTACTGCATATATCTAGCCTGGGGAAAGAGCCACATTCAGTACTCCAAGTACAGTTTCTACTGAATTGCACACTGCTTTTACACCCTCATAAAATTGAAAATCTGTAAGTCAAACCATCATAAATTGGGGACCATGTGTATATTAACACATCTTCTCAGTTCTGTTTCTCTGGAAAATAATATACCAGATTTCTCCACGCTGTGGAGTAAATTCCAGTTTCCTAGCAGAGCAGCCTTGAAGAGCAATCCCAAATATCTATGAAAGGTAATCTGTGATCCCAGCCTCTACTTCCTACCCCTAGAATCTCTAAAATACGTGTTCTGTGTTGAAAGGCACTGGCTGAATTTGGTCTGGGGCTACCACATTGGTTTAAAGAACAATGCTGGGAATAAATTGAACAAGTCCAAAGAGCAGAGTGAGGTAAATGACTAAGTTAGCTTCATCGGTGGTGTTCATATATTTTCTGATTTCAGTCAATTACAGTTAAGATGAAGCATTGTTATTAGCTGTCTTCACTGGGAAGATTATCAGATAAATGCCGATTTTTGCTTTCCCTGTTTGCTCCACATCGATCATCTTACCTTAGTATTGTTGAGACATGAATAGAGTAGTAATATGTTTAAATTTAATGCATGTATTGGATACTACGGTTGTTATTAAAAAATGTTTAAAGAATCAAAATACTTTAAAATACTAGGTAAAATAGCCCCAGCATTTATTTCTCTATGTTAGAGGAAAAGGAAGATCAATCCAAAAACTTTGGTCAAACTTTGTTTTTCCCACTAGATGGCGCTGCGTAACTATCTCTTTCGCCTTGTGGTCTTTGGCCTCAGTTAATGCTTTCTATTGTCAGCTGGCAAATTGAAGAGAGGAAAAATATAAAGGCTATTTACTGAGGATGTTGAACAAGATAGAGGTTTTATTAATGGAGAACTGAACACATTTGGTAATTCAATTGCGAACAAAATTATTTTTTTTATTGTCATATATTTGCACGGTTAAAAGCAGGAAATAGAATCAGCATTGAAACATGTACAAAGAATATGATAGGGCTAAATGCAATCAGCATTGACTAGGAATGTTTATCTTAACCAAATAATAAGTGGAGGGGAATGACGATAACATAATACATCTGCTGAGCTGCTTTGAAAAATTGTTTTTGACCACATATAATAGACCATTTGCATATTCATGCTTCCTGCTCCCAAGAACACTAGCAGAGCTTACAAATGTCCAGATATATATATATATATACATATATGTATATATATATATATATATATATATTTTTTTTTTTTTTTTTTTTTTTCCTGCTGCTGAAGACTTGTACCTCAGAGTAAAGAAAAATGGTTCACCTAAGAAAAATTTGGTTGGGGGCCCAAAATTGATATTTTAACACTGCTTGGTTTTTTTGTATTATATTTAACATTAGCCTGTTCTAATCTGTATAAAACCTTCAGTGTGGTCCATAATGGTCTTTCAGGGACACCCTGATTCTAAGGTAGAGTTACAGTTAGGAACCATACAAGACATGGATGATATAATGCTATTTTTTGAGAACCTTCAGAGGCAAAATTCTGAATTTAAAATGCATCAGAATCTGTGATAATATAAGTGGAGAAGCTCTTGGGAATATCCATAATGAAGCAATTCAGAAAGCCTAGACTGAGGAATATTAAAAACCACAAATGTTGAGCATGGTATTTGTGGGCCTTAGAATTGTGCTTAAACAACAGAGGAAGAGTGGGTTAATGTTTGATAGAGTGCTTCTCCAAAGAGAAGAGGCAAGATACAGGGGTAAATTTAGCAGCATCGGACTTATCTGTTGGTATTTTTGGAGATGAGCTAGGGAAGACCATTTTTAACAAACAGGGCTCCCACAATAGCCTTGTGGGAGCAGCTTTCACCCCTACCCCCAAACCCTTGGCTTTCTCCCTGCCCTTTTCAGCGTTGTGGTCAATATTCAGGATATCTAAAGGGCCAAACTTTCCAAGTATGTTGGGAAACTCTAATCCCCCAGGCCACAACCCCATCTTATTCTTATTTATGAACAAGAATCTCTGAGGCTTCTTTCTCTTTGGAGTGATGACCTCGTGCCCTTCTCTGGGATAACAATGAAGGAAACAAATGTATACATATTGGATGCTATTCTCCAGGTGGTAATTAGGAAAGAGGTTTACAGAGCATTTAGCCATGGTACCTGGGAGTATGAAAGAGTTAATTTCTCTCTTTAGACAATTACTACCAAATGGTTACTTCTGGGAGGAAATCTGTTTTATTCTGTTCATAAAAGAGACGAAGCTAGAGGCTGAAGTAAGGTAGGGGCAGAAGTGCATTGTTAATATCTTTAAAAACAGAAAATAATGGGATTGAAGAGGCCTTAATAAATCAAGGAAAAGACCATTTAAAAATAGTGATAAGTACCAGATGGCACACATAGAAATCAATATTCTGAGTCCTTTAGGGACTGGGTTTAATTCTTTTGGGTCCCATGTAGCATCTGACACAAAGATTTGCACTTAGTGGGTGTCTAGCTAATATTTACTGAATGAGATTGAATTGGCCACAGATACACCACACACACACACACACACACACACACACACACACACACACACAATCAGTAGAACACAGGCTGCAAAAATCGCTAATGCCACTATCTTATCAGGTATAGGCCAGGAATATTTCAGGCCTATTGCTTAATTTCCATGATGACATTTGTATTTCGTTTTAAATTTAACAGTTAAAAATTTGAGATTGGCCTCAAATAAAGTAATTCAGAAAAAATGGCAATAGCATTGTGCTAAAGGGATCATTCCATTTATTCATTCATTCATTCACCTAACAAGCATTTTGTGATAACATGAGATAGATAAGCAGGCTGCCTCTGCCTTGAAGGAGTTTATAGAACAGTGGGTGATTCTTCTGGAGCACACACATGCGCAGAGAAAAATTACCGAGACATTCTCCGAAGCAGGCTAGGGTAGGCTCTGAGGAACTCCTATATAAAGTAGTAGCCTCCCTACCCTGCTTCTGAGGCTCTGCCCTTCAGCTTCAATCCCCCTTCCACGCTCTCCTTTGTGAAGCTGGGGCTCCATTCCCCTCTGCCGACTGGCTCCCTATAGAATGTCATCATTAGCAGGTGCTGGAGGGAGGCCGCAAGCCTGCTGAGATGCGGAGGCCGCGGGCCCATTTTTGCTGGCTTGCTGCTCCTCTCTGCATTGAGCCAGCATTTTGTGTGACCTCAGTGTCCTCATTCCACATCTATAGGCCCCGTCACCCTCCAGTACCTTGTTAATCCATCCCCCAGACGCCATTCTCGCCATTAAAATGGCTGCTGAATTTTGTTTTCCCAGACTAAGCAGAGCCATGTTTTCCTGCACGAGTTCTCATCATTGCATTTGTTAATACTGGATACATTAGCTATCTTCCTTTCTATTGTCCTTCACCCCCCATCTGAATACAAGCTCCAGGAGAGCACAGACTATTTTGGCTTCTGTACTGAACGCCCAGCTGTCAGGACAGCTAAGGGTGCTCTTTTTCTTTTCCTCTGTTTTAAGATTTTATTTATGTATTTGAGTGAGTGAGCGAGAAAAGAAGGTCAGAGGGAGAAAGCAGACTCCCCATGGAGCTGGGAGCCCAATGTGGGACTCGATCCCGGGACTCTGGGATCATGACTGATCATGATCAGTATTTCTACTTACTGTGCTTCCAGGACAGATTTGTTGAGTGAATGAATGAGTAAATGAAGACTGATGAATGAATGAGTGAAGGAAATAGCTAGGGCTATTATCAATGTACTGCACCTGCCCTTCTACTCTCCACTACTCCAACCTTTCCCCTTCCTGTGGTTCTATCATAATCCTTAGACTCAACTTCATTGCTATGCCCTAGGCTAGGTGGTGCAGACAAAGAACTATCACAATGGGATAGTTTAGGCCCCTTGTTCTCAGCTGTCCTCCCTGGGGGGAAATTTGGCAATGTGTGGAGACCTTCTGGGTTGTCACAACCAGGAGTTAAAGGGCCTTCAGGCACCCTGGGTAGATGCCAAGATGCTGCTAAACGCTGAACAATGCCCTGGACACCCCCCAAGCAAAGAATTATCTGGTCTAAAATGTCACTCGTGCTGCTATTTAGAAATCTTAATTTAGGCATTAACCAGTTTAGAAGCAAAGGATTCCTTCGATAATGTTTTTAACTACCTTTGGTCCTGTGAATTTCTTTCTTCTTCTTTTTTTTTTTTTAAATTAACATATAATGTATTATTTGCCCCAGGGATGTGAATTTATTTCTTTGTCTTTAGGAGGCCAGATAGTCTCAATGAAAAGAGATACAACTCACTTGATTGTGACCGAAGACCCAGATGTTTTTTTAAAAAAAAAACAATGCATGGAATCTTGTCAACAGAATATCCAGATAGCTAGCTAACTATTTGGCTCTTTGTCGGGCCTCTTTCCAGTCTGTAGAGCCAGTCTACGGTGAAAAGTAGGTTGCCTATGAAGGTGCAAAAGAAATGTTTAAGAGAGCAGTGTCTTCTCCTTATCAATTCAAATCCCATAACAATAATTACGAGACCCAGCTGTTTTCTCCCCAAATAATGTGGAGAAGAGCCATTAACTGGAGATACAGAGTTTAAAAATGACATAAATTCCTTGGTATTTGTATTTTGAAGGTCATTTTGGATGAACCAGGTGGTTTCCTCCTGGACTTCAATTATCAAAATCTATTTTCCTAAAACAAAAACAAAAAAAAAAGGATTTGACCCACTTGGGTAATTGCTATTCTGATGAACTCCAACCCTACGCTGCTGTTTCTCTCCCCACACTTCCTCAAACAAGTTCACTTGATCATCTTAGCTACCAAAATATCCAAGAGGTGTATTTTTCTTCTCAGTGTATGGCAGTAATCCCATCTAATTTATCAAATGGAATACAAAGTACTACATGCCTGTCATAAATTTTTCCAGCACAATTCCCAGAGTCATTACTTAGTGTCATCGTCTTTCCAAACTCTACTTACTAACTTTTCAGTAAACACATGTGAACCTTCATCCGTATTTATTCTTCTTTAAATTATAACTCCACTAATCAGATAATTGAAGATGGTCATTAAAAGGACATTTAGTTGGGTTCACACACTTGCTGCTAAGATTACAGTTAAAAATATTAAAGAGTATGTTCCAGAGGGTATTGTGATATTGACCAGATAAAATAGAGAAGTCCAGTTAAATTTTAATATCAGATAAAGAACACTTTTTTTTCACCATCAGTAGGTCTCATGTAATATATGGGACATACTGGTACCAAAAAAAAAAAATGTGTGGTTTATCTGAAATTCAAGTTTAACGAGGTCTCCTGTACTTCTATTTGCTATGCTAGTCTGGCAAGGGCCTCCTTTAATGCAAAATTCATTTTAAGAGATATTAAAGAACAATTTAGAAAAGAAAGTTTTCTAAAGTTTTCTTACAGAAAACTGTAAGAACAGTTTCTTTTTAGGTGATTCATGGATGCTTCTCCTTTAATGAAGAGATGCTCATAAAATAATTAAATAAAATAAATGCTCCTAAAATAATTAAAATCCACAGGAATGTTTCCATCACTGAAAATAATGCAGGCACAAACTCCCCAAGACGGACACACTGCCTACTGCACTCAGAGGTACCTTATGAACTCTAGCTTCGAATTATGGACCCACAATATCCTGAAAACAGGCTCCATGATATCGACCATTTGCAAAGTGCATAGTTGCTGATTTCTTTAGGCTCTAATGCAGCTAAAACTCAGTCTCTTCTCCCTCCTTAATCACAGTTCCATGGGGAAAACCTAATAATTCCCCTTCTGGTTGATGATCAGTGGACATGGCATGTGAAGAAAATAACTCCTTGGCCATGTCACATATGGTCATTGAACCAGACTCGGGCTCAGCTGATCTGATTACCTGAGTTTTCTCCTGATTAATTCTGAATGACACTGAGAAATCAATCATGAGGACAGCCAAAATAATCATCAAGTCAGGTGATTCACTTATATAAACTTGACCTTAACCTCCTCCTCTCAACCTGTGCTTATTTCAGAGAGATTTCTACAGATATAAGAGATCTTATAGAGGTAATGTTTTTCTCGGAATCTGCTCTTACACACCGATAATTTTAACTGATTCCATTAAACACAATTTCCTAGCTTTAGGAATCCTTTGGCTTTTCCTCTTACTTTCCTTTTTTATTAAACAAGAGCACACAATATAACATCTTAATCACAGAAAACTTCTACTCTGTATTGAATACCATACTCTAAGCAATTCAGCTCTAACTTCACAACTGAAAACACTTAAACAAAAGTTTTTCTAACAATATACTGGTGATTTGCATTAATGAAAAAAACACATACTATTAAAAAATAAAGTAAAATGTCTTCCCATTTCAGTGCATCATAGTATAACAGGATTTTTTCCTGCCCTCTATGAAAATTATGTCTGCTCTTCCTTATGTAGATGTAAATATCATCTTGCTTTTAAATTCCAAAGATTAGATTCCTAAATACCACTTATTTATTAACTCATTACATAGTGATTGAAAGCCTGCTCTGTAAAAGATGTTGTTACTGGACACGAGGTTGTAGACACTAACATGAGAGGGTAAAAAGGATGAAGCAGAGTCATAAAGTGAGCCCTAAGTCATCAAAAACACAGTAAGGAAGTTTAAAAGTAGAGCCAACAGGAAGATGTCTCCTGGATGCACTGAATAATTTGAAGGACAAGTATGAGTTAGTGACCTGAACCAACAAACCAAGAGAATAAGGAAATCCACATCACAAAAATAAAATCAAATCCGAATTACCTCTTCACCCTCTGGCCCCCACCAAAAAAACCCAGCATATGTGTCACGGAGGTGTGAAACAAATGGTGTGTTTGGAAACCCCAGACATCTTAGGGGTATTGAACACCAAGTGTGAAGTGCAGAGTAGGAATGAGGCTCCAAAGGTGAGAATAGCATTGACGCTTCCCTTTCAAGTAACAGTGGATCAGGACTCCTGGTGGCTCAGTCGGTGAAGCATCTCGTTCTGGATTTTGGCTCAGGTCATGATCTCAGGGTGGTGAGAGGGAGTCCCGCTGGGCATAGAGCCTGCTTGGGATTCTCACTCCCTCTCCCTCTGCCCTGCCCCCCACCCAACTAAATAAAATGAAGTAAGGATGGGTCATGGAAGAAATCTGGGTGAGGACTGAGCAATGAGAGGAAGCAGACTGGCTGACAGGGCTCAGGTCATGATAGGCAATCCATGGACAAGGGAAAGGAGAACTAGAAGCATGTACAGAGAACACCTAAGAGCTCTGGGAGCAGAGTCTCTGAAAGAGAGAGAGGAAGTTTGCTTTGTGACATTTGGACACCATTCATTCATTCACCAAACGTTCCCTAAGTAGCTGCCCGGTGCCAGCACTGGGCTGGGCTGGGTGTTAGAAATGGAAGACAGCTAACACATTATCTCCTTTCATTCGTTTCCACTGCTGCCTTATCAAAGGTTAAGGAAAATGGTCACTTAAAACAACATAAATTTATTATCTCACAGTTCTGAGGGTCAAAAGTCCAAAGGTACCTCCCTGGACTTCAATCAAGGCGTTGGCAGGGCTGTGTTTCATTCTGAAGGCTTGAGGGAAAAATCCATTTTCTTGCTTTTTCCAGCTTCTAGAGGCTGCCCACTTCTCTTGGCTTGTGGCTGCCCTGCCTCCCCATCTTTGAAGCCAGCAATGGCCCATCAGATCTTTCTCATGTCCCATCACTCTAAACAGATAATCCTGTCTCCCTCTTCCACTTTTAAGGATCCCTGTGATTGTAATGGACTCACTTGGATAAGCCAAGCTACTCCCGATTTCAAGGTCAGCTGATTAGCAAACTTAATTCTGCCTGTAACCATAATTATCCCTTCCAGGTACCATAACACATTCACAGGTCCCAGGGATTAGGACATGGACATCTTTGAGGCATTATTTTGCCTGCCACACTTGTCTTAAAAGTTTATGGTCTGGTTTCAAAAGATTTTGATGAGATGTACCACCCACAGAAGCCACATGAATCTTACAAGATAGGCTTGAGAAGAGAAAAATGCCTGTTCCATGAGCTGGTCTGTGGATAGGGAAGAAGGCAAAGCCCAGTCCATTCAAGGTCAAATGAGGTCAAAGCTGAGCATTGATACCTTGTGGATTTATTGGGAGAGAGACGCAGAATTTTTTTCCTTTATTTAAGTCATCCCCCAATAGGGATGGAATAGTCTGCTAAAACTACAGGAGAAAATTCATCATTAGATAGAGTAAGAATAAAAGACCATGCAAATTTGATGATCTTTTCCAGGTGGGATAAACAGTGAAGTCTCAGTGGGCAACGTTTTCCTGTTGCTAGGCCGACTAGCTGTGGTGGCTGAGTTGTTTATCTTTAAGAAAACATACCTATATCTTTCTACTTGACAACTACAATATAATCTGTCTGGGAGTTGTTCATCATTTAAGAAAGGGTGAAAAAAGTCCTCTCCCAGAAAGTGTTCGAATCTGTGAGCCGAAATGATGATAACATCATGAGAGGCATCATAATTTATCCGGAGCATGTAAATCACCGGGGGCCCCCTCTGAGGATGCTCACTAAAATGATGAATAGCTCTGTGAGCTGTAAGATCAACCCCCAGGAATTCACCAGCGAGCCTCTGACAGCAGAGCTGCCTCTCTGTCTCTGGGTTGGGAAGAGGCAATGACTTAACAGATTTGAAAATTTAGTTTTTAACCACTTGTTAAAGTGTTTAGTTGAAGACTTTACCCACAAAGGCAAAGCCTGGAAAAGGTGAACAATAATCCTAGGACACTGATCAAAATAGAGGCTGGTATGGGTAGCACTGGCTTGCCACATTTTTTTTCTTTTCTTTTTTTTTTTACTTGTTATGTTTTGCGACGTCCAACTTGCTGTCTCTTCATCAGTATAACTAGTCTTACGGCCAAATAGTTCCGTATTTTCCAAGAAAATAGGTCTCTATGGAGTGTGCATATCTCTGCTGCCTCCTGCACAAAGTTGGGGTAAAAATGGGAAATGTTTTGTGTGTTCAATTTTAGAAAGTTTAACATTTATAGTAAAAGATTAATAGATAATAGTGTATGGAGGTTTTCATTGTATTATTCTGCATAGGTGTGGATGATATAATTTCTTTTAAGTTTTATTGACTATTGTAGGCTGAACGTTTGTGTCTCCCCAAACCCCTGTGTTGAAGTGTTACCCCTCAATGTGATGGTATTTGGAGATGGGGCCTTTGGGAGGTGTTAGGGTCATAAGGGTGGGGATGGGATGATGGGATTAGTGCCCTTAGAAGAAGAGGATAACAGAGCTCGCTCTCTCCTTCTCAGTCTCCCTCTCCACATGCATGCACAGAGGCAAGCCTGTACGAGCACACAGTGAGGAAGCAAGCCAAAAAACACATCCTCACCAGGAACCAGAACTGGTGGCACCTTGACCTTGGACTTCCCAGGTGCTAGAACTCTAAGAAAGTTGTTTAAGCTACTCAGTTTATGGTATTTTGTTGTAGCGGCCTGAGCAGATAGGAATTTAAGAGTAAGAAATATATTATTAATTTTCATATTCATCCATCACAGTGCTTTGAATATTGAAGTCACTCAGTATGACATTATTATTTGAATAATTAATGGAAATGATAAGATAATAGAAATAATGAATGATCCTAAGATTCTTGCATTTAGTGCTCACTGTGTCAGGTGCTTTGTTCAATGTGGTACACATTTTATCTTAATTCTCACAGAAGCCACCTGTGATAAGTGTTATTATTTATCCATATTATGTCTATGGGATTAACATCTGAAGAATTAAAGTTGACCTGTTCAAAGTCTCCCAGCTAGAAGCCCCGAAGCTGTGATGTGACCCCATGTGTCTTGACTCCAGAGTGAGAATCTTCATCTGTGCTCACCTATTGCATTAACTTCCTAGGGTTGCCATGACAAATTACCACAAACTGGTGGCTTAAAACAAGGGAAATTTATTCCATCATGCTTTTGGAGGCTAGAATCAAGGTGTCAGAGGACCATGTTCCTCCTGAAGGCTCTAAAGAAGAGTTTTTTCCTTATCTCTTCCCAGATTCTGGTGGGTCCTGCTGTCCTTGGTCTTCCTCGCCTCAGAGACCTGTCTCTTAATCACTTCCTCATCTTCACATGGCCTACTTTCTTGTGTCTATGTGTCCTTTCTTCTCCATATAAGGATACTTATTGGATTAAGGGTACATCCCAGTCCAGTATGACCTAATCTTAACTAATTATATCCACAAAGGCTCTATTTCCAAATAAGGTCACATTCTAAGGTCTAGATAGACATGAACTGCAGGAGGATAGAGAGGACACTACTCAACCCACTGAATGAGGAATCTTACCTTCCTCCATTCCCTGATATGAGCATCCTCCTTTTTTGACAAGAATATCTCTTACTGATTTTCCTTACACACTATGTACATTCTTCCTTCTACTCCTTATTCACATTATTACTTCTGAAAAAAACATCTATGTCCCTCCTGCTGATCCATACAGACATACCCACAAGGAGAAGCTTCAAACCTACCCCATGATGAAATGTTTATTTCATGTCTTATCTATGTCACTTACTTGATATAAAATCCTAAGTTCCTTCTAGAGATTTAATTTCTGCTGTTTTATTAGTTGCATCCTTGCATTGTCTGTTAGAATTTCAGGTCTTCGCCACTGGTTTGTTTGTTACTTGGGATCTGGATCTTTTGAGCTGAACTCAAAATCTTTTGAGCTGATCATCTAGATGATGAGGTGGGTGGATGGTACTTGTGCCCATATGTCAATAGTACATCATCTCCAAGTTGCCTTAATAGTAATGAAGAAGAATGAGTCATGTGCATTGGGTAGGAACCAGCAGGTGAAATGCACTATAACCTTGTGCAGTCCCTCTGTAGGAGGAACAATAAAGACAAAGAAAACACAGACTGCTATTGGGTGGGGACGGTGGGGACAGTTCCGGATTGGGTGATAGAGGGAAGAGGAGAAAGAACAGGGTGTAAGAAGCCACATCATAATCTCATCCATATATATCAGTGACCATAAATCTGCCAGTAGCCCTTGGTTAGCTAACAACTCCATTCCTTCTTAAGACAGTCATTCAGAACTTGTGACTCTGAACTTTAGGACTCACACAAAAGAAAAGGGTCCACCTGAATTAAGACAAAATGCGTGAATCTAGTTTTCAGTACAGTGGAACAGGTTAGGTTGTAATTGTTGGAAAAGCAAGCCCAGGTCTTACAGTTTTGGGGGGACCCCTCATAGTTGTCCTCCATAAGGACAGCCCTGCTTTTTGTAGAGAACTTTCAACGTGACATCAACACTGCTCCTGTCCTTGGCTTATCTTAGCACAAGTGAAGAAAGCTGGCTTTTCAACACTGTGGTCACTAAATTCCAAGGGATATAAGCAAGGCAAAACTTTGAGGAAAAGAGAGAGGGAGGAGGAAAGGCAGAAGGAAGGCAGGGAAAAGAAGAAAAAGAGAAGGAAGAGAAAAGAAATGGGAGAGCTGCTGAAAAGTGTCTGAAGCCACAGTCTCTGGAAGCAGGACTGCATGGTGGGCACTGTACAGGATTTGGGGGCAGGCCTGTGGGGCTGTGGGCCTCTGTTCAGCCCCCTCCACCACGCCCTGCCCACTTTGGACCAGCGCCCTTGGCAGAGCCTTGCCTGATTTTCTCCCTCAACCCCTTTTTTCTTCCACATTGTGTGGGGGCCATCTTCTCCACGACTCTCTCAGAGTCAAATACCTAGATCGGCGTTTCTTCCAGAAGCTCGAATGGCCATATGCCCTTCCATTTTCGAACATGGGTCTTCCTTTCGGTCTCTGTCCCTAACTTGGAATCTCACCTGGAGCTAACTAGCAGGATGGTGGTAATGAGGGCAGACTGTGGTCTCATTCGGGTGTGTCTGTCTGTCTTCACTGATCCACTCAAGTATCCTGAATGAAGCCTTTAAGCTTGGTCCTGGGAACACAAAGTTTAATAAGACAAATTCAGGATCTCAAGGTATTTCAAGTGTAGGATGCAGAGAGTTAAATGAGTAATTGTAGGAAAGGGCACTAATTTCTAAGAAGGAGGCATGCACCAGGTCTTTGGTCTTCAGATACCAAAAAAAGAGAGTCATCTCAATTATTCTGGAGTTGTAGGGTTATGGAGAGTTTCTCAAAGGATGTAAAATTCTCACCCAGTATGTCCCATACTATGATCAGGCCTTCCCCTATACAAGAGCCAATGTGGTTTCAGCAGGAAATATACTCAAGTGTCTTAAAATAAACAGCTCTTCGATAACTTCATTGTGCATATCTTACACAGAGCAAGTAGGAGGGGGCATGTCTCTAGCTCTTGTCTCTCTGGGTTGTTCCTGTGGGAAACCAGACAGAGTCTCGGAGTGCGCGTTAGTCATTTGGCGTGCCATAACAAAGTACCACAGACTGGGTGGCTTAAACAACAGAAATTTATTTTCTTGTGTTTCTATAGGAGGGCTCAAGTCCAAGATCATAGTGTCAGAAGGACTAGTTTCTTCTGGGGCCTCCAATCCTGGCTGATGGAGGGACCTCTTCTCCTTGTGCCTTCACATGGTCTTTCTTCCAAATTTCCCCTTTATATTAGGACCATCATATCAGGTTAGGAGCCCACCCAAATGACCTCATTTTCACTTACATACTCTTTAAAGACTCTATCCCCAAATATATCACATTCTGAGGTCCTGGGGTTAGGACTTCAACATATGAATCTCTGGTGGACACAACTCAACCCCTCACAGGGTGACACTGAGGAGCCATGGACCTCGGAGCCAGACCAATGTGGATTCAAATCTCAGCCCCAAATGTGTGACCTCAGGGGAGCCACCTCCACACCTAACATCAATTCTGTTCACTGTGAAGGACAGATGAGACTTTGCCAGGGGTCTGTGACACCTAGAGCTGGTGCCTACAGACAGTAGCCACTTGATAAATGGTGGCCGTGACTCCATGGCTTCTCAGTGGCCCCAAAGACAGTGTGTGATGCCTCTCTGGCTGGCAGGTCCTCTCCCATGGCTTCTTCTTTCTGGGCTACAGTTCCTGTAACCGGAGGACTTTTATACAAATCTCTGCCCAGCAGATTCCCACCCCTCTTATCAGGACAGCTGGGACAATGGGAAGTTTTCTGGTCTCTCTTTTGTCTCCATGCCAGGCACTGACCATGCACTTTGTGGACCTTTCCTTGAAAGGAAATCCTTGATTTCCTTGACTCTTACTGGAAATAAGAAAAAAAGTGAGAGAAGACTGTGGTCTTTGCCTTCCAGTAACATAATGGAGTCTGTTTCCTTGGGGTTTGGCAGAAAGAGGTGCTGGTGGCAACATGACAGGGTCATGCCCTCCCGTCCATGGATGCTGTTCCAGATGAGGCCCCCTCCAAACACAGACCGGGGGCCGTGGGGAGCCCACAATACAACCTGTCACCAGGCAGCCCTGGGAAACACAAATCGCATTTTGGAATAAAACAAACAAACATCAGCCTTTGAATACTCTCACGCCCAAGGTCATTTGTGTCACCCACATGGCCTGTGGGACCCCAGAGAAATATAAAACCAGAGAGTGGCCCTTTGATCTTGCACCTTCTTTGGAACGTTTTATTTAATCAATTAACCATGAAGTCCCTCCACTTCACTTATGCAGGCCTATATATAAAATGACTTTGGTCTGGCTGACACTTTCCTGCATCTGAGATCAAAGATTGGAGCAAATACCAAATTCAGCCAGGATAATTCTGAGGCTTTCCCCCAGCCCTCTCCCCCTCCCCCCTCCTTCCACCCCAGGTCTCAGAAGCACTTTTCTCTCAAGGACGGAAAGGGGAGAGATAGTGGATATGCTGATGGAGACAAAAAAAAGCTTCATGAGGATTTAAGAAGCCTTTTAGGATGAAAGGCAAGGTGGTGGTCAGTGGAAGATGCCGAGATCAACTCAGCTGACCAAGTCCATTTTTAAAAAGTTAAAAATGTGGGTGGGGGGAAAACGAAATGCACTTTCTGGAGGAATTTTGAGGGTCGCCTCCTATTTAGGAAATCAGGACAGCGCTGTGAGATTAATTAGATCTATGAGAGCAGGCACTGAAACTTCCGAACCTAGGCTTGCAGTCTAACCTAATCACCTGCTATTAATGATATATGATGCTGTCATTCTCAGGAAGAAAACTCCTTCCCAGGCATGTGTGCATTCCTGAGACGATGCAGGGTGAGAACGCTGGTTCCCACCATTTTGCCACAAAGGGAGAGCTGGAAACCAATCATTTGTGGAGAGCCTGCTGTGTCTTGGGCCAGCGCTAGGAACTTTACATATTATCTCAATGTTCTCCATCACAATAACCCCAGGGAAGGCACAATATATTATCAGCATTCTCAGATGATGAATTCAAATCTCCAAGCAGTTCAAAGGCTTGCTGGTGATCAGACAGAGACTTCCAAACTCGAACACCCACTTGTCATTGCTCACTTGTATAATTTTTTCACCTATGGGTTTGATCGTGTGAAAGAATCACTCCACTGTACACCCCAAAACAATTTATTTTTTTTCATTTCAAGTACAGACATCTATAACTATGATCATAGCTTTTGGTCAGCATGAGCTAACCAGTGTCAGGACACTGAGCTCATAAATTCCCAATCAAAGGGGGAGAAAGTACAGACTCATGGCAGGAAAATAAATTATACTGTCCCGAACGATTGAAAATAATCATAACTCTTTATTAAGCACATTTTATATGCCAGTTGTGGTTCTGGGCACCTTACTCATCCTCTCATTAATCCTTCCCAGGTCTTGTGACATAGATATTTCTATTGCCATTCTACAGATACAGAACTAAGGCTCAGTGAGGGGAAAACCTTCTTCAGCCTTTCTCCGGTAGTACCTGGGATTTGAATCTTGAGTCTCAATCTCACATAGCTTCTGAATCTTTATTAATTATCTAATTAAAATATTGGGGTTTGAGAATCCAGACTGGGAAGACTTTGATATAGAAACTACTCTTATGTTATTAAAGAAAATGTGATATTCTCTCTTTTTCTTTTTCTCTTTCATTTCTTTTTTTTTCTTTCTTTTTTTTTTTTTTAGAGAGAGGGAGAAAGAAAGGGTATGTGTGTGAGCAGGGATGGGGCAGAGGGAGATAGAGAATCTTAAGCAGGCTCCATGCCCAGTACAGAGCCTGACATGGGGCTCGATCTCACAATCCTGATAGCCCAAACTGAGCTGAAATTAAGTTGGATGTTCAACCAACTGAGCCACTCAGGCACCCCAAGAAAATGTGACATTCTTAAAAGTTTGCTCCAAAATTTGCAGAGTTATATAAGATGAAGTGTCTTGACAGATCACTGTGGTCCAGCCCTTGAACTAGATGTGAATGCCCAGTAGATTTCCAAAATGTGGGGCTTCATGAAGCCAGCAATTGGCCATTAAGGATAATTCTTATTTCATATTCAAAATATGTCCTAAAGTTGGTCCCAATAGAAAAAGACAAAGGGTTACTTATAAGCCTTTTGAAATTTAACTGCCTCGAAATACTGTCAAGCTAAGCAAAAGAAAAATCACAAAGAGTGAAGCAAAAGAGACTTTCAGCATAATTTCAAGAACAGTTTAGAAGCAGGAGAAAAACACAGAGTCCAAATGGGCAGGGCTGAGCCCCCATCATTACGTGAGGCAAAGTGGAAAGTTTGGTGTGAGGTTTGGAAAGGAAGACAACATGCCTGTGTGGTGTAGAGATTGTGGTCCAGAGGGCTGGACAGAGAAAAGGGCCCCTACTTCATGTCATCCTTAACAACACATGTGGTGGGGATGAAGATTAGAAGCACCGAACTCACTGGAGGCAACAGATGTCTATGTGGTCAGTATAGCAACTTCGTTGACCAGAAATTCCAAAAAATAGGAGGGTGGTTTAGGTTCACGATCCAGGAAGAAACCATTGAGGGGAGGTGCCTCGACATGGCCGCCAAAGCCCTGGATGAAGATGCTCTCACATGTTCGTGTCAGGTTTGGAATCTCCCTTCTGAGGAAAGAGCAACTCTCTCTCAACAACAACAACAACAACAAATCCATTTTCAGCATAAACACTCCACATAGGGCATAGGGAATAGGACAGAATCACTGATCATAACAGCTAATATTTCTTGACTGTTTAATGAGTTCTTATTTTAAGTATTCCATAATGGCATGCCATTTTACTCTCACAGCAACCCTATAGGGTGGTTGCTATTCTGGATGAAGAAACTGAGGCACAGAGGGGTAAATTGACTGACCTAAGTTTACACAATGGGTGTAAGCTGGAGTTGAGGATTGAAAATCAGACCCTGGACATCAGAGACCACCCACTAGCCATCATATTACAACAGCAGACCCTGCCTATTAGAGCAGTGGTGTTTTCAGATAGCTTCTGTTCTCTCAGCACTGTTTACAATGAACTTGGGACCTTCACTCCAGGGGGAGCAAGAGAACTGAGTATTACCTTACCATAGAGTTTAATTTTTTCCTGATGAAACTCTGCTTTCTAAAACATTGACTTTAGAGATCTTACCCTAGTCTGGATACCATGATTAGATGATCACCTTGACAGAATCATGTTAGCCAAATTTGGCTAAATATTTCTCCGGGGAAAAACTGTCCCATGGATGAGTAAACTGGAGGCTGGGTGGCTGAGGCAAAGCAGCTGAGTCCTTAAGAACACTTAAGAAGATGCAAGTGACCTACCCTGAGCACCTACCATGCATCAAGTACCTACTTTAGGGCACCACCCTCATTAACATAAATGCCGTCCCCCCCAATCCATGGACTGTGTGAGGAACTTGCAGTGGGGATAGCGACATCATTCCCTATAGCTCAGGGACACTCAGCCGTATTTGCCTGTGGTGGTATTTGAATACGACCACTGTATTTTACTTAGTTATTAGTGCCTTTTCCACTTAGCATAGAGCCTCCCCAAAGCAGGGGAAACTCAAAAAAATGAAAACATTACAGGCACTGGTCAGAGTACATAGCCTTAGTGATCTGTTCTGCAATTTTCATTAAAAGATGAAACGAGACAAAAATGAAATTCAGTATTTATGATGATTAACTGAAACAGAGACCTACAATGCGTTTTGATCATATAAATAAAAGAAACACTTTTGAGTATATTTGACCAATACTGGTACATTCATTTATTAATAAGTTATATGGATGGAGTACTAGGAAAATGCTAATGTTGTGAAACAAAGAGAAATAGAGTAGGATTGGATAAGAACCAATGCACCTGGAAGTTGCAATATTTTCTCTTCTTGCCCTCTGAATTGTTTCTGCACACATTCTGGGGTGTTTGTACCCCCTTTGCGGGAACCAAAGGCATAAAGGATGTGTTCATTCATTTTTGTGGATATTTGAATGTTGTCTTTGGGTCAAGTAAAATAATCAGAATGCTACTTGGAGTTCATGTTGTTCATCCTTGTAGAATTGGGTGGTTGGGTTTTTTTTCCTCCCCAAATTTGGTTTTGGTAGTGCACCCATGAGAGAAATTATGACAATAAAAGATGGTTCTAGAACATTTGTTACTCATTTGAGGGCTTTGGTTAAGAAAGTGACCCACTTCCCAAACCATTGTCTGTATGCTAAAATTTCTCTCAAGTTTTAGTGTCAGGAATTCTGGGCTTTTCCAGACAACTGATTATGTTTTCATCTTCTGTACATGGGCTATGATCATGTTTCCCACTGCTTTGGCTACCAGGTTTCTCAGGATTTAAGACCTCTTTACCATTTTTTCAAAGTTTTAAGACAGTCATATATTTAATACTTTGACTCTCTCCTGTTAATTAGCCTCATTTCACCTTATTCTTAGTTATCTAGTTAGGACAATCGTATTAGAAGAGCAACTATTTACTGAGCTTGTACTATGTACTAGGCATATTTTGAGGGACGTTATGTGTATTATGAGTTGTAACAATTACCCAGTAAAGCAAATACTACTCTCTACAGTTTGTCAGTGAAGAAAACCAGATTTATTGGCTCCAACACTAATGTTGTTTTCCACTTTTTGTTATAAATATGATTTGGTAAACTATTTGAAGTCCAGTTTAGAAACAGAAGCTTTTAAGTCAACAAATCAATGAGGATAAACCAAACAGCCCCAAATTTTAAGCTTATGTGTACAAGGAGCATCAGAGGACACTAAAGAAACAGAAGATCACAATTTAAGTCCCCCTTCTGAAATTACTAGATCAACTGCAAAAAAAATTAAGGGAGACCCTGGATTTCCATTTCCCTGACTCATTTCCTGTTTTTCTGAGCAAACAGCTAGTGTTCTTTCCCCAGTCCCATGAAGTTAGGTGTGGCCATTAGGCTATCTTCTGGCCAATGGCTGTCCTTGGAAGCTATGGGCAGTGCTCTAGGGCAGGCCCACAAAACCCTCTCTGGACAATGTGCACCTCCTCTCCTCCAGAGAGATGTAATTATTACTGCAGTCATGCTGATCATGGCAGAGCCACAAGGTGGAAGGAGTCTGGGTCCTTGCCAGCCATTGGAAAAGGACTGCATGCTCATGAAGAGTACACTCTTCATTTTACTTGGGTGAGAAATTAACTTCCATTTCCAGATGGAAATTAACTTCCAAGCTTTCCAGAAGAAAGCTTATGGAATTTGGGGGTATTTCTTATCATGGCTAATTTCCTTTTCTATGAATTGGAGTATCCACTCCACAGAATTATTGTGGAGACTAATGAGACATTGCACATAAATATGGCATATGGAGTGCAAGAGCTGTTCCATTTGTTATGGTAATTACTTAAATGATTACTATATAACTCAAGTGGAGACTAAATGAGACAATGCTCATAAATATGGCTTCTGGGATATAGGAGGTTTTCCACTCATTATGGTAATTGCTGTAATGATTACTATGCAACTCAAGTATCATTGAGCTGTGGAGTCTCTGAGTAACCCTCCATTTTGCAGAAATTCTAGCCTCCTCTCAAGACTATTGAGTGCCCCTATGAGAATTACCTTTTCTGGATAACTGTCTCTCCTAGATTTCTTCCTGATTACCCCTGTTCACCTCCTTACTTCATCCCCTGGTGTTTTAGCCTTCGTTAGGTTGTCTTAACCACACTTTATTCAAAAGTCAGTGTTAACATAGAGCTGCTACTGGGTATCACTAAAGATTTTAACATAGAGTAAGTAAGGGAATTGTAACACAGGAAGAAAACGTTTAAGTTGCAAGTTGGACTTCATGTCTCTGAAAGTTTACCAGCTAGGTTCCATCTCGAAGATTTCCATTGGGGCATTCCTGTGTCTAGAGCCCTATCAGCAGCCCCATGCAAATTAGAGTCCCTTTTCCCTCCAGTTCCTTCCCAGAACAAGGGCTTCAAATCCCTATGCCAGACCTCCAGAGAAAATCTAGAAATACGTGAAAAATCCTAATGTCTCAGAATAGAAAAAAGCCCATGCTAACCGGAACCGCTCCTGCCCTGGGCTGCCATCCCTCTTTTTCATATGACTTTAACATTCTTATATGCAGTGTTGGCATTAAGATTTCATCGTCAAAATGCAAGGCTACCATAAAATCAAAGAATAGATCCCTAACATAGGAGCATGACAGCAAGGTTTCCCAAAGTGAGCCCTTGTAGAAAGAAGGAAGGAAAAACTTGGCCCCTGCTGTTGGAGTCACAAGCAAATTCCATGCACCTTTAGAATCTTCCTTTCATCCCTCTGTCCAGCCTTCCTTCTATTTCTCTTGCTCTCTTGCTCTTCTCGACTCAGAGCTTTGACACAAACTATCAGGCTAAACAGCCCTTCGTTATGTTTAAACAGAGCTCTCTGGCAGTCAACCCAAATGCCACTTCCTCCCAGAAGAAACCACAAAACGCTCCCTCAATCTGCCCAGGTACAAGGCATCCTCCCTCCTTCACCTGCCAGTTATCCATAGAACTTCCCATGATCCAGAGCTATGATTTCCAATACACTTTTATGTGATGATGGAAATATTCTTTATCTGTGCTGTCCAGAAGGATCGTTAGAAGCCACACATAGCTATGGAGCACGTGAAATGTGCTGGTTTTACTACATTGTACACCTGAGACTCATATTATATTGTGTGTCCACTATACTTCAGTTGAATAAATAAATAAATATTTAAATAAATTAATTAATTAAAAGAAGTGTGATGGTTTTGATATAGGCTCCCTCATTAGTTACATGTTAATTAAACCTGTCATGTGTTCATTTTATACAAGAGACTTGCATTTACCTTTTTGAAAATCACCCTGCAACAGTAATGAAAAGCCTAGTTAATTCATCAGAAATGTTTCTCCTTGGAAACACACGTTGCCCTTAATTCCAGACCATTATAATAAATGCTTACAACATTCTCAAGTCAACACAGGCAGCAATGGGGACTTGAGGTGAATCCCAAGGATTATATTATCTAATGGAGCCAGCACTTGACTAGCTATGAAGTGATAATGATCATTCTTCTATGTTTGTAAAGTGGAGGACTTTGCATGAATGAAGCCTCCATAAAGGGAGATAGAAGAAAATAAAAGTGATGTTGTCCTTACCAAACTACCAAAGTTAGTTTAGGTTACTAAACTAACCTAATTTAGTTAGTGTACAAACTAAATTAGTACAAAGTCAGTCTCTTTCTCATTCCACGTCCACCTCCTGGGCTGCCTTAAGGATTCTACAACCCAACTCCAGTGTGTGGGTTGGGGGCAGGGTGTAGAGGGAAGGGCCCTACACCACCCAGCAATTCTCTGGACACCAGCTGGGTGTCCTATAATTCAACCCAATTCTGACACTGTCCACCTGGGGATAGTGTTAGATTGCACAAGTTAAGGGCTCATCCCACAAGGCTGCCCCTCACACTCATCAGGGGCCAGTCACAAGTCCATGTTGGCACCTGTGCTTCTGACTGAGGGGGATCGCACAACCCTCCCCACCTTGAAGTCTGTTTATTTGCTGGAGCAGCTCATAGAATTCAGGAAACCAATTTACTCACTAGATGACTCATTTATTACAAAGAATATTAGTGAATAGGAATTGGTTAGATGAAGATATGAATGAAGATATGAACAAGGGACAGGGAACTTCTGTGCCTCTCAGAGTATGCCCCTCCCCAACCCAGAACCCAGTCCTTTTGGCTTTTTAAGGAAGCTTTATTATATAGTTGTGATTGATTAATTCATTAGCCGTTGGTGATTAATTCAACCTCCAGCCTCTCCTCTCCCAGGAGGTCAGGGGGTGGGACTGAAAGTTCCAACTCTTGAATCAGCACATTGGTTCCCCTGGCAACAGATCCCCTCTCCTCAGGTGGGGTCCTGAAGTCACCTCATTAACATAACAAAAGATACTGTGCCATTCTCAGCAACTAGGTATTCTAAGGGTTTTAGAATGTCTGTGCTAGGAACAATGGAGGAAGGCTAAATGTTTGTTATTATGAACCACAGTGTCATAGCTCCCCATGGCCTCAGTGTAAAAACTACTGACCTGCATTACCTTATGAGTGCCTACTCAGTATCTCTAACCCACATTCCTAAACTATCTCCACCTTTCCTTGGGTTTTCAAATCAGACCCATTATTACTACTTCCTCCATTTTTATTTTTTCTTAAAGCTTTTATTTATTTATTTTTGCGAGAGAAAATGAGAGGATGTGTATAAGCAAGGGGGAGGGGGCAGAGGGAGAAGCAGACTCGCCACTGAGCAGGGAGCCCGATGTAGGACTTGATCCCAGGACCCTGGAATCATGACCTGAGCCAAAAGCAGATGCTTAACTGACAGCCCCATAGGCGCCCACTATTTCCCCCATTTATCACATGGTCTTGGAAGTCTACAATATGTGAAGCACTGAACTAAACGTTTCTGGCAATACAAACAGAAATCAAATGTAAAACCTGCCTCCACTCCATTGATCTTTTGGTAGGGGAGACGATGTCCTACATTAGCAAGAGCAATGGAAAGTAGAAAGTGGTTGAAGCCGCTGGGGTGTAACATATTAGTACTGCTTTTCTTTTCTGAGGAAGTCTTCCATGCTAGGAATGGAAGGGGGGTGGCAGGGGTATGTCTGAACCTCTGTGTCGCTGATCTGGGAAAGTACTACAATCTTAAATATAACCATAAAATAAAGACTGCAATTTAATGAAGACTTACTTGGGTTCCAGGAACTGCTCTAAGCATTCAGGGTAATTAATAATCTCACAATGGTGTGGATGGCAGCTGCTATCCTTACCTTCAGTTTACCAATGAGAAAACAGGTGTGGGGAGCTCAGTGACTTGCCCAAGGTCACAATGACATCCTGGGTGGGGCTGGGATTTGAACCCTGGCCGGTTAGCTTCTGACCTGCTCCACAATCTCGTTTCTCACCAAGGAAATGATCCTCAGGTTAAATTCCCATTTTTCATCAAATATGTTGATTCTTTGATTTGACATATATTTTGAACACCTACCCCATGCCAGGCCTTGAGCGTATCACAGAGAAGTGCTCACATAATTTGTGGTGTGGAACAGGAGAAAGACAAGTAAATTTTCAGTTCTAATTCAACCAATGCAGCATAACAGGGATTACAACGAAAGTAACCAAGAATGATGAGAGATGGTTAATTTTTACTTCCGTAGTATTTTGCAATTTATAAAGTGCTTTCACATGCTATAGCCCTTTTCATATTCATATGCAAAAAAAAGTAGCGACGAGGTAGGGAGGACATAGATTAATATTCTTGTATAATGAGCTAGACAGAAGTGTATTCAATAGGATGCATGTCTGAAAGGGCATTGTATTTTGGGAAAGGAGCAGACTGGTTTAGAAGAGGAGCCAGAGGAAGGGCCTGAGTGTGAGGGAAACAGTTTTGCTTCAGACAAAGGAACATTTGCCTTCTCTTTGGGGACCAGCAAAAGGGAGCTGGAGGGGTGGGGGAGCAGAGGAGGGGCTGATGTGCTGGGAGGGGTGGGAGTCCTGAAATGCAACCTCCTCTTTTAAGCCCTAGTATATCTGTAGCCCCTCAAACAGGGTTTCCAACCACAGATTCCAATTCACTTATTATTAGTCCTTATTTTTCATCCTGAGAGTATAAATCTTCAGTGAACAGAATATAGAAAAAGGGTGCTAGGACAAAATAGGCTTATTAGCCAAAGAATCACTTCTTACATTTGCTTTTCTTTCTACCTTTATCTTCTAGTTCAAAATTAGGATAATACTGTTTATGCCATCTCATTGCCTGCTTTATTCACTTAATAGGTTGTGAGCATTTCCCCACATGTCTCCGTGCCACCTGAATATTTGCTTTCCTCTATAGGAAATACCACAGCTTCCCTTTGAATACTTTGGCCTTTCCCAAGGCCTCACTTGGTTTCCTCACTGAGTTCAGGACCAGCTCTCTGACTTGGGAAGGGCAGCTCCTCTTACTTACCCTAACCAATGAGGAAATCCAAGCCAGTGGTTGAGAGTTTAGTAAGCTACTCCGTGGTGCTGCTGCCTTGGCATCCATTTTGTGGGGCCACGCTTCTTGCAGGGGCCTTAAACTGACACAGCCCCTCGTGCAGACTTCTGCCCTGGAGAGCAGCCCACAGAGTCACAAGCAAATGTAAGTTCCTGTCATGACTTCTCCAATCCTATTTGTCAAGGCGGTAAGAAAAAATTTTTTTCCTGAGCAGTTACTAAAAAGGTCAAGGAAGACCTCATTCAAACTCTTGCCTCTGGGGAAAGAGATTGAACTCAACTCTGAATTCCACAGGAGTGGGGATTCACAGCCAATGGGCAGGGTGAGGGGTTGGAGGGGAAATTACTAGGAGGGATTTTGTTAGGTACTGCAGGTGGTAGGGTGGTAGGAGAGCGAGGGTATGAGATGAGCAGCTTAATTGACTATCAAGGATGGGGGGCATTTTTGATAAACTGGTTTAATGGGATTCTTTGCTAAAACTGGGATTCGCAGGCATAGCACAAGGCCTAGCTAAGAAGAGGACTCCAAGGAGCCTGACTAAAGTTTGCTCAAGGAAAAAGTCCTTGTCATGGCCACTGCCATGGAGTCCTGAAGGCCCCTGGACTCGCCCGTTTCTTTCCAGCTGAGACTGTTTCTTTTCCCTTTTCTCTCCCTTTTGGAGACTGAGAAATCCACAACCTGGAGAGATCACTTCCTTTGGCAGCTGCTCCATTTGTCCTGGGCTGGTCCAAAGCCAGGGAGAATAGGATTAGAGGAAGGAGAGTGGGGGTGGGAATGCTTGATGGCTGCCCTGGAGAGGGGAGGCTTAACTGGGGATTTATCCTTGTGGTGGGAAAAAAAAAAAAAAAAAAAAATTCTGGGAAAATACTTCCTGAGTTCTGAATATCAGAGAATTTACTCCACAGAGTTGAGAGCTGCCTTCACGCTCCCAGGGTATCTCCTTAATGAAAATACAGAGTCCATGCAGTGATTCTGCAAAACTTTCTCCCTATAAAGTCGTATTATGTTTGCATGCATATTTATACAAAGTCATAACCCAGGAGAGAAAAATGCTACTGTCCTGTAGGACTTGATTCGTTGATTGTGTGGATAATGGTAAAAGTCAGTACTCTGGCCTCATTTGGGGACCATTACCATGACTTTAAAATTCAAGATATATCACTTTCCCAGAAAAGGCAGCCTGAGCGTAGACATGAAGTCTTTGGGTGATTAATGATTAGAATCCCCTAAGAGTGAGCTGTGGAGGAACCAGACAAAATGGAATTAAAATGTTGCAATGTTACCTAACATTCCCTCAGATGCCTTAGAAACTCCCTGCACATTTGTCATTTCTCGTATCCTTTTAAAAGTCAGCCATATTTCCAAACTTCTAAAAGTTTAGGGAGAATCTTGATTGAGGTAGGGCTTCTTTTCTTTCTTTCTCCCAGATGATAATAGCCTTTAAGACTGATGCTCCATTATTTCCATGGTGTTTGTTTCTCACCAGTATATGATACTTACCTCGGTAAGAGAGCTATAAGAATGAATAAAATGGTGTGGGACCCGGCACATAGCGGGTCCTCAATAATGATAGGCATTGTCAGCATTATTATGTGTGACAGACGTTGGTGATTTGTTCTCTACAGAATCTAATTCCTATAGTTCTTATAGCAACACCTCTCATTTTTTGGGGGGTCCCATTTCTCCCCCACTGAGTTTAAGTGGTTCTGTTTGTGCTAAAAGATCATATCTCAACAAATAGTAATAATACCAGATAATTATTTACCAGAACTTTACCAGGTACCAGGTACCAGGCATGGTTCTAAGCACGTTCATGGATTTTCTCATTTATCATCCAAAACCACCTCATGAAGGAACGCACTGGTGAAGATAAGGAAAGGTACTGTCATGCAGGACCCCAGAATACCATGGCTTCAAAACACAGAAGCTGGGGTGCCTGGGTGGCTCAGTCGATGAAGCTTCTGCCTTTGTCTGAGGTCGTGATCTCAGGGTGCTGGGATCCTGCCCTGTATCAGGTTCCTTGCTCAACCGGGAGCCTGCTTGTCCCTCTCCCTCTGCACCCCCTTCCTCATTCTCTCTCTCTCAAAATAAATAAATAAATGATTCTTATGAAGTAGGTGCTACTATTAATTTTTGTCCGATGAAGACACTTAAATTCAAAGAAATTGATACCATTTCAAGATGACAGCTAAAGAGGAGGGAGTGGAGGTAGGAAATGTGATGGTGACCGAGTCTCTGTTGTAAGCTTGACGTGCTGAGAGCTTCACTTAGACTACCTTAGTCATGACGTTGATGCTATGATATAGGCCACAAGCATCATTTTTTGAATGAGGAATTGGGGATCAGGGAGCCTAAGTAACAAACGTGAAATCATTCAGTTAATGGGAGACAGGGATTCACTTTGAACCCAAATCTCTTCACCTCCAACTTTTATGTTTTTTGACTATAATACATAATCATAACTAAAAATAATCAATATTGAAGTATTTGTAATAATTATAAACATAAACATAAAATCTCTGCACTAAATGCCTTTTCATATCTAACTCATTAAATGCATATAGCAATCCTATGAGGTTGGTACTATAATTACCCCTAATTTCCACTGGGCCAACCCTTTACCTCTAGTTTATGCACATTAAAGTGAACTATCCCATCTCATGGAACATTCATTGCCACTATCTTCTAAATTCCATTATTGTTATCGAGAAAAATGCCTTCAGTCAAACTGTGAATAATTGCATACCTTCTAAGTAGTCAGTTTTTCCCTCTCTGGCTGGGTTTAGGATCTTCTTATTGCCTTTGATGTTTAACAATTTGATTATAATCCCAAAGTTAATTTCCTTTTATTTATCTTGCTTGGGATTCACTGTGTTTTCTGAGTCAAAGGAATCATATTTTGGACCCATTCTGGAAAATTCTTAACCACTATCTCTTTTAATATTTGCTCTTTTTCAATTCCTTTTTTTATTTCTCCCAAAAAGTAGATATGCTAGATGTGAATAGACACATTCGACTTTCTCATACTATCAACCATTTATCATGACACACCCCTCATAGTTCTATCTTTCTTTGTCTCTTTATACTGGTAATTTCTTCAAATGTATTTTCTGATTCATTAATTTTCTTTGAAGTTGTATCTCTTATGTTGTTTAACTCATACTGTTACTTCAGTTCTTTCTAAAACAAGACCTACCTGGTCTTGTTCTTTGTGCATATTTTAATTTCTTCAATATTTTAAATATACTTTTCCCATACTTAATCTGATAATTCAAATAAATGAATGCTAAAATGGATTTAATTTAGTTGATTCTTGTTCCTTTTAACTCTACTGATTGGCTTACTTTCTCAGTGTTTAATACTCTATAGTTTTGATTTTCAGCTAATGTTTAAATTGCTGGGATTCCTTCTATAGAGGGTATTTGTGTTTGATTCTGCCAAGTTTCCTGAAAGCTAACAACTTAAGACCACTTTAAATTAATTTATTGAGAGGTAATGCAAATTTAAAACTCAGCCGTCATGAAGGCGGTTTGGCTCTTGGTGCTTTCTCTACTTTCTAACATACTCAGCTATAGATTTAAAAGGATAATTGTATATTTTTCTGTTACACTGGGTATTTTGTGATGAAAGGGATTTAAAAGACATATTTTCTGACATATTGCTGGAAACGTAATTGAATTAAGGTCCATCTTCAAAGTATCAATTTCCCACCCTTTCATAAAGGCACGGAATATATTTACTAACTCCTTCAGGCTGCATTTCTAGGCTCCAACTTGGCATCAGTGACGAGGCATAATGTTAAGAGCTTGGGGTAGGATGAGGTCAGTAGAAAGGCAAACACCCTCTTACTTATCAGTTAGTTTTTCTCGGTAAATGTGACCCCCAATCAGCCCTAGAAGCATAGCCTGGGACTTGGCCATCGATTGTTGCATTTAGCATCCCCAGGTGAACAACCTTTGGGGTTGCCCTACAATGGGCCTTCATCCCCATTGTCAACCCCAATCCTAAGCTCTTCATCTCAGTGCCAATATGGAACAATGATGCCTATCTTCCTTTCCCCATTATTTCTGCCAGACTGAATACCACCTCCTCCACGAAGCCTCTTTGTTTGTTTGTTTGCTTGTTTGTTTTAAGATTTATTTATTTATTGGGGTGCCCGGGTGGGTCAATTGGTTAAGTGTCTGCCTTCAGCTCAGGTCATGATCCCAGGATCACAGTGGGCTCCCTGCTCAACTCAGCGGGGAGTCGGCTTCTCCTTTTTCCTCTGCTACTCCCTCTGCTTGTGCTCTCTTGAGCCTGCTCTCTCTCTCAAATAAAGGAAGCCTCTTAACTCTCTTTGACCCAGCTGACTCCATCACTCACTCCCTTGTCTCTGCTACTGTTAATTATTTTACTTATACCTGTGAAGGAAATCAGACTATATCAGTTTAAAAATATGTCTCTTTGATATAAACATTATTTTGAGCTGAAGGCAATTAAGATTCAGGAAAAGCTCTCTCTATCCTCTCCCTTTCTGCCCACAGGCGGGATATACATTCTTCTTTTATTGGAAATATCCTAGTGATAGTGTTAGAAGAAGCTGCCAACACACCTTACTCTCTCAGTTTCCTCCCATTTATTTACTTTCCCACAGTCTGCTGCCCTTAGGAGCCCAACACTGCTTTGCATGGTCCTGTCATTTCTCTACAAACACACTGTTCTCTGTTTGAAGATGTCATGGAAGCTGAAATGCTAAGCCACTGCTTTGAGTTAAATTTCCGTGAGGTTTCTCTTGCATGATGTGTGCTCTACCTACCAATAAACTGTTCGTTTTTCTCTTGGTAATTTGTCTTCTTGTTAAAGAGCCCCAGAGAAAAACCCAAGATGGGTAAAGGTCAAATTTTGCCTCCCCTGCACTTGTCACACCAGGCTGTTCTTTATTTCCTAAATACCCATCTCCCTTACCAAAGGAGGAATTGCTTGATGACTCTTGCCCCAAGAGTCATTTGTGTTTACTTGACCTCAGGAAGCTTCCCTGAGATCTTTTTTCATTAGCTCATCTCCTTACTCAGTTAATATTTATTGAGCATCATCCCTGTACCAGACACCATGTTCTCACAGGGTGACAGCAGAGAAGAGGACTCAGAGACAAGAATAGGCTATCAAATTGAAGGGAATTCTCTCTCGAATCTTCTACGCCTCTCTGGCCATATTTCAGTTATGGTACTGACTTACCGCTTTATGGGGCAATTATTTCATCATGTGTCATGTTTCCAATGTGACTCTTAGTTCTTCCAAGATAGAGAACAACCGCTTATTTATTTTATATCCCAATTATCCAGCATGGGGTCAGCAAACTTTGGTCCATGGGCCAAATGTCACCTGCTGCCGATTTTTCATCTGGCCTGTGAGCTATGAGCAGTGTTGATAGTATTGAATGTTTGAAAAAAAAATCAAAAGAATATTTCATAACACATGAAAATGAAAATTATATGAAACATAAATCTCAGTGCCCATAAACAAAGTTTTACTGGAATATAGCATTTCATTATTTACATATTGCCTACGGCTACCATTTACATACTAACAATGGCAGAGCTGACTGGTTGTAAAAGATACCTTTCGGCCACAGCCTAAAAATATTTACTATCTTGCTATTTACTGAAAAAAATTTACAGGCCCTCATCTAGCATGTTGACCTTTTGTGAGCAAATGGTGCTGGCGTTATCTCCAGGAGCAGGTAAGGTCTGGGCTAGGAGAAGAAAGGAGGAGGAAATCGCTCCCTGCGCAGTAGGGGTACCTTCTGGGTGCCTAGCAGGTGGTGGTAATCATGAGAATTTATACAAAATCTCTCTCTCAAGGAACCGGCAATGCTGCACTAAGACCTGAATCCAGCTCCTTTTTTCCCCCAGAATGAAAGGTAAACTTGATTCTGCTACTATCTCTATTTCATCCCAGAAGAGCAGTAAGAACATATGACTTCATTACAGAACATTTGTTCCAAGGGAAGGAGACTTGGCTTGACTGGGTGCAAGGAAAGGAAGGGCAGGGTTCCTGAAGGGAAGGACGTAGATGTCCTCCATAGCTTCTCTTAAAATGGGAATATTTGGGGGAGTGATTGTACTTTCACTTAATATCCAATTTCTCTTTTTAAAAATATTCAATGACTTCATGCTTGACATTGAATAACATTTCAAATTCTGCTGCTTACAAAGCCCATCATGATCAAGCAAGCCAGCCCTGGCTTCCCTCTGCTATCCTGGTTGGTGCTGTTTGTCTCCTCTTTGTACCTTAGCTTCATGCATCCTTTTTGTTCCTCAGACACACTTTCCTCACCACAGGGCTCCACAGGCTGATTCTCCTTCTTCCTGGAACACGCTTCGTTCTTGGTCAAGGTCATCATCTTCTGTCAGGTGTTGGTTCAGACATCGCCTCCACACTGAAACCTTTTCTAACTCCCTTACCTAAAAAAGGCTCCTTATTGTTATTATTTTCTATTCCGGCATCCCTTTCAGAACTGATTACAATTTTGAGTTATGCAAATATTTGGTGGTTTACTTGATCTGTTGGCTTCCTTCTGTTGGGGAAGCCAACAGAGGCACATAGAATGTATGCCCTACAAGGGTAGAGGCCACTTATCACATTGGGGGTTAGGGCTTCACCATAGGTTTGGGGGAGTACGAAAATTCCATCCGAATATCTCTAGAGCATCGAGGCTGAGACTGGAGTGAAATTCTCTTTGGCCTGGTGCAGCCTATGATCATTTGTAGTTTGTGTTGGCAGCAAAAAATGTGGCTGATGCCTTATGCTTACTGCTCTGGTCGATCAGATACTCACACAAAGGAGGCATTTTAGTCAACAATAGTCTAAGAAATCACCCCAGAACTTAGTAGATTAAAAAGTGAATAATCATTTTCATCTTTCACAGTTTCTATTGCACAGAATTTGGGAAAAGGCTAGACTCTTGGTCCTATGGGCTGCTATCATCCCAAAGGCTTGACTAGAACTGGCCCAGGGTCTGAGGAATAAGCTCTTCATATGGTGAATCCCTAACCCCCAGGGTGATAATATTTGGAGTTTTGAGGAGAATTAGTATTAACTTGGCTTATAAGGGTGGGGCCATCATGATGGTTAGAGGTCTTATAGGAAGATGAAGGGAAAGAGAGAGAGAGAGAGAGAGAGAGAAGATGGTCATCTGCAAGCCAGTAAGAGTTTCATCAGAATCTGAATTGGCCGGTACCCTGATCCTGTACTTTCTGGCCTCCATAAATGTGACAAATAAATTTCAGTTCCTCTTTAAGCCACCCAGTCTATCATCTTCTGCTATTGCAGCCCGAGCTAAGACACCAGATAATTTCTTTCTTGCTCTTGGAAGAATGAGACAGCCTGAGTCATAGGATGACTTTGGGTTGCCAAGCTCAGGACCTTTGGGGAGATGAAGTTCTGTTCTCCAGTGAGGGGGTGGCAATTATTTCTTTTTATGTTTGGGAGGCTGAATGAGGACACTGCTGGACCTCACAAGAAGACTAGGAAAGGGAAAATACTGGGATTCTAAATCCCTTATTGAGGGGTGTGCAAGTCCTGTGGCCAAGGTAAAGGACAGCCGTGAAGGGATTTTCTTCCAGTTTCTAGAGCACTAGTGACAGGGGCTCAAGCAGGAATGACTGGCTTCTTCAAGCAGCCTGCCAGTCTCATCAGATCTCCATATAGAAATGCCATCCATTACCTCCCTGATTTCCCTGAGTTTGCCAGTTTCTGCGCCTCCAAGATGGCCATCTCATTCCTCCACTGCAGTCTCCCGTTCACTCTCTAGTGGAGACAGGAGAATCCCAGGCTGTGTTCTCCAGGAAGCTGACCCTGCATGCATCTATGCGTCTATGAAGAGTGCTCTTAGAATTGCCACCCATGGAAAAGAAGGGAAGGAAGCAGGACAGGGGAGAGGAGAGAAGATGTACTGTGATGCAGTCTTCGAGGTTTCAGCTGACCCCTGGGGAGCTCTGCAGCTGGAGTCGTCTTTCACACTTGTTCCAGACTGGGGAGAGGGGATCAGGCATTTAACTGTCACTGGCCTCTAGTCATTGCGTGGAGACTGCCCTAGAGAAAGTGTGTGACCTTGGAAAAGATATTTCTCTTGGGCAAGGCAAGTCTAACGGGGTCTGAGAGCTGAGGGCTGTCCACTGACAGAGGGTCCAGGAGCTGGTAGGGTCAGTCCTTTGGGCCTGAAGTATTTCCAGCAGATGTGTCAGAGCGTGTCCACACGAGATGGGCTGGGACGTGCCAGTATACCCTGAGGACAGGGGTTGGATCCATACTTCCCTTAAAGTATAATGTGGAAGAATGAGATCCAAGCTGAGGTGAGGAAAAGGAGTCCAGGAAAGGAAACCCTGATGTTCCCAAGTCAAGGATATCTCTCCAGATGTGGCATTTTTTTCTATCACAGACCCACTGGTCAGGTTCCACACTGTATCATGACAGTCATTCCGAAATTGCTCTCTTGTGTATGAAGATTCTACTTTTAAAAAGAAAACTATTCAAATAAAGAAAATGGGAGCATGCAAAGGTACAGCCATTATTCCTTTAGATTTGGACCACACAGCCAGTTCCTAGAGGAATTTAATTTTTTCTTTATTCCTGTGTGAGGGAGGATGAGATTTCTGGGGTCCTAGTTGTCTCCCTCAGCTCAGGAGCTGATGTGTCTTCCAATCTGTGAGTTGGGCCCTTCAAGTGATTCTAAATGTAGGTTCTTTTGTTACGGAACCTGGACTGGAAGGACTGGGTCCTGATGGAAGGACCAAGCGGCACTCGGAGACTTTGGAGGGTCGGAGGTTTATTTAACAGCAGTGGGCTCAGAGGAGACGCTTCTCCAGAGGCCTGAGCCCTGAGCACAAGCAGGGAGGGCAATTTATACCCTCCTACTTCCACATACTTGGTATTTTGGCGCGCGCGAGAAATGGGGTAGGAAAGAAGAACCCCGAAGGACTTCGAGACAGGGACTGGAATTCCCTTGCTGGTTTGGTCGGCCAGCTTAGAGTACAGTTTTTCCTTATCACTTTAGCTATGGCAAAAGGCTCAGGTGAAAGATATCAGAGGGCTTTCCTTAATTGATTCTGGCTTTGTAATTAGTGAGTGTGTAAGTGAAGTTTTGTTCTAGGAAATTGTGTGGTGTGTGTCCACGTGTGTGTGCACGTGTCTGTGTGTGTGTGTCTGTGTGGGTCTGTGTATGCATCAGGGCTCAGAGGAACAGCTCCAGGTCTGACTGAGTTAACTGACTGGTCCTCTTGCCTCCTGCGTGTGCTGGGCTTGTGAGTGTCCTACATTTTGATTGCAGCTGTGATGTCAATCGCTACACCTCCAACTCTGTTCTCAGACTCGCTTTCCTCTTGGGACAATCTTGTGTTAATGTTCTAAAATACAGAAGCATTTAGAAGAAAGGGCAGAAAAGGAAAAGAAGGTTAAATGAGAAGACAGAGATACAGGGATTTCCACCTCCTTTCCTGAGCTATGAGACCACCATGCTTTTGTTTGCCAAATGATAAGAGATCTATTTCCTAATCAGAGTATTGTGCATGCCATTCAGAAATGTGTTACTGCTCCCTTCACAGCTCCAAAAGGGAGCTGACAGGCATCAGAAGAGAAGAATTGTAGCGAACGTAGGAATAATAGGAATGAAAAAAATCAATGTGGAGATGTAATTGAAAGTAAGAACTGGTGGTCAGGGTAATTGAATGGTAATATTGCGAGCCGAAACCAAGCAGTATCAGGTAACTTCGAGATTAGGCAATTCACAGATGTGCATCTCTCTCCTTTCTGGGATAATGCACGCCTCTGAGATGGTGGACAGAGATGTTATCAGACGTGCTCATTCAAAGAGGAGTTCTTCTCTAGTTTTTTTCCAAGTCTTTTTTTTTTTTTTTTTTTATTTCCTTACAAAGAATGCCTTGAAACCTGGAATGAGTCCAAGGCTGTGACTTTGCGACTAGACTCGGGCATGTTCGATCCTGTCCTTGTGACCATCTTCGCAACAGAATTCAATTGCTCCCTGTCAGCCCACTCTATCAAGGCACACCTGACCAGAACGATGACCAGAAATACTTAGGCAGCCACACAAAACTCATTCTGTCTGACTAGTCTCAGTTCCTAGAAGAAAAGTGCAGTTAAAAGTATTATTTATTTTCCTTTACCCAAGGAGAGATATAATGAAGAAGATTTTACAGCGTTTTTATCGGGAAAGTGAGTGCTATTCATGGGCATTTTTTAAAAAAATGAAAATAACTCCCCTTGAGACATACACATTCCTCTAGCATTACCTCATGAGGCTGTCCACAGACTTTGCCTATCAATTTCAGTGAAATCAATATTGCATTATGGTTGGAGTCAGATCTGGATTGTGTGACCTTGGGCAAGTCACTTAATCTCTCTGCCACAATCTATGTGAACACATTGAAAATAATTCTAGCCACTTTGAGAAGGGAAGGAAGATTAATGACAGCAAGTTTTTTTTTCGATGACTGTCTCTGTGACTGTCTCTCCCACTCCTTCATTTTGTGGATGTGCTTTTTTTTATGTCTGATTTTCTTTGGAATCCAAATTCAGCCACCCACATACGGACACAAAGACAAAGCTAGCTCCAAAGTCAGGATAACAATGCCTCCACTCTGCTGAATTTTCTATCTGTGGACACAGTGAACATTTGTAAGTGTCCTGTTTCCCCTTTGTGGAAGGAAGAGGAGGGAGGCAGAGACATT
>CM053604.1:11607261-11706023 GCA_028646535.1 Procyon lotor | reverse complement strand
TTTTTGGAAAGGAACATCTGCATCTTCACAGGGTACCCTGGGATTTTAATAAGGGAAGAGCACAGTCCACTATAAATCATTATCAATTCTACATTGTAATTTAGCAGCAAACATGTTAACATGGGAACATTAAGGTAATAAAGGAGCTTTATTGTTTGGGAAAAAAAAATCACAGTTCTTGACATTACAGCCTTTTCTCTCCCCACCCCACCCCCAATAAAAGGGCAAAAAATGTCAAGGAAATATTAATTTGTAAAATATCTACTTTTCTAGTGTTGATTGCTACACACCGTTTCTGTTCTTGGAGGACACGTTGCAGAGGGGCTGGCCCCTTCTTTCTGTACAATGACCGTCTCACACACAGACTTTACATACTCTCTGCAGGTGTCCTGAATGAGGCCAGTAGGTCAGTGACACCCATGGTCAGATGTCAAGGTAAACAAACCAATCAACACATATTTATCCCAAGATAACACCCTATGTTAGTACTATTGCCCAAACAAAACAGAACAAAACAAAACAACAACCCCAAATCCTAATTTTTAAGTTTGAAAAATATACAAAAATATCAGGACAATTATAAATTAATATATATTAAAGCATTGAGAAACAGTAAAAGAATGGCCTAACATGTTAAGTACAATGTCCTTTGATACAATAAATATTTCTCATTGGAACTGAATACTGTATAGGGGTGTTTAGAACTCATAGAAACAAAAATCCATATTATTACTAATTTATTTATCAATAATCTATTGGTTCTTTATCATCTCCTTTATCATTTATATTACAAAAAAAATTAATACTGGAAAACGGTAGATAAACACTTTTGTGTGCTTCTTCTGCTAACATGCTGACATTGAAAAAGAAGATACACGTTACATTAGCTCTCCCATCCCTCTTGGGAATAGAACCCTGGTCTTCAAGACGCTGTTTTGCACCAAGTATCTCTCAGCTGTGTGTTCTGTGAACTCTCGAGTTCCACTCCTCCGCCTTGCATCCCCAGCCACACAGGTGCTCGGTGTGTCCTCGGGGACCGCAGAGACGGGGACGAGGGCGCAGGGGTCTACTGTCTGGCGATGACATCACGGCAGCACACAGTCGCTCGGCTCTCCCTCATCTCTGTGCTTCTGCTTGTCTCGTTGTTGCATGTTGCAACATGTTGCATGTTGCAAAGATGAATTTGAGTCGCCAGGCTTCCCCTCCCCCTCCCTGTGCCGATGTCTCCGGGTATCTCTCTCTTCCTACTTCTCTCGCATCGGGGAAGCGCTAGTTCAAGCATTTTGTTTTTTTCCCGAATGCAGAAAAAAAAAAAAAGTCTTTATTCTCATAATAAAAATAAGTCTGTTTTGTATTTTACAATATATTTCAAATATTTCCACTATGAAGCATTAATGAGTCCACTGCGGTCGAGAAGTAGACGACTTTCCCCAAAGACACAAGCCACCAGGGACGCGTTTAGGAGGCACACCTGGAGCAGCCACACTTCACTACCTTCTCGACCTCGTCCACAAACGAAGACCCATCAGTGCATTCGAAAGAGTATTTCCGTCGCTTGCTCCTCAGAGGTCCGCAGCACTGCCCTCCCGCACACCCACCTCTGCATTCCAACCGGGACACCTTCTTGGTCGTCTGGCAAGCGGCATAGCCCTGCTGCTTTTGGTAATAATCTCGTATCCGCTCCCCTTGACAAGAGATTTCTAGAAAAGAACAGAAGCACAAGCATTTTCAGGGCAGTCTCTGTGAGTCCTGCCAAGGGACCGTGGATCCTCAACTCAGTCCGGGAGGTGCTGCCTTTGTCTGCCATGGGGAGCCACGACTGTCATGGTCCTGCTTATATTCCATATAATGGGCTGGTGGTACGGCTTGCTGTTTCTGGAAAGATATTTTTTTTGGGGGGGGGGAGGCTTTATTTTCTGCAAAATGAATACCATATATGTCGACTATAAATACTATGCCATTGGGCTGACAAGAAAATTGGATTCCTAAATCTTTTCCTTTATTGCAAAAATACACATCTTCTGTTTTTTACACTCCTAACAGCTGGTTTTGTTTACCACGGGGAGCCGTTTCAGAGAGTATGCAATTTAATTTATTAGTCCTAGGGTTTAATATCATTCAATCTGTTACTTAATACAAGTAACATTCCACTAACTTCATAAATTACTCTAGTATGAACTAGTTCAAACAGAGACATCTGCTAAAAGCTTCCATAGGCACGTTCCTCTTGTCTCGTCCCTCCGATACACGCAACGGAATGCCCGCCAGCTGGAGGTGAGGCGTGTTCTGGTCACGCAGAGGAGGAGAAAGGTGGGCCAACCAGTCGGCACGTTTCCATCCCTCTCACCTGCACACTGCGCTGTGATAAATCAGTTGATTCTGAGGTCAAAGGTGACATTGTCCTAAACCCAGAGCAGAATTATGAGCTGCCTCTTCTCTGTGCCAGAGATGAATTAGTAATACAAATGGATGAGGATGGCAGGTAAAGGTAAGAAGGGAGAGAAGTTAATGTGCGGCACCAGAAGGTAAAAAGGAGTATTGTTCACAGCCCGTCAAGGGGCGAGAAGACAGCTGAAGGCCGTGTAAATTCCTGCCGTGGAGGTTGAGGACACCTCACATCTGGTGCCTTCATATTGCTGGGAAATCAATCAACAGCAGCAACTACAGGCAATGCAGAGACCCAGTGTTCCTCACATCACTCCTGTGTGTGTGTGTGTGTGTGTGTGTGTGTGTGCGCGCGCGCACCCATGTGTCTCCCTTTTTCTCTCTTTTCAAAGATGGGGGAGCTCTTGCTTCGAAGGATGGTGCCCAGGTGGGTCGGCTTACCTCGATCGCAGCTGTCCCCAGTGTATCCACTGCTGCATTCACAGTAGGGCTGCCCCAGTCCCGAGAGCCTGCATTTCCCATGCTTGCACTTGATCGCCTGGCAGGGGTTAAACAGATCCTCCTCTTCATCACAGAGGACGCCCCCATGGCCCTCCAGACACTTACAGCTGTAGGAGAACGCATTGATGGGCAAGCAGGTGCCGTGCACACATCTGCAGTGGAGGAGGAAAGGGAGAACGGACACGCATTAGGTAGAGGGGATAAGAATGGAGGAAGGGTGATGGAAGGACCAGGAAGGAGACGGGCCAATGGGCTGACTTTCTTCTCTCTCTCTCCCTGCTCTCCCTTGTCTCCTTTCCTTCCTCCTCGGTCCCTCCTTCCCTCCCTTCCTGGGTTTTGCTCTGAAGGCTGGGCTATTTGTGTGTGTGTAACCAGCAAGCAGCTCAAACTTACTTATTTCCAAGACAGGGGTCATTGGTCCTCTGGTCACAGAGGGGCCCGGTCCAGCCTTCCTCGCACTCGCAGGTGAAGCCCGACTGGCTGCTGGGCTGGCACGTGCCGTGGGCGCACACCTTCTTGTGGCACGGCTCACAGCCAGGCAGAATGCCGGTCTGCATGGGCACCTTGCGGAAGTCCTGCAGCTCGCTGTTGATGTACAGGTTGCGGAGGCAGCCGTGGAAGCTGGTGCCGTTCTGCCCGGGGGCCTGGCGCAGGGCGGCGGCCACGTTGTTCTTGCCGGGCATTCCTGAGGAGGGATACCGAGTCAGTGACTGGGCTCTCTGCGGGGGCAGGGGGCTTCAGCAATTTGCGCCCCGCCCCCCAGACCCTGTGAGCTCTTCCAGCAAGGTGGCAGTCAGACGGAGAGTCCTTGAGGACAACCGGAGACCATCAGCGTCCGGGCCTGTGGTTCTCCACCTGGCTGCACGTTAGAATCACCTGGGGTCTTCGGGAAACTACTGATGCTTGGAACCTCCGCCCAGACTTCCTTTCATCAGCTTACCTGGGCAGCGTGGGGGGAGGGGAAAGAGATGGGTGGTTCTTTGTTTTGATTTGCTTTTTGGAAGATGCTCCAGGCCATTCTAATGCACAACTAGAATAAAGGACTAAGTTCACTGGTTCACTGGCGGCCCACCTCTTTTTAACATTTGTTTCAAATAAAACCTTACACGTGGGCAGCCGCATAGAAAACCTCGAAGCAGACCTACTGTAGCCAAAGGCAAGATCAGGAAGTGGGGAGAGATCTGGACTCCCCCCTCTCTCCACCCGCCTCTTGAACCCAGACACACGCCCTGGAAGCTCAGAGCTCCAGGAAGCCCAATGACAGCTGGGGCCCCATGCTCGGTGTCACCCCGCACCCCGCAAGACGGGGCTGCAGATCGGCTGACAGCTGACGAGTAAACCTTGCAGTCTCAGGGTCGCGGTTCCATCCATCCAGTCTTAGGCGGTGAGAGCTGGGTTCACAGTGACCTTTCACCCAAGCCCCGCCAAATTCTAAGTTGGCGACCAATCCAGCTCACCACCTGCATCGTCCTGAGCCCAGTGGGGCTGGCCGCCGGTGTCTGAAACACTCACCCCTGCTTCCTATCACTGCAGCACTTCATCCACGTCATTTTTATTTTCTTGCTAATTGAGAGTGAAGGCTTCATATGCCAAGAGATCAGAAATACAAAAGAAATTCCTCCAAAACCAGAATTTGCAGGCTTTGCATATATAAGTTCCACTGGCCACAGTCAGCTGGTAACCTTTATTTGGCAAAACTGAGGAATCTTTCCACGGCCTAAGCCAGACCCCGAAATAGTTCCTGGATGGGATCCTACAGGAGGCAGGCGGCCACCCAGATTGCAGTGGGGTTAGGGGAGGGAGCCAGAGGCCTTCAGGGGGGCTGACGATCCCCCCTGGCACTCACGCCCTTGCTCTGCCTGGGCTCTGAGCTCCTGGGCTGGAGGGTACAGGCTGGGGACGACTCTCTCCTCACTCTCCAGAGGGTTGGTTGGTTCTAAGGACCTGGACCTTCAGCAATGGCTGGGGCCTGCCTTGTGGTAGCATCACCTTCTCTATGCAAAGAAGCCATGTTTGGGTTTTAGCCAATGTCACCAACGTCACCGGCGTCAGACAGGTTGATGTACAAAACCACCAGGCAGGCTCAAAGTCTTTATTGTTGGTCTGTGTACGCATGAGCCAGTTACTTCCAACCATTGTGGGGCCGAGTCTTCTCATCTGTGACATGAGGGGACGGACAGGAGCCATTGTCTCCGAGGCCGTCACACATCAAGTCCACCAAAGGTCCAAGTTCAGAAGGCGGCTCTCCAGGCCCCATTCTCTTACCACCCTGACATTCTAATTGTCAAGTAGGAAGAAGTGGGGTGCAGGACTCTAAATGTTAACATGCAGCTTGGTTGATTTTGATGCAAGTACTCCCTGGTCACACTCCGACAGGTACTGAATCAGGGGTCTTGGCTTTTAACTTCCACCCCCTCAGACTTTTAGTCCGTGTCCATTCGGCACTGGGAATGGAGTTGCTTTCTAGAGCGGGCTCAAAAAAACTGAAATGTACCACTTCTAGGAAAGCCCAAGTGAAAGAAAATTCCTTGTTCTGGGATAAGTTCTAATTTAATCATATCAATGCATCATAAATTTGTGGACTTTAAGAAGTCTACACAGAGATGATCTTTTTTTTAGACATGCCCGATTTCGAACTTGAAGAAGTAAGATGAACTTAGTTACTGCCCTCTCCTTTGCTAAGTCAGGTTCTCCTGCCTTTGCCACATCTAATTCAGGGTTGGGGTCTTATAATTACATTGCATTTCTTTCATTTGAATTACCCTTGAGACTGCCCTCTGATTTGGAAGGAAATGGGCCCACTATGTTCTCTGGCAGTGAGGCTAGAATAGAAGTGGTTTCCTTCAGGCCTGGATGGACAGAGGTACCATCTGGATTCTTGCAGACCCTCTATCCTTAGAAAAACTGGCATTTTTCAATTTGGAACGTAAAACTTTTTCTTTTTTTTAACCTTTCTTGAGAAATGTTCTGACCTAAGCACTCCCCATTTCAGAGGGTCCCCTCACGCCCCCTCACTGCATCAGAAAGACGTTTTAAAAGATTCAGTGAAATGGTTTCTGATGAAAGCACAATAAATCAAGTGAAGGGAAAGTCCAGAAATAAACAAAAAGCCACAACACCTAGATTGCTTCCCTTTCTGCTCCACGTTAAAAAGTGAGGGGCAATGCAGATAGATGGCTCTGGGGTCACGGAGACCAGACCTGGACTCAAATGAGGTCTCTATTACTTCATGGCTCTGTGAACTTGGACACGTTTTGTAAAGTCCTTGCGGCTGTTCCTTAGGGATCATGAAACAAAAATTCATACCTACTGCCTAAAGTCTCTAAGGATTAAGACTGTAAAGAAGCATTGTTTTGGACACATCATATGTGCTCAGTGAGTATAATTTATTTTCTCTGAAGCCACAGGTACATCTATCTGTGACTTGCTTTACCCATCCCAGTGTAATGGTTGTGAACAGTAGTGTAGGCAAGAAATGGAGGTTTCTGTTTTTAAGTGTGTCTCATACTTGTGATTCCCATGAAGCAAAGAGATCAGTCAACTTGCTGGGCAGACTTGGTATGCAATGCTTTATTCCAATGCACTATGTTCACTGAAGACACGTTAGCTTTTCCTACTCTCCTGGGCAAAGAAAGGATCTTTCATTTTCAACACTGTAACCTTTATACCTATGTTAACTTCATTCCCAGTACATGGTGGGTACTAAATAAACATTTATGGAACTGAACCAAGATTTTCAATGGTTCTAAAAATCCAAAATTCTTTCAAAGTGTTAAGATCTTCTAACACTGAAAATTACAAAAAACAGAAGTGCTCTGGACTTTCAGGACAATTCCAAAAATGCTTTCGAGGAAGTCTTTAGAGGGATAAGAAATATGGAGAATCCCAACATTTCTGTTTTGCAGGAAGTTAATGCAAACATTGTGAAAATGCCTGTCCTGCTGAGCAAATCAGTTATACTGACCTGCATGGGAACTTGAGCTTACTCCTCTGTAAAATGAGTTGATTTTATCAGTCAATTCACCTCAATCCAATGTGATTTAATTCAATGTGATTCAATTCAACATCATACACTTTCTTGCTCCTTGGCCTGAAAACTGAAATTCTGTATCTCCAGGTTACATTTTCCCTCCTCCCTCCCCACCCCAAGAGAGGAAAGCTCTTTCCTCTGTGGCTCCTTCAGAACTTTGCCCAGACCTCTGTTCTTCAACTGTTCCTCATCTGGCTTCTGGTTGGTTACAAATAAAGTCCAGAATCCTCAATCTATCATTCCAACCCATAGTCTGCCTTCCCAACCCTCTGTCTTGTTCATTTACCTTAAGGTCTTAGCAAATCAGAAGTACTTCCTGTTATCCCAGTACAAGTTGTACATTTAATTCATGTGTTCATTCATTCATTCATCATTCAATTTTGTTGATAATTATCCTACCATCTACGAGTTGGCAACTAGCAGCACAGACAATCTGGAATGGGTAAGATCTGACAGAACCATTTTTCTTTTTCTTTCTAGCACGACACCATAAAAGCAACACGCCGAGCCCATGTGTTCTTGCTCTCACACATGCACTTGTCTGACTCTTTCTTTTTTCCTAAGACCTTGCTGTGTGGCCACAGGTGTGCTGTGTAATTTTCAAGTCTTATAAGTAATGAACCTCTTATTTTTCTTCAACATTTTTGGATGCTTGTTGCTGATGGACAGTTTGCAATCATAATAAGAACCACAAGAACCTGTCCAACCATGACATTGGTTATTGATAAGCTGAGACAGACACAAAACAGGTCTCTTAACACACATCCAGAGCTCTTTCTTGTCTGTCCTCGCTGTCCATCTTTCAATGACTGATCACTATGTGGTTTGACGGCCATGACACCAGGGATCAGCAATTTCAGAATTACTCTATGATGACAATCACAGGGTCTTGGGGACTTACTGGATTTAGAATAGAGCTTACCTCCTACATAGAGGGGAGAGTCAAAATTCAGAGTGGACTGCTTGGACAAGTTTGTGATGATTTTGGGACTCCCTCCATCCACGGAGAGGGAGAGACTCTGATCCAAGGCAAGTAGCTCCACAATGTGAAAATTTCCATCATTGATCGTCTCCACGCTACAAAGAAAAAATAACTCAGCTCATGTTTCCATTTTCTTTTTATTAACCCAAAGAAGTTAAAATATAAACTCCAACAGGCACTTCTTAGGAAAAGATATGCCTACTTAGCATTAATAAAAATCAAAACCAATAGCTGACTTAAAAATAGAAGATATTTTGGGGAGATACAATCAATTTCTACTTCTAAGGGATAGATACAAATTAAGTTTGTTTTCCCACTGGGAGAAGTGGAAATGGGTACATTTAATCACTATCCAATCATATTCTTTCAGGGCCAGGTCTAACAGTCATTCTAAAACTTTACAGGGCTTATGGAGATTCATAAAATGGATAAAAACAAAAAGATTAAGAAACTGAGGTAAATGAAAAATGGGGATTGAAAACAAGATGAAGTTGGGTGCAATTAGCAGGAAGGTACTATATGGTTTTGAAGTGTGGCTGGAAGTCTAATATGACTGTTAACAGCAGGCAAAGATGAGCACAGGACCAATGCAGAAAACAGGATCCATACACTGCAATGTCAGGGACATAGTTACCTCTCACCATGGAGGCAAAAATATGGTAAAATGGAAGTAGGGGTCAAGAGCTAATATACTGGGATATTGACTAGGAAGAATGAAAAAAAAAAAAAGGCTCAAACTTGGAAATACGGGAGCATATGATAGAGAAACTGTGAATACCTAATGTTCCCTACATAAGATGATGACTTAAGTTTCTGGGTGCTGATACTTAAATTTGCAAATAGGACAAGCCTGGAAAATAACAGAAAAATGTATTGACACTTCTGTATGGTTCTCAGCCCAGGTGTCTAATAATTCCTTCATTTGCCAATGTAGATTAAAAAGGTTTTTGTGATTTGACCACAGTTATAAACCATTCTTCAGAACTGTGAAAACATCTGAAGTTCTTCTGGTCTTAAATGGCTTCAAGAGTCCACATGTCCAAAGATCTTTGATAACCTGTGTCAGATAGCACCTTTTAAAATATTTTATTAATTTTATTAAATATTTAAATATTTTAAATAAATATTGCATATGCCAGTCAATATTTTTACCTTCTCCAAAATTAATTATCCCAACACTTTATATCAGTAAAACCAACAGAGGAAACAATATACATGAAAATCACTTACTAAATAAAGTTATATACCTACTGTTAGTGATCTTAAATAGGGTTGTCTTCTAAGGGATGATGCTGGATGGGAATATCTAATAATGGCCAAGCATACAGATTTTGGAGTCTGATAAACTGGATTTGAATCCTGATCTTGCATTTAAGAAATGTTTGACCTTACATAAGTTACTGAGTTGCTTACATACTTTGGTCTTCTCTTCAGCCAATGCTAATAAATATTTCTCCCTCTGATAATTAACTTGAGGTCTGTATGAAATGATTTTTTAAAAAGTACAAGGTGAAGCATCCAGATATAGAAAGTACAAAGTTAAGTGTTAGATATCAGTATCACCATTACTACCACCACTGTCATCATACAAATAATCCAATATTATTCCAGTATCTTCAGGAAGAAATTAGTTAGCTTTATTTTTCATACAAATTATAAAATAATGCTAAAGACTGACTGAAATAAAATAATTTCTTCGGGGGCATATCTTGTTAAAGTTACTAAAGTTTTAAGTAAAATATTAAAATGAAGATAAATATATATAGAGTGGTGACCAATAGCTTTTCCTTTGTGAACATACACAGCATATAAGTGGTTTTATAGGACTGCTCCATGAACACGGACCTTGATTAAATCGTAAATATTAATAATGGGACCTCTTTTTTTTTTCCTTTACATTTGCAAAGAAAAGGCCATTTGTGCTGGAAATGGGTCCCTGGTCACACATTGGTCTTAGACAATCAATCCTGGCATGGTATCATTAATGACAGTAGTTTGATACAGCACAACTGAGCAAGCCACATTAAAGCAAGAACCGCATATTCTTTCTGTATTCCTTAATGTATCCAGTACAGTTTCTGATAAGTAGTAGATACTCAAAATATATACATGTTAAGTAAATGAAATACAAGGGAGATTTGTTAAGAAAAACATATAGTTTTTTTTTTTAAAGATTTTTATTTATTAGAAAGAGAGAGGGAGAGGAGAGGGAGAGAGAGAAAGCACCAGTGGGGTTGGGGGGAGTGAGGGAGGGGCAGAGAGAGAGGGAGAAGCAGACTCCTCACTGAGCAGGGAAGCCAGAGGCAGGGCTCCATCTCAGGACCCTGAGATCATGACTTGAGCCCAAGGCAGATGCCTTTTTTTTTTTTTTTTTTTTTTAGTAATACTAACTGGTTTACAGTTATAGATAATCGAGAAGCTTCAAGCATACTTAAGGAAGGACATCTAAAATAATGCCTTTTATTTAAAAATTTGCATATTTTCAGTAGCCATATCCTGAATGAAATGTTAGGAGGTAGATCTTGTTCAGCCTGTCCTAGGTCTCATTAGACCTGTGACATTGGATTAGTGTGACATTGGATTAGTGTGAGCTCGGGTCATTTTTCTCTGTTTTATTTTCCTCATCAGGGAAATGCAAATACTAAGACCAAAGAATCACACAACACATATAGGCCAGGTAGTGTTCTAAGAACTTTATGTGTCTTAACTCATTAAGAATCACAGCAGCCCTAACAGTTGGGCACTCAGGGGTACTCAACGTGGTATAGTCAGCAGCTAATGAGAATTGAAGCCTGGATCTCTGTTTCTAGAGTACGTGCTTTCATTATTATGCATCACTTTTACAATAAAAAACCTGAGAAGTACCTAGTGAGGTGTGTTCTCACCACTAACAAGCCTTTAATGGGTAATTTTTCTCCCAAATAACCCAAGAATAAAGTTCTATGGAAAATAATCTTATGTGATTGTTGCATAAATTGGTATATTTACCAGAAATCAGAATTGTAAAAAATAGTAATAATTTTATAGTAAGAGTTTGAAGGTTATGAGAATGCATATAAGGTGTATAGACTTCAAATGTAGATTTGGATTCTATTTTCCCAATTATAAGTGAAATTTAGACTGATTAGATGTTTTTCCTTCCCGAAGTTTGTTTTATCTATCTATCTATCTATCTATCTATCTATCTATCTATCTATCTATCTATCTATCTATCTATCTACCTATCCAGTTTTAAATACCTAATCTGACCATTCCTGAAGTTGACTAGAGTTATCAATAAGCTTGATTCCATTTATATTTCCCTGCCATTAAATGAGGACTCACTATAGCCTTCCGACAGATAAGTACTATAATAATCAATTTAGATTGTTTGCTTTTTAAGATGACAGCGTGTGTATGGGCCTGAGGAGAATATTTCAGAACTAAGAATATTCGAAATCCGTGTTTCATGCTGTCTTCTAAAACATGAGATACAACTGAGCCTCATCGATTTTCCAGTCTATCATGGTCATTCCTACCTATCCACTCACAATGCATAACATCCTTTCGGTTTCTGAGAAGTATTAATAAACTCTCTTTCACTACTCCCCAGGGAACTATACATTGGATGACTCATGAGAGTTGCAAGTGAACCACTTAACATTGAGCCTTTCCCCTGGGAACATACATTGACTTTATTACCACTATTATGTATTTAGTTTTACTACATTTACCTATTAGTGGAGATTTTGGTTTCTTGAGTTTCTAAGTGGATGTATGAAAACAAAGCAATTACTCAACTAGGTCTTGTGGTTGGCTAGAGAAAAAGAGGTTAAAAACTCCAGGCTTAAGAGAAGAGCGGCTCTAACTTGTCTGATTTTCTTTCTTTCTGCAGGACACATCAACAATGGCGTTTTTATCATTCTGTCTCAGGCATAAATCTTAAGGAAATTCAGTGGTTCAATAAAGATAAACAGTTCACTTGGCTTATGTGAGCTCTAGCTTTTCACCTTAAAAATTTAAAATATCTGTTGTCACATTCTGTGCAATGGAACAGGGGTCAGAAACCGGACAAATTCAACTGGTCATCTCATTCTGATTACCTCTCGGATGGGGATACTTCATTGTGAAGTGGGGATGGTAATACAGTATTTCCCTGCCTACCTATTCAAATCAAAAGGAACGGAGGCCAAAGGAGATTAAAGGTATTAATTGCACATGCATAAGAGTTTTCAAAAGGATATTTTACAACATGATTGATGGATCAAGTTGCATTTTAATAAGTGCTTTTGAGGCAAATTATCTCATTTAAATAAAAATGCACTACATAAAAAGGGACTTGCAGATTTGAACATACAGTAAGAGTCCCACGTGAGGCAGTAACATTTGCATTTATTCTTCATTATCTGGATTTCTGAGCATCAGGAATAGCCATAAAGCAGTAGCATCACCAATGACGGTGAGCCTGCCCTGCGCCTAGCGTGATAGTGGGAGCTTTATGTGTGTTACTTCCAATTTTCCCAGCCACCTGTGAAAAACAGGTATGATTCCAACTACTTAGGGGAAGAAACAAAGTGGTGAAGAGATGAAGTAACTTGTTCAAATTTCCAAAGCTGGTTAACAGTGCTGCCTTCCCATATGGTGTATCAAGAATGGCTGAGTCTGTGTCTTGGACTTGAGACCAAGGAGATTCTATTGTCTGTCTCTCCAATGAGACTCAATTCTCTTTCCTGTCCCTCTTCTTCTTCTTCTTTTTAATGTAAACCTGTAAATTGCATAACCCAGAGGCTATATAGCCAACCAAACCTAACAACTGGCAGGGAAAAGTTCCCTGATGTGCTGTTCCCCAAATACTGAACCCGCTCAGTGCATGGTACAGTCTTGTCCCTTTGTAAGATGGTTCATCTCATTTCTGCATTTAAGAACATTAATTAATTTTTAAAAATCGAAGCCTAGTTGACACAATGTCACATTAGCATCAGGTGTACCAAACAGTAACCCAACAACTCTAAACGCTATGCTGTGCTCACCTCAAGTGTAGCTACCATCTGTCACCACACAACGTTATTATAGTACCACGGACTATACTCCTCAGGCTGTGCCTTTTATCCCCGTGACTTACTCATTCCATAACTGGAAGCCTGATTCCCTCATTTTTAAATAGTAGTTGACTGTGTTTCCAAAGAAGCTGTCTGGTTTGGAAAATTACATTAATCTGAATCTAGAGAAAGAAGCATAACATTTTTATTAATTTTTTAAAATTTCTGCCTATTTAGATGAAAAAAGTCACTTCGAAGGGCAATTATTGGTCTATTTGAGAAAAAAAGAAAAGTGTTACTCCAACCCTACCTGAGGGCTGTCATTTTTTTCATGGCATTATTACCAAGTCTCTTTTTATGCTGTTGTCTAAGCACTATAAAAATTCTGCATGTTTGTGACATTCTACTTTATTCACTTGTTAAGCAGCTTATGTCATCTCTGTTGTTGCTGAGTCCTTAGACAGCAGGGTACTGGCAAATATATAACAACTGGCTCTTCAAAATAAGAAAAAGAGCCTGGGCTTGTAGCATTTGCTGACTTCTGTGGTGGACATACTGGCAACAAGGCTGGTTTCAAGGCCAACCTCAAGCATGAGTTCATGCAATCTGGATATGGGAAGAGATGCACACCATTGGCTCTCAGAGCACAGCTCAAATTGTGCTTCCTTGACAGGAGCATCACTTGGGAACTTGTAACAGTGAATATTTGGGGGCTCATCCAAGATCTGAATCAGAAGTGAGAGGCAGACCAGTCATCTGTTCCTTAACACACTTTTCAGGTGATTTTGATGCAGGCTATTGGAAAACAACAGCTCCTTACCATTACCCGCAGAGCTGGCCTTGTTAGCAGTATGCAGGTCTATAAGTAATCTCAGGCTTCTTTCAGATATAAGAAATAAAACGAGAAAATGGGCACATGCTACTTCAGTTCTGTGAAGAAGGAATAACTACTACAGCTTGGGTTTTCTTAAACACATTTAAAGCTGTGTTAACTACTCTCTCTAGATAGCTTCTCATATCAAGTCATTCAACACACTGACATCTAAAATGAAGCCTTCTAAACCAAAAAATATCATACAGAACTAACTTAATGTGCAATTATTTTCCCCTAATTTTATCAGATTTCATTTATGAAAATAAACAAAATCCCTTTCCATCTATGTTGAAGATTAACAAGGCAACTGAAAAGACACACCTGGTACACAAAATTATTCCCATATGCAATGTTCCAAAAGCATATTAAATAAATGGACAATTTGGAAAGTAAGTTTTCACTAAAGTAAATGTTATATAACATAAAATCATGCCATTAAACTGAACAAATTCTCCGGTGTAAGAATATGCAAAAATACTCCCTTTTAAGACATTAGCGTACTTTTAATATTGTTATGTAAAGCAGAAACACATCAAGATTTGAACATTTAATTCAAGTGAATAAAGTAATTATTAAGCAATTTATGGGAAGCTGATCCAACAGTGTTATCAATGGGTTTCTTGATAATGATGAAGAAGTAATACCTGTCATCAGAGGTCACATTTTAGTAAGTCCTGAGCAAGGTCAGAGGCATTTGAATTAATGCCAGAAAATAGTAGGAGTAGAGTTAAGACTTGGAACAAATTTGTACTTGAAGGTAAAGGAAAGAAAAAGAGCAGAATCACTCCATTACACTTAAGATGCCCAAGAAGATGGTGGTGCCTCTCAATGAAATTAGGCATGTGACACAGACATGGGTTTGGGTGAAATAAAGGAAATGAACTCCATCTTGGACATTCTAACTTAATGATCCCAATTGCTAGATTATTTACTATTTGGTATGTGTTGTTCTAAATATTTTCTCATGTATCAAATCATAATTCTTACTACAATCCTACAAAGATGGAACTCTGATTTATTATACCATTTACGAGGAGGCCCAGGCTGCTTATGCAATTCACTCACGACATGCAGGGAGGATGGCAGAGCTGGAACTTGAATCAACGCAGACTGTCTTTGGAGCACCTGCTCTTTCCTATTTAATTTTAGTTTTGAGAGCTAATGACATTCATATGGTTCAAAAACTGAAATGCTATAAAGTGGTATTCATTTACAGATCTTGCTTCCACCCCACTCTTTCCTCTCTATTCGTAGTTTTTCTTTATGCAAATACATAAAAAATAAAAAAATATATTTACCCACTTTTGACACCATTTTGTCCTTTTTTTCTTTTCAACTGAGCACTATACCTTGAAAATCTTCCAATATCCTACATAGAGAACTTCTTCCTTCCCCTTCTCCCTCCTTCCTTCCCCTTCTCCCTCCTTTCCTCCTTCCCTTTATTTTTTAACAGTACATGCCATTGTGTGGATGTACCACAGTTTATTTAGATAGAAACTTGTGTTGTTTCCTAACTTTTGTTTTTACAGGCAATGCCACAATGAATACAGGTGCATATATCAATTATCTTCAAGTCTATCTGTGGCATACATTCCCAGAGGGGGCTTTCATAGGTCAGGGAGTAAATGTATTTGTAATCCGGATAGTTATTTTCAAATGGCCCTCTATAGACGCTGTAAACAATCTGTACTTCTAGTGTTATGGTATAAGGATAGAAGATACAGACTGTGGACCCCCGAGAAACAAACTAAGGGTTTTAGAGGGGAAACAGTTGGGGGGATGCATTAGCCTGGTGGTGGGTATTAAGGAGGGCATGTATTGCATGGAGCACTGGGTATTATATGTAAACAATGAATCTTGGAATACTACATCAAAAACTAATGGTGATTAACATAATACAATTAAAAAAAACAAAAAAAGGACAGAAGATACACTTTCAAGTCCTCTGCTATACTCCAGACAGAGATACCAGGAAAATTTTCTTGTCTTGTTACAAGGTAGATGAGAATGAAGACAATGTGAGCAAAGGAGTGAGGACAGAGCTGAATTTGGAATTTCATCCTCAGAGGGACCTTACTGGGTATGTGCTGTATCATTATTTATAGATAGGATTTCTGAGGCACAGAAAGATTAAGTGTCTGTTCCAAGTTTATCCACTAGTAATTGGCCGAGCCTAGATAGCACAGATTTCTTAGCCGCTATAATTTTTTACTTGTCAAATATTCATCTCCTAGTGTATTGAAATAATTTAATTGTTCTCTATAGTTTCTATTTCACAGAAACATTTTTATATCCCATAATGGTATATGAATATATTCATATATATATAAAATGCACAGAGTATACTCATAATCCATATCAATCATCTCTCTGCTTGAATCCTAGGTAATTGCTGCTTTTATTTTACTTAAAAATAATGTGATGACTTTTCTTGATTTTTGTGCCATAAACCAAAAAGCAAGAATTAAATGAAAACTGTTTTCCTTGGACCTCACAACAGGTGTGTGTCTCCATTACACGATCTGCAAGTAGAGAAATGGACTTCTGGTTCATAATGAAAAGTGTACCATGTGATATTATTCTCTTTTGGTAAATGTCCCATGGTATGCTCTACTGTTTGTTAGGCAAGAATGGTAAGAACATAAACTCAAAATAAGCTCTTTACAGTAATTTCTCATTGCGATTTAATCACATGGGTTTCTACAGCTTATCTAGAAACATTTTAAATATATTTTATGTGAACACTAACTTTAATAAGCCAATCTCAAGAATCTTTACTATGGTTTCTGAGAGTTCTATTCTCTTTTGTAGCATACACTAGAACAAAAGATAAAATTAAAAAAAAATGAAGCATAAAATCAATATTCTGAAACTTTTTGATGGGCTGAAACAAATTGAGGCTACATAATTTAAGGCCTAGCAATATCTAAAATGTTGGCCTTAATTCATTACCATTTGGAGATGAAATTCATATTCCCTTTGGAAACCAGTAATTATGCGTTTGTTTCCATGCTCTAAATATTCCCAAATGGGTTAGCTCACCACTAAAAGGACTCACTGAATTCCATTCATGGTTTCAATTGGCATCTACTTTCCTGGAACTGCTATAAAGGCTCAAATAGGATGTGAAGGCTTTTGAAGCTCATCAATACATACGTCAAAAATATAGGGGCCAGTTTCTCCAACTTTATGTCCCAATCAATGCCCTAAAATTTGTTGCCAATTATGTTTGGCTTACAGATGCATTTTGTTCACCACATATGGTATTTAAAAAAAAAGTGAATCAATACTTTAAGGATGGAATACCTTATATTAAAAAATATCCAGATTTATGCCTTTCCTTGAAAAATAAGAGTTCTAGTTAAACCCGGGCCCGCATTTTCCCATGGCAGCCTGAGGGAGAACCGGTGGACATAGTCTGGCCCTATTTTGATAAAAGTTTGCTTTTAGTTCACTCCAGAGACAAATGCTATTATGTTATTAACCTCAAGGCTGTTTATAATAGAAATTATAATGTAACTTTAAAAAGTTAGCTCTCTTCAAGAGTCAAATCATGAGAATATATTTTTCTCTGTCAACTGGCCTGACAACTAGTTCATTTTAGCTACCTGCCTGAAAAGACACTGTGTATGACTTTGTGACCTTGCTCTAACTGGTGGCATTAATTTCTACAGGTGACTAAGTACAGTAGGTAACTCGACTGTAAGACTATAGTGAATTGGTGTTGAGATCCAACAGAGGCCTCGGAAGGTTAATCTCATACAAAAGGCACATCTCAGGCAAGATGTATGCCCCATGAATACCACTCCTTCCATAACTTCAAAATATCATCAACCTCATTACATTATTAGAAAACTTAAAAATTAAATAACATTACCAATCACATATTCTATGTATCCATTAGTATATTCTGTGTAATCTCCTTAAGGGAAAGGACTTTGTTCCTTAAAGCTTGGATCCATGCCTGGCACATAGTAGGTGCTCATTAAATATGCGCTGCATGAAGGGTAACGTTAAATGACTCACTGTGCTGGGTATCTCGCAGTTTCTTCTCTATACTGTCCACCTCTCTTCATTCTGTTCTGGGCCCTGGGAGGCTCACGAGCAAACTATACTATTGTCATCAGATTTCTTTTTTTCTGGAATCCGATTTGGTCAAAGGGGAGCCTGGGCGAGGGGATTGTCGGGCAGAAGAAAGTGAGGTTGGATATTTAAAACCCTGGTCCTTTCTCTGAGGACTGACTGCATCCCTTCCTTGAAGGTCACCCAAGCAGTCTGAGCCGCAAGTCCTATTCCAAGCATGGATTTCCATAACTGCTCTCCCCACGCACCCCTTCAAGAATAGGGGGAGTAGCTATATCCCTCTTTACTGGCCCCCGGTTACTGTGCACTCTCTAACAACCTTCAGAAGAAGTCCCCTTGAGAATCTCTCCTCCATCATCCAATTTGAGGATGACATCTGTTCCTGCCAGGCTCCTAAGTAATACACTTATCATAACGGCTGCCGTGGCCCAATTATTCCCTCCGCTCGCCATTCCAGAATAATAGAGAAGCAACAGCTTTTCACCGAACCACTGTTTTCACCTTTACCAGTAACTGAGAGACCTTCACCTGTAAATGGCAGAAGCCGGGTGCGAGCCGGTGTCATAGCTGGCACGGACCCGTCCCCGGTACAGTTCGACGGCAATATGGTCCTTGTCGCCCTTATACAGGAGGATTCCGCTGTCTTCATCGGTGGCAATCTGGTAGGAAGTAACCCTGACATTAGTAGGTCACACAGTCGTCCACACATAGGTCACCAAAAAGCAGCAAGACTGCTCAGTGCGGATTTTTTACTGCAGCTTATTTTTTCCTCATGGCTATGAGAAAGTAATAATGCAAGGCACACGGAAGTGATGACCTGAAAGGTGACCTGTTCCTAAAGTATCTTGATGCAAATAAATTCATGAAGAATTAAGGCAAAAAAACCAAAACCAATAACAGATACTTAAGTCAACACCATGGGACACACTTAAAACTTTCTCTGCTGGAGGTTTTCATTTACTTGGTCTTTTTGCTTCTCTTCTTCACAGTTAGGGCACAAGCGGGGAAAATCTGTTTTTCCTCCTGCTTTTTGGCCTTTTTGGGCTTTTAAAGGATCAATTCGGTAAAAATTAGGACTTACACCTGAACCCCACTAGGTACCTCTTGTAACAATCCGGTGAGGCAGATGCTAGAAGGGAGGGAGGAAGACTTTTTAAAGAAGGCCCGCTTGACTTCCTGGGTCCTATTCCTCGTGGCTATAAGAGCTCTTGCCCTCGCTGGAGTGTCAGGATAAGCCAAACAAGGAGTGGCATCTTTTGGAAATTGCCTAAAGTCATTTGAATTCAAACTACATTAAAATATTTTCCTCACCAGCTAAAACAAACACGCAGCCCCAGTGTGGCCCATGCCCATGTGTCCTGAATTCACAACCCCTCGGCTAGTCTCACTTCCTCTTCGAGGGTCTGATTTGCTCAAAGCGATGAGGTGATGGGGTGAAAAGTCTTACAGTAACATTTGAAAATGGTTTGTTCATTTCATGTCACTTTTTTTTTTTTTTAAAGATTATTTTATTTATTTGAGAGAGAAAGAGAATGAGAGAGAGAGTGAACAAAAGCCAGGGGTAGGGGGCAGAGGGAGAAGCTGGACCCTCGCTGAGCTGGGAGCCTGATGCAGGGCTCCAACCCAGGACTCTGGGATCATGACCTGAGCCAAAGACAGTTGCTTAACCAACTGAGCTACCCAGGTGCCCTCGTGTCACTTTATTTAAAGGTTCTGGGTAAAGAGTTAAAAGGCACTGGCTGAATATTTTATCAAGGTGTGTGATCGCACCGATGGCTCTCCTCACCTGCAGCTTTCCTAAGAAAAACCCCCACCCTGTGTGGACCCTGAACTCAGAGTCATAAAAATACATGAATACAATGCCGTCACTAGAGCACAAAATGTGTTTTGTTGCTCTCCCTCTCTCTTTGTTTCGTAATCAAGTAATGAATAAAAATACCCGGTTCCCATTTAGTTTCGAAAAACACAAATGTTGGAGAGAAGAATAACTACAGCTTTTCACACAGAGAGCATTTTCTGTCTTTGTGTTACGAGGACGATAACTCTTTAATAAAGAGAATCATTCATGAACAACCTCGGATGTTGATGATTTGAAGCTGAATGTGGCTGAGGATGAAATCGGCTCTTGCTCCCGGGACACGGCTTACCTGTAGGGTGATGTTCGTTTGAGGCCGGACCTTGGCTGAAGGAATTTGAAGATAAGACTCTTTGTTGACAAAATTCACGCTGACCAGCTTTTCACACTTCTCTCCCTGGTAGCCTGGCAAACACTGGCAGATGGGCTCATTTATCCTGATGATGCACTGAGCTCCATTCTGACAATCGAAGTTATCACAGGGGCTGGTTCGAGGGAGGACCATGGGTGGAGAAAATTCACAGAACAAGCCACTAAAGAAAACAGCAATAATACATTGTTTTTACTTAGTTGCCGAGATGAGGTGAAGGCTTTCTTCGAGACAGAACTCCAAATACAAACCTCTGTTTCTACGTTTACCTGTAACCCTCAGGGCAGATGCACGTATAGCCATTCACTGCATCCGTGCAGTGGGCCCCGTTTTTACACTTGTGATCTTGGCAGTCATCAAAGTCAATGTCGCAGTGCTCGCCCACGTACCCTGGTGTGCAGTCGCACCTGTTTGAACAAGCACGTAAACAGTTTCACATCCAACTGAGCCGAAGTAAGGAAAACGATTGCATTTCATCCAGAGAAACACTGGCACTGTCTTTGCAAATGTGTTGAGTATACCTAAAACCACTGTTGCACTGTAAGTCAACTAGACTTCAGCAGAAGTAAGTGAAAATGAAGCAAAAATGCAAAACTCATGTGGAATAGGCTCATGGAGTCCCCTCATTAATGGAGGCCTAGAAAACAGTTATTCATGATCTCTCGCCATAATCTGTCAGGGGGTGGTAAGGACTCTGATGATAGTGAGCCTCCACAATTCTAATGAGCACAGAATTGCACCCACATTCCTCCTTCCCACCCATCCTTCCCTTTTTCCTTCTCTTTATCAGGTTTCCTTTCCTACTTCCCTCCTCCTTCTTCCTTCCCCCATCTCCATCTTCCTTCACTTCCTCTTCCTCTTTCCCTCCTCCATCATCTCTCCTCTCCCTCCCTCTGTCCCCACTACTTTTGCCTATAGTGTCCTCTGTTTTCTTTGCTCTGACTCCTTTGACCAGTAGAGACAAAAAAAATTGCTGTGTTGTAAAGTTTACTAAGAATATTAAACATATTTTAAAAATAACTAACGTTTTTGTCTTCTCATAGAGAAGGGATATATTGGAATAAAATAGGTTTTTTTTTTTTAAAGATTTTATTTATTTGACAGGGAAAGACACAGTGAGAGAGGGAACACAAGCAGGGGAAGAGGGAGAGTGGGAAGCAGGCTCCCCGCTGAGCAGGGATCCCGATGTGGGGCTTGATCTCAGAACCCTGGGATCATGACCTGAGCTGAAGGCAGAGGCTTTAACCCACTGAGTCAACCAGGTGCCCGGAATAAAATAGGATTTTATGAAAAAATTCATGTCAACGTCGGAAACCCTAATTCATAACGAATCCAGACAATCATTATGGCAGACAGGGACTGACCTAATGGAATGGGACAGGGAAACTGACAAAAAAAATTCCCTTTTTTAGGTCTTATTTATTTATTTGACAGAGAGAGAGATCACAAGTAGGCAAAGAGGCAGGCAGAGAGAGAGGGGGAAGCAGGGTCCCCACTGAGCAGAGAGCCTGATGCGGGGCTCGATCCCAGGACCCTGAGATCACGACCGGAGTTGAAGGCAGAGGCTTTAACCCACTGAGCCACCCGGGTGCCCCTGCACCTGTTGTTCTTGGAGTACATCCTCTTTGCCATGCCCTGTTCTAAATACTTGGCATATATGGTTTCACAGAATCCTTCTCAAGGGTCCTGGATTCACTGAATCCTTTTCCAGAGTCTACTACTTCACTCAACAGGTGAGGGAACTGAAGGACAAACTGGTTAAGGACCTTACCCAAGGGCATTGAACTTGTAAGTGCTATATAGCCAGGTAGGAAACCCAAGAAATCTGACAAGAGAGCCCAGATTTCTCACCACTGCAGGCACTCTACAGCTGCGGGAGGAAAAAGCAGCATGGCAGGTGCAGTGGTTTTCAAAGGATGCTTTGAAGAGCTATAAGGGACCAGAGAAGGGGAGGAGGCTTTCGGCAGCTTCCTGCTTCCCTCCTTTCTCCTGCAACACTCTCCGGTTGTGATTTATTCGTTTTACACACTGGGCTGCCATGAACATCACTGTTTGGGGTTTAAGAGAGGGCTCACTGACTTTAGGAAGACAAACAAACCAGAAACCTACAGTGTATTTAGCTTTCTAGAATTTGGACTTTGCAGTTACACAGATACACGAACAAGGTTTGTATCCCAGCTTCATCTTTACACATATGCAATCTTGACTAACTTACTTAAACTTCCTAGGTGTTTGTGTCTTCATCACAGTACAAAATAATTTCTATCTCATGGGTTTATTAAAAGATTAAATAAAAACACTAGCTGTAAAAGACTCAGTATAGTAGTTCGAGATATAATGCATGATCAGCAAATGGTAAGGATTTAAACAATAATTCTACTAAGTTTTCATAATTCTATAAAAGTCTTTGTGGTTTAGTCTTGACTAATTTTCCAGTTTTCTATTTCAAACCATTAGGATTTAAACAAATGAGGATAATTAAAAATGCCCAAGTGAATGTGGACATTACACCAAGGGTTTTCTCTGAAAAATGCAAAATCAGGATTTAAGAGTTACCGGAGGGCGGATGAACTAAAATAAATGGGGGTATAGAACCTCTAAGGAGAACAGACTTTCAGCTCTGTGTGCATGAATTAGGAAATAAAATGAGATCACTGCAGAAGCATGCTTGCTCTAGAGCCAGTGGTTTTAATACTAAAACATAACAAAGCAGAGTAAACAACACCTCTGAAGTTAAATGGCTCTTAAGTGGCCATATATGTCCTCAAATAGATTGAGCAAGTCTGAGGAGAGAGCCTCCATCAATGTTAATGTAAGCAGAATCACTGAAATGCCAGGCATTAAAAGAAAGAAGAAATGCTATGAAACACTCTGAATTATTTATCTGAGAAAAGAAATCAAAGTAAAAGATAAAAGAACCACACACTCACCACCAGTGGCTAAGAGCTATTTTATATTCTCTTCTCTACAAATACTATTTTTCAAGTCCATTAGTACTTGTTTTGACTAAGCTTTTTTTTGTCTTTTCTTGCTCCTCAGATCAAATTTCAAAACAGAAGAAAATATTTAATTAAGGATTCCTTAAGGTTTGTATTATCAATAAAACCTATCCCATTCCCTCAGCCCTATTATCTGCCAAGGAGTGAGGAAGAAAGCAAAGACTATAAAATATTCGGCGGAGAAGCCCAACAGCTGACTAAGGTAAGACACATGCTTTAAAATACTGCCTAAGGCATATCATGGTCTAAAAATATCTCAAAGCAATTTAGGAGATTTATGAGGTATATAATAAAGCAAGAAAAGTAAAACCAGCTCTGTTAGCTTAGTAATAAGAAAATGAAGTTGAAGAAACAGTAGGTTTTGTCCAAACAACATCTGTCAGAAGAGGTTTTCTTGAGCAGCTCCATATAGTTTGGGTTTTTAAGCCCATTTTCTTTTTGCAACTTCCTCTCTCACAATGTGCAACTGTTTATAATATGGGAGGAATGGTGTACACCGTGACTTCCCCTGCTTTCTGCTAAACTGCATACAGCCATAAAACAAGCTCACACATTACGACAGAAAACAATGGGTGCCCAAATCAGCTAGCCCATAAGCCAGGAAGATGCACTTCTGCGTGTGTAATTTAATTGGCAGTAAGAGAAGATACTGAATGAAGGAGTAGTCTTTTTGAAGAAAACCCCCCTCATTTTTTAATAGTTTCCATTAAGTCCCACAAATTCTTTATCTTAGAATCACGATGTGCAGAGTCCTCTGACACGAGCAGGACAGAGAAGCAGTTCTAGAAAAACACTGCTTTCCTGATGAATTTCTTTGAGAAATGATAGTATTTGTTATGTATGTCAGCGGAGGCTTTTCTTTTCTTTCTTTTTTTTTCTTTTTTTGTAAGTAGTGGATTTTCATTTTGCTAAATTAAATTGTGGGCAGATCAAAGACATTAGGAGTTAAAACGATTCACATACAGTACTTGGATGAACAGGATACAATTCAGAATCTTTTATAAATAAAGGTTTCAGGAAGACCTCTGGTTTTTGCATTGGATTGTAAACTAAAATAGAATGAAAAGTAGAGTCAAAGATACTCTCTTTTTTTTAATAAGGTATCAAATGGAATCAGTGGGTACTGAACTATATTTGTATACTCTTTTTTTTTAAAGATTTTATTTATGTGTGAGAGAGAGAGAGAGGGAGGGGGAGGGGGAGGGAGAGAGAATCTAAAGCAGACTCGTGCTGAGTGTAGAGCCAGACGCGGGGCTCGATCCCACCACTGGGAGATGATGACCTGAGCCCAAACCAAGAGTTGGGTGCTTAACCAGACCTAGCCACCCAGGTGCCCCTGCATTTTTATATTCTAAAACTACACTTGCATATTTTAAAATTTTAAACCAAAGTGAATAAAAAATATTATGTAAATAAAGTGAGAACAAACATCTTATTCAGATTGATTTTTGAAAGGCAGGTCTGGAGATACTGACCCTGCCTTCCATTCAACTTAGAGTATCTGATAATCTATGGACAACTAGCAAAAGGTTGCAGTTCAGCTCAATTCCCATCTTATAAAACTGTTGCCCACTTGAGCAGTCTCTAATTCTTTGAATCCTGTGACAATTATGCCTGAGTCACTTCACCGAGAAGATAATGTAGGTGAATGTGAGTAGCTCTAAAACACCACATAAGATGGTGGTATTATGACGTGTCCTGACCCATGGCAGGTGCTCAATCAATAAAGGGTAAAAGAACAAATCATTCTATTTGTTACTTGTCTGATACAAGCACCGCTCCGCTCTTGAACCCAACTGTGTCATTCCTGAGAATCCAACTTACCTTCTGTAACAAACAAACTACAAGACATCTTAGAAGTAACCTGTATTCGAATAATCACCCAACTGGGAAATAGAAAACCCAGCTCCCACCTCTGCCAATGAATAACCTTGAGATCTTTGGACAGCCACCAGCCTGTCTGGGTCCTGTCTTCCTCATGTTTAAAATGAAGAATTTGGACGAGATGATCTCTAAACTACTGTCTGCTCTAAGAAGAGAAGTTACTGTTGATAGACAGCAATCCTTCAACTATTTCAGGACCGTGGCAAAGGAATAACTGAATTTGATACCAAACATATTTCAGGCAGATTACTGAGGAGGAATAAGAAGAAATTTTAAAGTTCTGGGTTCACTTGAGGGAGCCCTCTATCCAGAATGACTGTCTGCTTTATCATCTCACACAAGACAAATGTAGGGGAAAGGGGTACTATTAATAACAACAACGGGCATAAACTGGGACTGTCCCCATTCTGGGACATACGGTCACTCCACCTTCCTCACCTTGGATAGTTAAGAATTGGTGCAGACCAAAAAAAAAAAAAAAAAAGAATCTCAGTTACATTCAATTAATGTAACTGTCCCTACTTACCACCAACTTACATTCAGATAATAGAGCACCTAGTAGATGTTACAAATTTATTTGGCTTGCAAGTACATTTAAGTAAACACAGTCAAGGCCTACTTTATTTCATGCATGACCTCCCAGGAAGTGGCAGGAAACAAACAGAAATGCTGTCTTTTCTTTCTTGTACTGAAATAGTCCATGCTGTAGAGGAACAATTATAAAAATGCCGCTGACCCTGGAGGATGTCTCTTTCATCCTGAGCAAAAGTGTGCAGTGAGGTCCCAAAAGGAAGGTGGGGAAGACAGGTTCCCTGCCCCCACCTCACCCCCACCCCCGCATTGTGAGCCCCAGGAGCTCTGACTTACTTGAATCCCTTCGGCATCAGGATGCACTTGGAGTCGTGCTGGCAGGGGTTCAGGTCCTGGGCACAGAAGTCCAGCTTCTCCTCACACAACTCCCCTGTTAACACGGCAAACGGTGTTAGTTCACAGAGAAAGGTTAACAGGCTTCCCGCCAACAGGCTGTCATTGGCCTCAGAGGTGAGCACAGCTTGTGACTGGGGAAAAAATAAATCACAACATACGGAAGCAGACGATCCAAAATGCTGGTTATGCTGCTAAATAGGCTTATGATTTGGGACAACACAACTAGTGTGGTTTGTAACTAATATGAGCCCCTTTAGAATATATACTGGAATGGGGAAAAGGAAATCTGAATGCGTTTCATTTCTTTGGTTTTATTTATGCTAATTTGGGTGTTTTATTTTATTTATATATATATATATATATATAAATATAGTGTATATATGTATTTATTATATAAGGTATAATATTATGTTATATTATATAGGGTATATAGTATATACCCTAAGGATAAATGAATAGCTAGTGAATACTTACAAACTGAACCCATTCCTGTAACCAGCATCCACATCCAAAAACACACCATTTACCAGCATCCCAGAAGCCTGACCCCAAGGGTAAGTAACCACTATCTTAACAGTACCAAACATTAGTTGTGCCTGCTTCTGAATGCGACATAAATAAAACCATTTGGTATGTACCCCCCCCCTTTATGTCTGGCCTATCCTGTTGTTCTATGTTTGGAAAAACAGTCCTCATATCTTCATAGTCTCCAAGGTCTTATAAAGTCTGGAAGAGAAAGACTTTGTTTCTCTCTTATGACTTAATTGCAACAGCTCAACAGAATGCTCCTTAGTTATATCCACTGAGAGAGAAAAAAGCAAAAGGAGAGTCGATCAGAATAAAGGACATACAGTTTTTTCTGAGTATCGGCCAGCTCATAAAGAATACATTTTATCAATACATGAGACTTAAAAGCATAACCATGCAAATTCTAGACACTCTAGGTTGAATTATGTATCTGAAAACCTCTTAAGAATGTCTTTAGTTATAAATAATATGGTCTATTTTGTCTTAGGCCAAATATGATTTTCAGTGAGACTTTCCCAATCATTGTGTGAGATAATAAGTAACTAGAAAGATATAAAATTTAAAAGTTCTCCCCTTTGCTCCCTTACCTCTAAATCACTTTTTAATTGTGTTATATATAGTAAATGAATGAATAAAATGACACAGTTAGATGGAGCTTTCGATTTACAAGAAACTATTAGAACTTTGATTCATTTGAAGTGTGTGGATTTAAACAGCGTTAGTTAAAAATCAGGAGTTTGCAACGCATTCCTTTGTTGTAGGACTGTCCTTCTAAAGAAAAACTTTGCTATCTGGTAGAAAGAGCTGCTTAGCAACTCAATGTGGCATATTATTTGCACTTCAAGATCTGTATCCATGATGCAAATATGTAATTGTACTCAGTTATTCTATCAGTTTGATGTATGGTAAGTTAGGTTTTTTTTTTTTTTTTCCTGTCTCTTGAAGTGAACTAATTACAACCAAAAGTCTCATATATTTCTCCTACAAGAAGGCTATCTGTGTCTCTAGATTTGAGATACAACAAGGTTTAAACAACATCTACATGGTGAGCTATTTTTAAACAGGATTTAAAGTTTTCACTTTCAAGTAGTTTTATTTAATACTCCTTGATGGAATTCATTCATTATAATGTATCAGCCTACCATGATGAATTCATTTTTAGTTTTCTAATCAAATCTGTTCAGTTGGGTACAGGCTGTCTACAGTAGTCTATACACAAAGCAGTTCATAATAACCAATAATAGAGAGGGACCGTTTAAGATATATAATAAATAAAAACATGTATTTTTCACTCTATACCCAAATGGGAAATTGTTTTAAAAATTAAAAGAAAAGGGGACATGTTTAACTTCTTATTCACTTGGATCCAATCTAATCCAATCCAACCCAACCCAATCCAATCAAGCCAACCTAAACCAGGGTTGTGTTGAGGATTTACTATATGATACTGGGCTGGATTCTGCAGCCACAAGGACAGATGTAATGGGTTTTGCCCTCATTCAGCTCCCAATCAACCAGTAGAGAAAGTCTGAGCTGGAGATAGAACATAAGGAAATTCATCTCTGGGAAAAGAAATTAGAGAGTTGACCCTTTATTCTTCATCACGTGTTTCTTCATAAACTTGATGTGGAAAGGAGTGAGAAAGGAGGTGGTTCTAAAAACTTGTTGTCTAAACAGATTGGCCATTCTGTAGTCAACAGCTTTAAGACTAAACATGCTAATTTCAATGCAAAAAAAAAAAACCAAAACCATTGATAGCTGTTCCTTATAAAATAAGCATATAATATTTCTTATAAAATAAGTATTCCTTATTTTATAAGGAATCTATCTTATAAGAATAGCACAGCAACAATATTAACCATTGTTAAAGTCATGTATGAAAGTTCTTTGTGACCAGTGTGTAGCTACACATTTGACTCTGGTTAAGATTGGTTGATTACTTCAGAAGGGATTTATCTCCCTTTAAGTGTCACCAAATATTACAATACTAACAAATATTATGAAAGCATCCTCTTCATCCTTTTATTGCCTAACTCACTTCTAAAGCCAAATCTTGCAAGCTATACTCGTCTCCTGTGTCACTTTATGATTTTACAAATTTATCTCAAGTTCATGCCTGGGCTAATGGTGTTTCCTTTTGTTTTAGTAACTTTAATAAGTTCTGTGGCCAATTTTCCATCCATTATATATTCCTTCTTTATGAAATCTTCCTGAATCTTTTCAGCCACTTGTTCTCAATCTACAATTCGTATATGTCGTGTTTGTCTGTGCCTATCTTATGGCACATATATTGTCTGTATTCATTTACTGACTTAAGTTAATAAATATTTATATAGTTTATACACTCTGTATCAGATAGTTTTAAACACTGTACAAATATGGAGTCACTTAATGTTCATGACAACCATTTAATAAGGAAAGGTAAGATGGCTGCACTCTTTTGGGTGTCATAGATATTATGGTGTTTACCTCATTCCCTTTCTTTGACTGGAAGATCACTGAGAGCAGTATTCTTGGAATATTTGCCTTCATAATTCTATAAAGCATGACATGACATACTAAAATAATAGTTATTAAAAAAGATACAAGAGCTCTATCTTACTGATATGTATTCAACTTGGATCTCATTTTAGCATTTAGATATTTTTCTGTTTAATTTTTGCCTAATAATCACCCATCTTTAATAAGAAATAGTTTATGACTTTCCTTTAAATTTTACTTAAAATTTTCTCTGGTCAATTATTAAAACAAATGTTTTCATTAGACTATTTCTTTAATGTTTTTGAATTATATTGGATTCTGCTATATTGGGGGGAAGGCAGCTTTTAAAGTTCAAATACAGTCCCACAGGGGTGAAACTCAAGAGCTCAATATAAAATGGGAATTGTAGAAAGCTCCACAGATGAATGCAGACCTTTATATATATATATCTACTTCTCAACCATTAAAGAAAGTTTGGATATTTCAAAGCTGCACTGCTTTTCCATGAAGAATAGAAATAAAAATCACTAACAGTCATTCACTCATATGCTTTTAGTTACTACTGAAAAATTTCTCCTAACACTCACAATGTTGAATGAACGTTATACAATCTTTCTTCCTTTCTTTCTTTCTCTCTCTCTCTCCTCCCCCCTTCCTCCCTCCCTCCCTCCCTTCCTCCCTCCCTCCCTTCCTTCCTTCCTTCCTTCCTTTTGTATATACATGGTTACAGCTAGTACCAAATTAGTAAAAAAAAAAAAAAAATCAGGGGAGAATAATGGAAAATAAAGCAACTGTATTTGCTCTTTTGATGGTTCAAGGCCACCTAAGACAGTATCATCCATGTCTAGCTTCCTTCTTGAGATGATAAAGTATTAACTGATAGAAAGGAAAGGTAGAAATATTATTTATTCTATTACACATGGTTGGTGTTGTAATTGATTATCTTGTAAATGGGTCTTTATATTTTTAACATGGCAGCAGGAAAGATAAGTCAGCTCATTGGAGTGGTTAAGGGCAATGTAATTGAACACTGGTTAAATTTCAGTGCCCATGAACTCCATAATTTAGCTCCAACCCACTCTGATAGATCCCATGAAATCCTTTTTTTTTAAATTTGCTTTAAGCTCTATACACTTAGAAGTCCCCAGTGTGATTTCACTTTTAATTTTCCTTATGCTTGGAGTTTTCAGCTTTTTTCTTTCAGGATTTAAAGTTTTCACTTTCAAGTAGTTTTATTTAATACTCTTTCCTTTCTTTTCTTTTCTTTTCTTTCTTTCTTTCTTTCTTTCTTTCTTTCTTTCTTTCTTTCTTTCTTTCTTTCTTTCTTTCTTTTTTGGTGAGAATTAAAAAAAGATGTGAGAGAGAGAGACAGAGAGAGAGAGAGAGATCTATGTTTTGGAGAAGAAATGGAAATTGGTCCAAAAGGAAGCCTATGATTATTTCTTCAGAATAACAGAGGCTAGTGTATGATCTGCTATAACTTGTGAAGAAAAGGTATCACATGTTCTAAACAGGTATCTTTTTTGTAAGAAAGTGACATCTAGTTCTTGGATCACCTCTTCCTGATTGTATCTCTCAGGTAAGTATGGCAGAGAGTCGAACTGGAAATGGTCAAGTTCCACAGTGATACTAGCACAAGCTGGGAGGAAGCAAGGCAAGAGTGAGGCCCACTCCCCAAAAGGGAATGGCTCCTCCAAGCCCACTCTTGAGGAGGAAATACGATCACTAATTACTGAACACATATAAATGTGATCTTTCTAAAGCATTTGATAGAGTGATAATGTGACCACATATCCTGGCTTGCTCAGGACTGCCCTGGTTTATACTTGTCGTCTCAAGGTCATTATCACTAGTGTCCCCACGCACTCACACAGACGCCCTGACTTGAATGGTAACTGTTACAGTCACCCTGTAGGTGGAATAGTGAAGCAAGAGCATCAGAATTAATGCTCTGTTTGGAGTGAGGAGTGAGCCAGCATAGAGAGATCCTAGGGAGTAAGTACTCTTAGTGCGTGAGATAATATTTGGGTTGCTGAGTTATTGCTTAAAATGGTCTTCTCTGACTTATTCAGTATAAAACAGTGGCTTAGTTAGTAGGAAAGTGAACTATTTTGTTGTTGTTGTTGTTGTTGTTGTTGTTGTTGTTGTTGTTCTGGGCCCCGATTCTTCAGTGGTAAAATGAACTTCAGGAATGGAAGTTGTGCAAGGTCAACTGTGGCTCTAAAAAATCTTAACCAAAAAACAAAGGAAAAGGAAGAAGCTTCTATAAAGATGGATAATGTAGATAGGAAGTTAGCAGAGGGAGCATCACCCTGAGCTACACAAAACATTATTGAATTCAGTGGTAAGAACAAAGTCCACATGTGCCTAGACCTTCTGAAGCTGTGATACTGTGATATTATTAAAATGAGGCAGAAATCCCAATGCACTTCGATGGTTATTGTGGGAAAAGGTACCCTCAATTGGCCTTGCCTCCTGCTTCATTTTACATCTATGAACCTAGCTGATTATAATACCTATTTTACACCTATGAATCTAGCTAATTATAACATTCCTTCCTTCTTGGACACAGTGGGGGGCCTTCCTTTTATCTCCATTTATACTTCTGGCATCTTAATTTAGCCTTTTGTTTACATTTCTTATTTACCAAAATTACTGAAGTAGTTTCAGAACTATTCTACTAACTTCTTTCATGATACCATACGGAGTAATCTCCCTATAGCTTTTTCTAATGATGATAACGAATTAGATTTTTAACACCACCATACACTGTGAGTGTCAACTCTGTACAAGGACCTGTGCTAATGCTAGGAGTAAAATGATGTACTATAATTACAACAACAAAAAAATGATATTCCTGTTCTCATGGAGCTCATACATGAAAGGGAGAGGAGAGAGATACTAATCAATAACTTCAAAAGTAACTATAAGATTGCTTGTGTGATAAAGTTAGCATTAAGCACATGTCCTGGTGCCGTAGGAGGGAGACAGACCATGCGGGAGGTGTTCAGGAGGAAGTGAGACTGGGAGGTAAAGGTGAAGGGGGAGAGCAGAGTAGTGGCAGAACCTCTAGGCAGAAGGCTGTATGCATGACAAATCTTAGCTCTGACAGACTGGGAGTGAGCTTGGGAAAGCAAGGTAGCCGAGAGGGCCACAGAGGTTGGCAGGGGCCAGGTGGTAGAATGCCTTTATTCCATGAGCAATGGGTACCACGGAAGGGTTTTAAGTTGGGGGTGATCAGAGGATATCTGCACTTTGAAAAAAATAATGAGATAATCTCATTTGAAAAGAACATTCTGGCTCCATTGAAGGATGGACTGCAGAAAGGCAGATAAAAATGGACACGGCACATGATTCAGCTTGCACTCAGATGGTGGTAGATGAGATGGATGGCCCAGAGAGAGGATTAGGAAACAAAATTTGTGAATTTGTGATGGGCTGGATGAGAGCAGGGCAGGGAAGAAGAGGTGTCTCAGACTTACAGGTTTCTGGTATATGTATTTGGATGTATCTTTCAGTGACATTGAAAACAAACTGAGGGTTTGGGAGGGAAGAGGGGTGGGGGGTTGAGTGAGCCTGGTGGTGGGTATTGAGGAGGGTGTGTGTTGCATGGAGCACTGGGTGTGGTACATGAACAATGAAATGAATCTTGGAACACTGAAAAAATAAAATAAAAGTAATTGGGAGAAAAAAAAAAAAAGAAAACAATGAAATGACCAGGTTTTCTGGGGCAAAACCAAGAGTTTAAGATGTAGTGATGTGGTATTATGGGTTGAGTTGTGTTCCTATTCTTTGTCCCCTAAAAAAGATATGTTGGAGTCTTCTGGTAGTTCAGAATGTGACCTTATTTGGAGATGGCCTCTTTGCAGAGATAATCAAATTAAAATGAAGTCATCAGGGTGGTCCCTTATCCATTATGGTTGATTTTTTTTTTTTTTTTAAAGATTTTATTTATTTATTTGACAGAGAGAGAGATCACAAGTAGGCAGAGAGGAAGGCAGAGAGTGAGGAGGAAGCAGGGTCCCTGCTGAGCAGAGAGCCTGATGCAGGGTTTGATCCCAGGACCCTAAGATCACAACCTGAGCTGAAGTCAGAGGCTTAACCCGCTGAGCCACCCAGGTGCCCCTATGGTTGATGTTCTTATAAGAAGGGAGATATAGCAGAGAGAAAAGACTAAAGAGACACAGGGAGAAGATGACCATCCACAGGCCAAGGAGTGAAGCCCACAAGAGATTTTTCCCTCAGGACCCTCAAAAGGAACCAATCCTGCTGACACCTTGATTTCAGACTTGTAACCTCCAGAACCATGAGACACGAAATTTCTGTTGTTTTAGTCATCCATTGGTGGTACTTTGTTATAGTAGCACTAGAGAAACCAATACAGGTGGTAAATGCTAAATTACTAGAGGATTATAGTAGAGAACAAAACTTTCAATTTATGCCATTATTTCTTTGCTTTCTTTTTGGCTCTTCTGTTTCTTTTCTTATTTCATTTCATGTGACTTCTTCTCCTTGGCCTAAAATTTTCTTTTAGGTCTCTGAGATTCTCTAACGGAGTTTGGAATAAATGATGCATAAGAACAGGAAATAACCCATGATCATGATCTCTGCAGTGCAGAAGAGTCAAGGTCTAACAGAGCACAGCTCAGTAGATGGGCTCTACATTTGTTGTGGGGACTGGAAGTCTTTCTGCAAAGCACTGAGTCTATGTGGACCTGGACCAAACCCTTCTGTCTCTCTCCAAGGGGAACTAGTGTTAACAGAGAGGGTTTGTAGGATAGATGGCCCCCAACTGTAATGAAGATTCTCCTCCCCTTAGGGAATTAAAGGCAAGAAAGGCCAAGAGAATCACAAGCAACTATGTCTTGTAGAGAGGGAAAAAAGTGAGTCCAATGTCTTGTTTCATCAACTTTACAGTGAATATGGAGATTGGCTTGAACTTTTCAGAGAGATACAATTAATAACTACCAACTATCTACATTATTATTTATTTTAAAAATAATAAGTTTTATTGATTTAAATTATTTGAAAGACATCAAAGTTCATGATAACTGTAGGATACTTGAGTTGAATCTTGTCACTAATAATTTACATTTCCTTCACATATTTAAATTTCTTAACCATGCTTTTTCTTAAAAAATACGTGTTCAACTCATGACATCATTGAAAACTTTTAGTCATAGTGATTCTTTGGAAAATCAATGAATAATGAAGATATGCAGTCCAGGGGAGTTGACATTAAATGGTTTCTGAAACTAGTAAGTATATTATAAAAGGCAATCAACCACTAATACTAGGATTAATTCACATGTACTCTGGAGTAAGAATTTCTTATTTGATCAAAAATACAAAGTTGCTTTAGTTTAATAATTTCATAATAAAATGTTGGGGAGAAATATTTTGAGATAGATCCCCAGACAATGATTAAAGAACATGCATGATGAAGCATGATGAAGTCCTTACTCTGGAGAAGTGTCAATCTGGAAAAATGAGAAGAAAAAAAGATGCCTAGTTTTCCAGTATTCCTTGGGTTTCATTTAGTGACTGAAATATGGACAGCATCCCAGCTTACAGACTGGTTGAATGGTTATATTTTTATTTGTTATAAAATACAGTCCCCAAATTCATTTTTACCCCTAAAAGGATTCCTCCTCTTGCTAAGGTAAACTACGCTTTCAGGAAGAAGGTATTTATGAAGAGTTAGCAGATGGACAATTAGTTGATTTCTATCTGCCAAGCAATTTGAGCAATAGCATGTCTCACCTGGGCTTATTCAGTTCTCAAAGTCTGCTGAGCAGAAAAGAGATTGGTTATTTGGTCCCTGGATTAGATTTTCTGAAATTTTTCCACTTCAAATCACTCTGTTTAAAATATTCATTTGTTTTACACTGATAAAGCAATACAGGAAAAAGTACATTCAACTTAATAAGTATCTCATTTTAATTTTTCCAAAAGTTAAAAGTTTTAAATTCAGGTTGAGGATGTCTACAACAAAAACAATGTTAGATATGGGCACACAGCATTGCTGGAACACGTAACCATGGCTATTTCTTGATAACGTAACCAGATTTCATTTCTTTTTTCTCTGAAACCAAAAAAAAAAATGTCTGAGTCCATTCTGGGAATCATGGATGTATGAAGGAGGAGAGACAGGTTCTGGGGCTGACACTGCAGGCTGTTCTTGTTCCTATTTAGAAATTCTTACCAAACTTGTTTTTTATTTTTTAATACAAAAGGATCATTAATATTGCTAATAATAGAAAGGGAACTTATGACAGTAATCTGAATAACTGAACCAGGATTCTAATGTTAAATTTAATCTGTTATAACATTTTCAAATATACTTGTAACAGGGGAGGAAATCTGGTTGAATCCCCAGGACAGAGAGTTTTGGAGGGTCAAATGCATCATTCTTCAAATATCTGCATTTTGAGTTCTTGCTTGGCTCAGGAAAATCCTGAACAAATGGTACTAATTTTACCTTATTTGAATTGGTATAGCAAGGGAAGGTATCAAAAACAGCCACCCGTTGGACAAAACAAAAGATTTAATTTCTGATAAGAATACTACTTGAGGTCAAAGGATATCTTGATTTATATTTTTACATCTCTTTATTCCCATTCCATTGACTAGCAAATTGCTGGGCACAAGCTAGATACTCAATGGCTGCTGAATATGAAAGACAGCACTTATTTGATTGCTTTTCAAAGGAAAATCTTTAAAAACATTAATGAAGGAGACCTAGGTGGTATAAAGAACAATGTAAGGAGGAACAGAGAATAAGGAAAACCAGTAGCAGATCTGTGTTCTGAGAACGCAGCCTGAGGTGCACCCTTGCAGGCTGGACTAGATACACAGACTGTGGACTCTGATATCCCTGTAATCTCCTCTGACAAAGAATGTTCCAATTGGAAACGGAGAGTGTGAATTCAGAAATGGTAGAAGTCTGCATGTCGGCACTCAAGTGGCACGGTTGAAAAGGTAAGATAAATGAACCTAAATGTTTCTCATGACCAACGTTGTAAAATTCCATCTAATTCCAGTAAAAACAACAAAACAAAAACAAAAACAAAAAAACAACCCTGTGCATTTCCCATTTGTTCTTTATTTGTATAAAGAAAAACATTTCTCTTTCCTCCCACAGATCTTTCAGTGTAGTAAGGAGGTTGATGAACTGAGTAGAGGGTAGGATGGGATGATGGGAGTCATCCCAGGAATTGTTAATTGGACTACACCAGAAAGAAGAGCATTTCTATTTTCTCCTCTTTTGCTGAACCAGTCCAGCCCTGTTTGTTGCATCTGCTCAAGGTGATAATCCCAGGCACCAGAGCACATTAACATGAACAGCTGCTTTGTCTCCAATCTGAATATTCAGTATACTTATCAATGATGATGGTAATAATTGATAATTCAATCACTGAATTGATAATTCAAGTCAATAATTCAATCATTAACAGTGTGTTGTTTTCTTTCTTTCTCTTTCTCTTTCCTTCCCTCCCTCCCTTCCTCTCTTTCTTTTTCTCTCTTTCTTTCTCTTTCCCTTTTCTTTCTTTCTTTCTTTCTTTCTTTCTTTCTTTCTTTCTTTCTTTCTTTCTCTCTCTCTCTCTCTCTCTTTCTTTCTTTCTCTTTCTTCCTTTCCTTTCTTTCTCTCTTTTTTCTTTCTTTTCTTTTTTCTTTCTTTCTCCCCCTCTTTCTCTTTTTCTCTTTCCTGTCTTTTTCCTCCCTCCCTTCCTTCCTTTTTAAAGAGCCAACTCTTCCTGAGGATCCTTTTTAATAATACAATGCTTTAAAAAAAAAGATTTTATTTATTTATGACAGAGAGAGATAGTGAGAGAGGGAACACAAGCAGGTGGAGCTGGAGAGGGAGAAGCAGGCTCCTCGTCGAGCAGTGAGTTCAATATGGGTCTTGATCCCAGGATGCTGGGATAATGACCTGCACCGAAGGCAGATGCTTAACGACTCAGCCACCAGGGATAAAACATTATCCCTGTTTTCCAGACACCCCAATATGATGGTTTCTTATTTGCATTTACTATATTAAAATTCATCCTTTTATTAGAAAGTTCAATGACCTCCAAAATATGATCAATAAACTACCCAGATCCTTCCCACTTATCTAAACTTAATTCCACTGGTTAAATTTCTTTATAAGGAAATGACCTTGAGGGGCTGTGAGTTCTTGAAGATCCAACAGCCACTGATAAATGTCCTCTGGATGTAAAAGGTGTGCAAAATGGGCCATGTGCAGACTAACCTTATAAGAAGTGGTTAATCATAATTCAAAATAAGAAGGCTCAAGAAAATATCCAATAAATGTGGATAATAAGGTGTCCCAAACAAGGAAAATCATTTTATGTTCTCACTTTCGTTCTAAATAAGATGCAATGGGTTGCTCCAAAATGTTTTGTTTGCCAGAAGATTTGATTATCTTTCATTCAGAAAAGACTGTTTTTACTTATCACATAGTAAAGTAACTATATTATGCTGCTATCTTTCTTGGGGTATGAGAGAGGAAGGCGTTGTACAGGTCAAATAACTGATCCCAACTGAACTCGAAGTGAAGAAACAAAGCCGAACAGTTCACCTGGTAGACAAGTTAATGTTTTATGCATTTGACAAAATCATATTTGATGCTTAGCACAGTGCCCTTCGTAAGCTGTTTTCTCAATAAATATCTTTTGAATTTTTAAAATGAAAAACTTACTTCTTCCCAAACTAAACAAAAAAGGCATTTTTCAGCACTTCCTCATTGGAACATTGGGCTAAATAATGCAGCCAATTCCAACCACTATTGAAACTGTAGAAATATTTAACTCTGTTTTCAAAATAAATAAGTCAAAATTAGGTTGAATAAAGCTTGGTTAAGCTAAAGTGTTGTTTTGGGCTTACTGGGCCCTGCCTACTAACTAAAGAGCAAATAGGACCTTGAAAATGTTTTCTGAGATTCAAATTTAAGAAGGCTTTGAAAGGTAGGAAGTTGAAGGCAAACCACATTATCTTTTTAGGCTCCCAGAATATTCTCTCTAGTTAAAACAGACTGCAAGCATGATTGTAGCGCTATTGACTTTGACATAAAGTGTTATATATTTTGAGGCAGATTTAATAGCAGAAAGAGTCATTGTTATGAAGAGATCATAACAATTTAAAAATATGCACAAAGCCTAAAAACCAAAAAATAAAAATAAAACAGTGAAATCCAATAGTTCTTCAGCATTTAATATTTCCTTATACTTCATTCAAAGTCAAGTAAGGGGGTAAAGAGAACAAAAGACATTTCTAAAGTCTTTCCATTTGAAATGTGCATAGAAAACAGAATTACAAAATAATAATTTAGAGAAAGATATACTGAAAAATATGGAGAGAGAAATCTCCTTCACACATATAATTTACTTTATGTAGGATTTTCTCTATTAAAATTCTCCTAAGAATTCTTACGCCATTATAACGGCAGCCCCTGGTATTTCTGAAGTATAGAAATTTAACACTGTAAGGTGTTTTCTCATATATTCTCCCATGTTATTCTCAAACACCTATATGAAGGAGGACAGAAGTCATTATACCTGTTTTCCAGACCCCACCCCCCCCCAAAAATGCAAGAAGTTCCAGAGTTGATAATATTAATGCCAGGATAAGAAATCTGAGCTTTTCCTATTAGCTACACAAATTCATCAGTACCCCACATGCCCCATATGATGGAAGGTAGCCTAATCATCAGGGGAAATAATTAATTAATTGTGCAGGCATTGATTAGGCACTTTTTTTTTCATATGTAGATAAAATAGACTGCCTGTACCTGAATTTTGTGGCTACAGCTTTACTCTTTTCAAATGCACATAAAAGACAATTATATACACCAAGCTGAAGAGAGAGCAGAAGAGCTTGTTTACCATAAACGATTGGCAAAGCCACTATAGAATGTGAAAAGATTCCAACTGGAAGATAGCAGCAGATAGATAAGGGACTGATTCCAGTGCAAGGCCCACCCAAAATTACAGGGCATGCCTTAGGGTCAGTTAGACATTAGTTTGCATTTGGATCCCTACTTAAAAGGTATGTATGCTTGGGTTAATGTTTTCTCATTTTATACAAGTTATTGCTTAAATCCTTATTATTCACATCTACAGTGTTCTTTTATGTTGACAAGAGTCATTTAATTATGAAGTTTCTTTTTTCTGTAAGAAAGCTCCTCTCTGCTATAAAAAAGTGGACATTTAATTTCTAGTTAAGTTTCAGATTTAAAAATAGAGAATAATTCAACTGCTTTTCCAACAAAGTCAACAGCATATTCTTGGAAATAGAAGGCACCTTTTATAAACATAAGCATGAAATTTAGTCAATATATGAAACCACGTGGTGATTTAAAACACTAGCACACTGCCAAGCCTGTTCCTGAGAGCACATATAACTATTTAAGGACATAGTCCTATAACAGAACTATTGTTAGTTCTATAGTACTATTGCTATTGTGTTTCTGAGATAGAATCAAACCTTAAACATCCCTTTCCCCGACCACCAACTGCTTTACTTGTAAAAAGAATAGAGGACATTTGCCCAAGCATAGTATTGGATTCATTAATCCTCTGAGAACTGCACAGGCTATATTTTAATATTCTAAAATATGAAGTCATTTTTTTCCCTGTTTTTCAACCTAACTCTGTACATAGCAAGTGACCAAACACAGCATATCACCTGAATAACACGACAGAAAAAAATGAAGTCCTTAGTATGCAGAGGCAAAGAGAGCTGCTCTATAATTTATTCCATGTTAGCCCTATCATCTTACCACAAGTGCTTTGCATACAATGGGAAATGTCAAGACAAGCACATAGTGTGCTCCTCTTAGGATGCTGTGCCTGCACGTGACACATGAAGACATCGGTCAGCTGAATAAGTAAAAATCCAATGTTATTAGTAATCTAATATTACTAATGTTACTAATAATACTAGTATTACTAATTTCTGAATCTTTAAGATGGAATTTCACAAAGATTTCATGATAATTCTCCAGAAATGCCTATTACTGTAATTACTCTAGGACTTTCTTTCCTGGGCCCTGATGTTTTTGGGGAGCTATATGGACCATGTTGATTGTCAATGATTAGATACGGCTCTTTTTATGATTTGAAAATACTGCCTAATATGACGTTCTATAATGTGTTTTGACAATGTGATTCTAAAAATCATCCTTTTGGGCTTTGTGATATTTATTTTATAAAATGTTTTAACAAATATATACATCTTCCAATATTTTCCATGTTTCAAAGTACTAAAGATGTTAGTTTAAGGTTATGGGAAAACCCTCACTACTTAAAATTTTTTCTATCGATACCCTATCTACTGTACTGAATGACCTATGTTTTTCATTGTAAAAACAATTCCTGTTTGTGTTATCTTTAAAAAGTAAAAGCATACAAACAAGTAGAAAGTAGGAAATAATAGTCTTTCTTTTCAGCCACCCCTTCTTCCCACTCAGAGAATTTCTTTCATGGCTTTCTAGAAATTGATAAAGTGCACTTCAGATGCCCTTTTTATGGTGTTTGGCATAGCTATCCATATGTCAAGGATCCGAATGACTGATCTGACATATTGATTTCAGATTTTGCCAACATTTCTTTTACCACACACACACAATGAAATCTATGTAGCTTTAAAAGAAAGAGGAAAACTCAAATGAAAATCATAATAGACTTAAAAGGCAACTAACCTTTTTCCACCTCATTCAGATTAGCAGCTGGCAGCGACAAAGACAGAAGAGACAAAAGACTTTTTACATTGCAGTACAACGGCAGAGCACATGAAGCCAATGCGTAGCAGTAACAACAGAGAAGCCAAGGGTGAGAGCAAACAGAAGCAAGGCTTAGATTTCTTACCTACAGCCGGGCCAGACGCACAAACATGGAGTAAACAAGGCAAGAGGTAAATGCCATCACAAGGAGCGAGAGTTCTGTGTCTAAACCAGTTCATTTAACAACCAGCAGCACTACTTGTTAAGATGGGAACGTCATGATTTGTGTGTGGAGATGTGGAAAACAAAGGAATAATGGTACAAAATGGAAAAACTAAAATGGTCTGGATATTTTTGACAAACTACATTCTAAGTCTACATGCCCAATTTGTATGGAAGCTTTCATTCACTGGATTTATACAACCCCATCAATGCTACTGTGGTTTACATTGTGATCAATGTTGTGTCATCTTTGTATATGGTCCCATGAGAATAGTGTTAAGAAACATCTTGACAGAATTGATCCAGAGCTCTGAGTCTTACGAAACTTGCAAAAACATATTTTTCGATTCAACACCTCAAGTTCATACCAGAGCGTCAGAACAGGTGTCAAGTTTGTCACCATTGCAGGGATGCCATATTTACAATTTTCACTTTTATAGGTTTTGAGCCTACGTAATTTGAGGGATTCCTTGAAAATATAGCGCCAAGATAAGTGCTGCTTTTAGGACGGATATAGTCATGATTAAAAACAAAAACAAAAAATCTTTCAAGCTAGAATTAAAACCCTAGAGGGAATTTTTAAATTGTTTGTTTAATAATTCCAGAGTCTTACTTTCTGAATCCTTAGCACTGTACGGTTCATTTAAAATCACAGTGAATTAAACTTTCCAAAAATTAACCTTATCCGAAAAATACTAGCAACTAATAGTCATGTTATACAACTAGAAGAACAGATAATGGGTTGGGTTAAGTAGGAGAGAATCATTTTGATAGCTCAGGCGGGGAAGGCATAGCAAGGATTAGATAATAAAAAACAATATTGACCCTTAAAATTTATGTTGTCAATCCCTGCAGCAGGAAAAAATGGTGAGTTTTCTCCTTTAATAAATCAATAACTATTTACTGTGATGTTTTGGTCACAAGGGTTTAAATAAATTTAATTTCCCAATAGTGGTTCATTTTGTTTTGGGTATTTTTAGCTCTATTTTATAGCCTGCCCATCACATCATGAGTTCTCTGTTGGACTGCTTTCAGATCTCTGAATTTTTTCTGTTTACAAGATTATGTCCATTTCTGACTTTTGACATGGGTGCCAAATATAAAACCTTTCACCATAATAATTTACAACCTTTTCCCATGAAGTTCTATTTGTTCCTGCTTAACAGTTCCCTTTCTCATTGTTTGCCTTTGGCAGTAAAGTAAAACATCTCCAAACAGAAAAGCAACTTATGACTTGAGTGATTTTTAAGCAACGACAACATGATTATATTCCCTGAGCACAGCAGGGGTTTCTTTTCCCAGGTCTCCTACTCATTAATCAGATTCCAATCTTAAATCTAAAACAATTCAGTCGCCTTATAAAAAAAAAAAATTCTTCCCTCACTATAGACTTAGATGAAGCATGATATGTAACTCTAGAGTCCAATTTATGCTTTCCTATAATTAAGGGCTACTTATGTGCCACTGATTTCAAAATTTGCAGATGGTTGCTTGATATTTTGTAAATGAGCTCGTTTCACATATGAACAAAAATACTACAGCTAATGGGTGGGTCACAAATATGCCTCGTATAGATATCTGCTCTAATGCCAAACTGTCAAACTCTTTGTTGACCCCAAGACCCAGCCCAGTTATAGTGGTAATACCTTCACGTACTGTAGGCTGTGAGCTTTCTACTGAGTTCAATGTTTTTGTTTATCCTTTGCCCATATTAAGGCAAACCAATATTTGCAATTCCTATGACTAAAAACATGTCAGTCTCAGTTCTTATTGAGAGCCAAGTGACTCTGGACAGATAGTCATGGTAGATTCCCATATGACAGCTTTTAGAGATGTCACATTTTGGTTAAAAAGTGGCTTTGTTAAGCCTTAGGGTTTTTTGATATGTTCCAAAGACCTGACAGGGAGATGAGGCTTCATGATACTTCTCAGAGGAAGGGGCATTGCACTGAGTCACTTGGGATGGAGAAAACATGTTCTAGAGGAGCAGGTGTAGGAAGGAAACTTGGAAAATGAAGGGAGAGAAAGTAAGATAATATTCAAAAGAAATGGATTAGGAATAAGATACAGCAAATCTAAAGCCAAAGCAGGTGGACCACTCCAAACCAACCAAGAGGAGTTTGCCACCTGATGTAAATTATCATTAAAAAGGTGTGTATGAACTGAATACACAGTGCTTTCAAGCCTGGGGTTTCATCAGGGGATATAGAGAATTCTTGGTTTCCATGCTCAGTACATTGGCTAACCCGAGTGTGCTTGAAAAGCCTGGGTCCAATTTGTCCTGGTCAAACTAAGACCTTTCAATAATGATTAGGACAATGATCGAAAAACAGAATTATGCCATCTTGAGAAGGTACTAGGTAACAGAAGTTAGTGCAAACATTGGGCTTCTGTACGAGTCTAACCTAGCTGAGCCAATAAAACTCAGATTCTCAGGGTAGCCCCAAGGAATCCAGAATCTGTGCATGGAGGCCAATGGCAAGTCTCTGAGGCATGACACAAGTAATATTAGTGTGAATGTGAAAGCTACGGAGCACCCACACTTCCCAACCATTTCAGGATGGGTACTTGCTATCCTTTATTAATGTGCAATATCAAGGAATTCAAACTAACCATCAAGGGACCCAAGGGCTGTATATTGTGATAGAGCAATTAAGATACAACATGTTCACATTTCTACTGGAAACTTAATATTTTATATTACATGCTTCACTGGTGTAAAAAAATATATATATATCATGAAAGAGACAGGTTTGAAGGCACTCAGATAGATCTGGGATGTCAAAACAGAACACTTGTGTTTTACCTAGCATTTTCCTACCAAGAAAAGTACTTATTAAAATGCAAAGTTTCAGTGTTCCATACAAGCTTAAATTTCAATGCTATTCTGACAAATCCCTGGGAAAGCGGATCATACAGATGTGCTCTCATCTTTTCATGTTTAGAGATGTTAACCTCAGTCATCTAGAGTTATTTTACCCTCTGATATTCTTAACTATGCATTAAAATCATAAAAAAATACATGGTTAAGGAAAAATACCCATCAAAATGAAAACGGTAATTTTGTATAGAGTGACAGAATCTACTTTCCCGCCTTTTCTTACAGATAAAATGTGTAACGTTCTCCTTTTCTCTATCAACTGTAAAATGAATTAGTTTATTATAGAAAGAAGATTCTAACTATTTTGCTTGTTATTCATAGCCCCCAAAATCAATCAAAACAGATACTCTGACACAACAGGTGTGTCTAACCCCGACATTGCTGCTATAATAAATTGGTTTGTGCAGGGAAGTTTACCAGTTCACAAAGACGTAGGAAATGTGTCACCCCCAGATACAAAATGTCCGAAAAGAAGTTGATAATCACAAGATTATTCAAAGTGCTCAATACCTTCCGGATTACATTTTATTTTGAAGAACACGCTGGACACAAGTAATTTCAAATGTCTGGTTATGTTTTGACTATGTGGAAAAAATGCCCCTCCTTTTCACCTACGTATTGGTGGGTTGGTTTGCACAAGAGAAATGCTTTGCATGAAAAATGTTACACAACTGTGGGACCAAAAGAAGCTTCAGAATGATAGCTTCTTTTTCTGCTGGATAGCATGATTGTATGTATGCCTGTGTTCTGAGCCTGCTTGGTCTTTCATTTGGTCGGCTGAAGCCCTCTTAACTGTCCGTTGTTCACATTATATCTAATTTTCAAAACACCTACCAGTTATTGACTAATACAATGGCTTCCTACACACACACAGCACATTGCCGGTGATGCTTTCAAACAGACACACTATTGATGGCACATAATTTCCTCCTCTTCCTACCTGTGTATTCAGGTGGACAAAGGCACGTGTAGTTATTAATTCCATCGACACACGTAGAGTTATTTTCACAGTCATTATCTTCACAGTCGTCAACATTGACTTCACAGTTTTCTCCTTCAAACCCATCAGCACAAATACACCTGAACACCCGGGGGAGAAAAGGCAAAAAAACAAACATGTTCATGCTGCCTTTTAAAACCATATGGTCCAAAAACTGAAAAAAGCTAAACGTACTCATCAATTACAGAGGTTTTAACTATAAGAAATTGCATTTTAAGATACTCTTAAATGACGTGTAGTAACAAGCATGAATTTAAGGCAGTATCCCCCAAATCATAAACAATTCGAAAAAGAAAATTTATGCCGGCTGCAAGATGGCAAATAATCCATACGCCAATAAATCCAATGTATTCGCAGGTCTAAAACACAAGCAAAGTTTATAGCCCTAGATATCTTAATCTCAACTTGTGCTTTAATAAAATGATTCATGCTTTTCTGCTCATAAATGAGGAGGAACTGATTCTGACTTTAAAAATTACAACACTTCCTATCCTAGCTATTATGTCTTCCATGTCTCAAAACAAAAAAGAAATATGAAAATAAAATTACATCTTGCTTGTCATCATAAAATGTAAATGTTCTCATCAAATGTCAACAAATACAATTTTTCAATGACAATAAAACACTGTACACTTGTTCTTGATAGAATCAGAATAATCTTTGGGTAGTCTTATGAAAAAGAGACCATTTCATAACAGAATGTAGAAATGAAGAATACTTATTATAAAATGTGGTATTTCTAACAAGCTTTGTAGTAGATTAACATTCTTATATGAAATTATTACTGTCATTATAGGAACTCTATTTCATAATTCATGAAATACATCTGAAGTAATTGTACCGTATGATTAAATAACTCCAGATTAAAAATGTTCACAGCATGATTGTCTACTCATTTTGTGGCCTGGAAATGAATCATTAATTTTCTGTTTCAGTGGGACCTACATCTTATCAATACACACTGTCTTAAAGCAATAGACAAAAGCAACAGATGAATATACGACTTGAAGTAGAGACTATTGGCTATTAATTAGGATAACAGAGCCACTACTTTGTCTCAACCTAATCTGAGTGCATGAATCATACCGCATGTACATGCATGTTTTAAAAATTTCTTGATTTTATAGCATCCTGAGCTGAGAACACTGTAATGTCTCCACTTGCTTTTCATATTACAGTATCTCTGAGAAGGACTAATACATATTGTCCTGATGAATAGATTTCTGGCATTCTTTTAAGAATAACACTCTTTGGTTTGAAAAAGAACATGAATGTTTCCTTAATTATTTTTGCCCATTGCTTCAGACAGAATATTATAGACTAATGACCTACCAGAATCCATCTTTCTCTCCTTCCTTTAAGTGGCAAGTTCCTCCGTGCTGACATGGGTTACTGATGCATGCATGAATTGGGACATCACAGTCCTGCCCCTAGAGAAAGAATGGCCAGGCAAAGCCAAGTATAAATAAAGGAAATCTCAGTACAGAGAGAAAACACAATAGAATAATGAAGACCCACCAAAGAAAGCTAGGTTTTCAGATCGAGTTTCCCTCAAAACCTTCTACTGACCTTGAAGCCATAGGGACAGGTACAGCGATAAAAGTCAACTGGATCATTGTTACAGGTGCCATCGTTTTTACATGGGTTTGATAAGCAGGGATTACACTTAGCTAGAATACTGACATCCACTGGACCTGAAAATTAATTAAAAAAATATAAGAAACCAATGCTTTGTATTTTCAGTTTTCTTATATTATTTAAATGCCTTAATGTAACAGTAGATTTCCCACCAAAAAAATCAGTCACATATCTGTATGTATTTCTCTTCCATGAATAGAACAGAAATCAACACCATCACATAATGTTCAAGAATGTAACAGAAGACCATCTCATTGAGAGGCATGGTGGGAGTGCCCGATGTCAGACTGGGACTATGGCTGTGAGCTTAAGTGGTAAGGACTGGATGCTAGTGATGCCAGCGTCACTGAGTCAATCACCTCATGGCCCAACTAGCTTGTGTGGATGTATTCCACGGCCATTGCCTGCACCTTAACTTCAGCCAGCTGTTATGGAAATGGCTACCTTTGATCTCAAAGAGGACTCTGTGTGTGGGGGGGGGGCATTGGGGGATGTGTGGGCAAATCTAGTGCATAAATAGAAACAAAACACATCAGTGCAATTAAAAATACAATAGTATGCACCTGCCCAGATATCATTAATCCAGCAGTAGTATTTTCACACAGGAGATAGAAAACAGTGCCACTTTTATGCATCTGGAAATAAACTAAAAATTCATAGCCTTTTGGTTCAGTATGTTAACACATTAGCACAGGCATGTGGTGGGTGAGATTTCTGTTTCTTCCCCTCCAAGAAGAAAATACCATCGAAAAAATCCTCACTTACAATCTCACCTTTTGGTATACACACTTGAAAAATCTCCTGATCCATGAAAGGTTTAGATTAAAGGCAGATTCATTTGCAGCCATTTTCCTTTGGTTGCACATATTCATTCCATAAATGGCTAACAATGTGGAAACTGTACTGTCTTCGATAAAATTATATTCCACTGAGGCTACTCTTGGCCATATTTCTGAGAGCTCATTAGACTGCTTCTTGGCAACCGATGAGGACAGTATCAGGGTGACGTATTCATATATATAAAATGCACATATTTTATAACGTAAACATTAATTATGTTTCTGCCATCAGCAATATCTCTGTAGTTCTTTATCCTCCCTGGAACAAGCACGGTAATTCTAGCTGCACAGTTCACCCATGTAACTTCCAGCAAAGTTATCTGAGTCGACCGTTTGGCATACCCCTCTTCACACTAATGCTGATCTAACTTTCTAAGGTAGCTGCACCCCACGATTGTAGGACTTCTGCTCATATAAACCATCGTTCATCAAATTTTTCTACAGATTGGAGTTCGTTTACATTAGTTTACTCACAGAAACAGAAAGAAAATGTGAATTATCACGGTAGTCATATGAACTCTGTGTATTCCCTTCCTCTGGGAATGACCAGTCCACATTCATATAATAGTTATGGAGTGAAATCCAAAAGAAGATACTGTTCTGTATTGGTTGGTTTTTTCTATTAACGAAAACCCTGAAATCTTTCTACAAAGAGATTCCAGTTTCTTTTTTAACCTCTGGAAATGGACGACAGTCCTGGGAATGATTGCATTAATGGAGAGGCGTGGTGTTTGCTTTCCAGGGACACCTCAGTCACTACAGAGGCCCTGCCAGTGTCCCCTTCATTTTGTCTGGGTGACCAGGGTAACTAATGCAGTTTTATATCAAATCACGGCTGGAAAATTGCTGGGATTAGGACCAAAGTGATGCTCAGAGACATTTAATTTCTCACCCCTGCCCCAACGTGTTTATCAAGGAAATTTAGCTATTTAGCAAACTGGAAAAATAAATGCTGGCAGTTAGTTAAAGCAGTATGTTAAATTACGGTAATACCCCAGCATAAATAGCCTGGCGTCTGCTAACCTCATCATGCTTGGAATCTGCAATAGAAAAGCAAGTAGTGGGTACCTCAGCTAGGGCAGAAGAGAGAAGAATCTAACTTGGGAAAAAGGCATAGGGGGAAATAGCTATGAAGGTACACAAGCAAAACAGAACATCAGCAAATACTGTAAACACTCATCTGGCCACTTCCCCAGACCTTGAGGAGTACTGTCCCTTGGTCTATTCCTGCACTTTCAACCTTGTAAGACTGCGGTTTGAATAGAGGAGTTCAAGGTTGGCAGTTTCTATGTTTATGCTGTGGAATGTGACATTTTTCAAAAATTATGTTTAATTATTTAAATGGGAATCCAGAGATTGTTTCAAGAAAACCAATTAAATACATTTGGAAGACTGTAATAGAGGATGCAGATATCAAAATTGCCAGCCCGAAGTAATTCAGTTTAGCACAGAGCCAAGATTGATTTAATAAATATCCACTGAACTATAGCTACTATATTCATCGATAAGCATTAATTTCTCCATTTTTTTCCAGGACCAAATTTGGTTTCCTATATAATTAATCCTGCTCAACTATTTTCATTACCTGGAATTTCTTATGGGTAAACTACATGAGATCATTGCCTTCTCATCTATATTCAGTTTAGTTGAAGGAATCAAAATACCACCCTTTCCCAACTGCACAGGCGCTTCCTGATCTATTTCTTAAACCTGTAAACTGTTTCTCGGTGGCATCAAAATTAGGATTATAGTTCTTAAATACTGAGTTCTAACTTCTTCAGGTTCCTAGAGTTGACTACCATATTTACCCTTCTACTCGCTTTTTCTTTGACAAACCCTTCTTTTAAAATCAATGCTTCATAGATAATTTATTTCAGTTCCTGAGGTTGAATGAAGGGTAGCTAATTCAAAAAATGTTTGTGAGTTATCAATTCCAAACAGTCTCTAATATCCCCAAGTACCATGAAAGGATATAATTCTTATTGATTTTGTTTTTATTACTTATTTTATTTTCTCATTTAGATTATGATTCCTTCTAACTAAGCATCCTTCCTATAATGTGATTTTTACATCCACCTGGTTTATCTAAATCTGCTCATTTCTATAGTCTAAGCCCTCAGAATTTATATCCCTTGTATCTGGCTTTCTCCTCTCATTTATCTTCCTACCAATATATTGTTCCTCTTCTAAGTCTACCTTCTGTTTTCTCTTTCCTTTCAATTTGTGATTTATTTTCTAGCCAGGATGCTTTCTCTGACATCCTTTCCTGCAAAGTTCTTATTCAAGGGGAACGACATCTTTAATCCGTTTCTATAACAAGGAGATGATATCACAGCTAAAGAGTGATGCTAAAGTCATAGCAAAATGGTAAAAGACTTAGTACAGCTCATTAGGAAAAAACCAACACGGGTACAATTTTGCATTCTTGATGACTCCCAGATGAAGGATGTGCAGGGGTAAGAATTAGACAAGTCTCTTATCCAATGCAAGTAATCTCGGACAGAGACTCTGAGGCCCATCAAACTAAGTTAGCAACCTAGATTTGTTAGTAAGTGCATGGAGTTAGAGTAATGGTAGCCAACTCAGTGGGTTGCTTTAAGCATTAAATGAAATAGTAGTGAGTTTTGAGTACAAAATACAGTGAGAGCCAACACAGAAACCACACTTCCCTGGACTTCCAAAGAAGGTGGGTAGCTAAGAAGAACATGAGTGGCTTACTAAGAAGGAGATAGGAAGTCTTCCTCTGCTTGTTTGCTTCAATTTTAGCACAAAGGCAAACTAGAGGTTTTTATTTATTCATTCATTATAGGTTTCACTGAGTACCTCTGTCTATGCTAGGAGATGCTGAAATTTGGGAAAACTGCAGGGACTATTATTATCAGAATCGTGGGGGAATGTTAGGGAGCCCTGAGAAATAATTATCCATTGGGTAACAACACTTAGAGTTAATGATTTTTTTGTGTTTAAGGACTGCAACACCGATTTGTAGATTTAGCGTGGACAACCACCAGAAACATTATAATATTAAAAGGGAGCTTTTGTTCTTAAACTGCTGCTCGGCAAGGAAATACAGCTTGCTTGCTGATATGACCTCACCAATCTTCAATCTGTCCACCTGTCCATAGTTAAGTAGCCTCAAGAAATTTTAAACGATTGCTAACACATTGGCCTTTGTAAGATGTGTGCCACAGAGAAGAAAAAAAATCCTGTTTCAGGAATACAGATGTTTACTAACGTCACCGAAATGAAGGAGGGCAGTCTAGGATAACTAGGGTGATTTAAGACTCGGTCTTGACTTCAGAGGCCCTCTAGCATCAGCTGTATGGATTGGAAGTGTGTTTAGCTTAATAATTCAAAGGGAAAATGAGCCAAAAGTTTGGTTAACAATTTGTCTTTGCCAGTTACTTTAATCTTGAACAGACAAACTGCTGGACCTCAAATCCATTAAAGCTTGTAGGCAGACTTGCTTACTTGACTGAAATCACTAGCTACGCACCTGACACCAATATCACCACCCACCGAGAATTGCATTCTCACTTTGATTTATTACTAAAAGCTCCAGACACAAATTTCTAACTATATCCCAGAGTCTGCCTTCATTCTGGGATCCCTTGGAAATTTAAGTCAAATAAGAGAATCCTCTAGCACTGCCCTTGTATAAAGTCAAAGGTACATCAAAGACAACCCAGGAAAAATGTAGGGGGTATTTGATGTTGGGCATAATTAACTAAAAGGAGATTTTTATTTAAAACCCCAAAACTCTAAGCTCTGCTTGCTATTACATCGCTGCATGTCTTAAGTGTTAATATCAAATGCATATTTTTTAACAACATTCCATCATTAGGTCATTCATTTATCAAATATTTATTGAGGATCTACTTTGTGCCAGGCAGTAAGCTAAGTTTGGGAAGTTCAAAGGTAAGTGAAATTTCGAAGTCTCTGGAAAAACTTATAGTTCAATAGTACAGACATGTATAAACATCAACTATAGTTGCAAGTTGCGAGGGGATGTGGGAGATGAAAATGCATGTTTTGGAATACGTGTTTTAAGTTCCTGCAAGCCTACGCAGGGGAGGAATTCACTAGGTGCACAGAAATATTAAATCCGCAGTTTGTTAGAAAAATCACGGCTGATGTTTGAAGCTGTGAGATTGAAATCAGTTAATAGGGGTAGAAAGAGAACCTTCTCTATGTCAATATTAAAGAATGTAAGAAAAAGGTGTCAGCAAAGGAATGAAGAAAGATCAAAGAGAATGTACCAGGAGCAGTAGCTACCAATGTCTAAGATGACAAACAAAGAGGATGAAAACGAAGCCACTGAAATTGGCAAGATGGAAATCGCGGGAATCCCCAGAGTTTCACTATAGGGTTGGGGATGGTTGACAGATAATAAGGGGTTAAAAATCTTACAAATCTGTGTTACATAAATGATTTAACAAAAACACGAAGGCTGCATATTACACCTCTGGGATCACTAGGCTTGGCTATTTGCTAAATACACAGTGACCTCAGGCCAATAAATGAACTTCTTGAGTCACAGCTGAATGGAAAAGGACAATAATCATTTTATGGAATTTTATCATACGAGATTGAATATGGATGTACAAACAATATTTAAGAGCAGAATATGAATTGCTGGTTCTCATCACCTATTAATAGTAATGTCTGTTAAAATTTTCCCAGAGTTTTAAGTTTCCAAAAGTATAATGAAAAATAGTTCTTGTTAAAAAAAAAAAGAAAAATAGGGGCGCCTGGGTGGCTCAGTGGGTTGGAGCCTCTGCTTTCGACTCTGGTCATGATCTCAGGGTCCTGGGATCGAGCCCCGCATTGGGCTCTCTGCTCAGCGGGGAGTCTGCTTCTCCCTCTCTTTTTGCCTACTTGTGATCTCTCTTCTCTCTGTCAAATAAAATCTTTCAAAAAAAATAATCCTTGCTTGTTTTTTAAAGATGGTGCTTTGGCAACTAACTATGTACAAACCTGAATATATTTTCTTTGGCCAGTGAACAATTCATAATCCCCAAAAAGCTAAGTTTACTTCAAAATTATAATTATGTACTGGTGGTAATAAATTTGAAAATGTAAAAAGAATTTGACTAAGTTCTAAATATTACTTCAAAACTGATCTAGTGAACTTTTCATTACTTCTAGTTTGGGCTATATTATTATTATTATTATTATTTTTAAAATTCTTTTTAAGATTTATTTATTGGAGGAGGAGAGAGAGAGAGAATTAAAGAGAGAGAGAGAGAAGGGGGAGAAGGAGAGGAGAGAATCCCGAGCAGATCCCCGCTGAGGGTTGACCCCGACACAAGGCTCGATCCAGTGACCCCCAAGATCATGATCTAAGCTAAAATCAAGAGTCAGAAGCTTAACTGAGTGAGCCACCCAGGCACCCCTGGGCTAATTATTTACTTGCCTAAGTGACTAAGGACAATATTAACCAATAATTTTGAGACACAAAACAAAGACCTCAAGATCTTTAAGAATTTCTCTAAAAGGAAGACGTTGATCTTGCTGGAAAAAAAATGACAGTATTACCATATTACTGCAGAGAAATGTGGAATTTTCACATTTTTCACATTTCACAAGATTCTGGAATTCCAGAATCTAGAGGAACTTTAACACATAAAATTAGTGGGAGAGGTTCATATGGTGGTGAAATGTTGATAATCTTGAGATATGTAAAGGTCCCAGGTTTTCTGACCCTTTATCTGATCTTTATAAATGAAATAATGAAGGATGTCGAGCACCATATTCCTGCTTCTTTATCTGAGCTTATGACTACCAGAGATGTGTCCATTTGAGTCTCTTCCCCTCTGTTGTGTTCCGTTCTCATCTCCTCTTGACTCAGTATGAGAATCTCCTGGAGCCTAATGGACCTGGTGGTATCCAGTTACAATTCCATGATTGTTTGATTTGGATATATGTAATTAGGATGTTTTAAAAAATTTTTAATTAGCTAATTTATTTGTTTTTGAGAGAAAGAGAGAGAGAGACAGAAAAAGAGTGAGCACAAGTGTGGGGGGCTGGTAGAGGGAGAAGCAGACTCCCTGCTCAGCACTGGGTTAGATCCCAGGACTCTGAGATCATGTCCTATAGAAGGCAGACACTTAACCAACTGAACCACCCAGGTGCCTGTGTTATTAGTATCTTATATATATTTCTATTGCCAAACCTCCATATTGTTTTGAAATTATCTGTTTAAATGTATTTATCAGTAGACTATAAACCCCATGAAGACAAGCATCTTTCTATGTCTTGTTTAGGACATGAACACATGAACTAGTGTTCTCTTTTTTTTTTTAGATTCTTAATAACTTGGAACTGTGTCTGGTGTGTAACAGGAACTTACATAATATTTGGTGAATGAAAGAAGGAATCTATCATTCATTCCGCTAGACTGTTCATTCTTTGGCACATTTAAGTGTTTAAATAAATGTCTATCAAATTAAAGGTGAACAACTTTAGTTGTCTATATAGCTAAATATTTTTGAGCCAAGAGCAATAAAGAGAATATTAGAAATTAACAATATCTTGCATTCCATGGGGAGAGCAAAAATCTCTGTTTTCCTACAGATTGCTTGATCATTCTAGTGTCATCTGATATTTAAAAGATGAAGACTGGAAATTTGGGTTATCAAGAGAAGTCATGACCATTTGCTTCCCATTCAAGAATGTTCTAATCTGGGTATTAATTAAATATTCTCTGATAATCTATTTCATCCAGTTTATTTATTTCTGTTGTGCCCTGAAACTATATTATAACATAAAGAAATTCTCTGAAAATTGTAGGATAAATATTGTTAACTGAATATATTACTCAAAATAATAGCCTAGCCTTTCCTAACAGAGAAAACATTTAAATTATATTTATATATAGCCACATAAACATAGGTTCAATTAAAGGATATTCATCATCCTGCTGTAATTTGAAATTACATATTTACAAATATTAATATTAGGAACAATGTACTTACATGATTTTCATGAATAAAATAAAACATATTAAACTGGGATAACTATGGGAAAAGTTAAAATATTAAAAACTCAAATCATAAAATATTTAAAGAAGTGTCATTTCACTACTTTTAAGCTCATAAGACCCGTTAACTAAAAAACTCAGTACTCAATAGATTTTTTTTTGCTTTGTTTTGTTTTTGTTCTTTTTTACTCAGTAGATTTCTTAGAGTGAATTATTTTAATTAGTAGATTAGAGTACTTTGCCACCAATGCACTTATTATGAATAAAAATTTTTAGCAAAGCATATGAAAGTGGTTCAAAATTTTCATTTTCTAACTATGTTTCAATAGAAAAATGTCACTCTAATTTATATTGATTTGTATTGAGGATATTCTTTTTTTTAATAATTTTTTTTTTTTTTAAGATTTTATTTATTTGACAGAGAGAAACACAGTGAGAGAGGGAACACAAGCAGAGGGAATGGTAGCAGGAGAAGCAGGCTTCCTGCCGAGCAAGGAGCCCGATGCAGGGCTCGATCCTAGGACTCTGGGATCATGACCTGAGCTGAAGGCAGACGCTTAATGACTGAGCCACCCAGGCACCCCTGTATTGAGAATATTCTTATTGAAAATTATAAAGTAAACTTTAGTTGTAAACACTGGAGTCAGTGAGTCTAAAACTCTGGCTCCTTGTCTTAGCTGCTGAGTGAGGCTGAACAAATTATTTCATTGCTCTAAATTATAGTATTTTTATCTCCCAAATGGGGAAATAACAGTATTTGCTTTAGGAATGATACAAAGATTGCAAGAGAGAAGGATCTATGTAAAGTCCTCAGCATAATGCAAACCCTTGGTATAAGCTGTTGTTAGTAAATACTATTATTATTAGTAATAATATACTATACTACTATTACTACTAATAATAATAGTGGCAAAGACGCCATCTGAACTGTCATAAATCTTCAATTAGCAGAGTCTTAAGGAGACAATGAAACTTCACAATATTTTGACAAATATCAAGAAATGCTGGCAAAGGGCATTATGAGTTTCACCATTTGCTATCACTCTAAAAGCATATTAAGTTATAGAAAAACCGAGTAAAATCAATCTGCCAAATGCAATTACACTCTGTTTGTTGAGTTCCGCATGTTTACACTTCTTGTCCCTTGCTCTACACCCAGGTTGTCTGCTACCCAATCCAGGGTATGGCTTGAAACACAGGCAATCTGTTGACTTGAGAACTTCATGGATACCACACCAAACCACAGTTCCAGCATTTTCCTGTGCCACGGCTCTGTTTCTGCGGCACACCCCACACCCTTGACAGCCTGCCCCAACGACTGGCTTAGATACACCTGCACTCAACTTTTCACAGCCACTCTCTTCTGACACAATTTCTTCCTCTGAGCTTCTGCAGCAATCACACCATCCAACATGGGAGCCGGGAGCTGCGCCTGACACTTTCAGGAATATGGATGTACAAACCCCATTTCATTTTCAGGTTAAATCTAAATTAAATAAAATGAAAAATCCACTTCCTCTTTGCATTAGCTACCTTACAGCAACCACACATGGCCAGTGACTGCCGTATTTGATTACACCGACACAGAGCATTTTTATCATTGCAGCAAGTTTTATCACGCATCCCTGATCCAGACTAATATTCCCTCAAGTGTATTTCCATTCATGCCACACAAAGAACTAAACAAGATGCTATTAAAGAAAAAAAAAATATGTTGGGGCACTGGGATGGCTTAGTCAGTTAAGCATCTGCCTTCAGCTCAGGTCATGATCTCAAGGTCCTGGGACTGAGCCCCACATCTGGCATCCTGCTTAGCGGGGAGTCTGCTTCTCCCTCTCCCTCTGCTCCTTCCCTCAACTCGTGCTCAATTTCTCTTTCTGAAATAAATTAATTAATGAAAAAAAAGGTCAGATCAGTTAGCTATATCTTGATTTAAACAGTCATTTTATGTACGTGTGTAGGTTTGTATGTGTTGGACTTTTGAGAACGTGTAATAAATGATTGTGAACAATGTCCCTCAGAGAATTGAATGCTTTTCTCGTACATACAAAAGGATCTCTTTTTCTACTTTCTTTCTACAAAAGAAAAGTATGTAGCTTTTCTCGAATTTGTATTATCATGAAATATTGTGTAAAGAAATATCTCCAGGGAACTCTAAACTTTGAAAAACATACATAAGCACCAGCATTTTTCAGAAAGGAGAAAACAAGTCTCCCTGGGTACAGAGAAATATAACAAAATCAGTTTACAGTTTCTCAACTTGCCCATATAATCTTACTAAAATACATCTGCCCAATGATGATGCCTAAGAGAAAGCTTTGATGCCAGATTCTCTTTCCCTACCTCTCATTTGTCAATCTCCTGCCCTTCCCAAAACTATGATATGCCTTACAGACACCAGAAATTTTGGGGTACTGCCCCAAAGAAACATCTGGTCACAAAAGAATAATGTAAAACATTGGTTATCTGCAAAACCTCTTGCAATCAATGCATGTAATCTCAGAGAGGCATTTCCAATAAAGTTTTACTTTCAATTTTTTAAAAGATTTTATTTATGGGGCACCTGGGTGGCTCAGTGGGTTAAAGCCTCTGCCTTCAGCTCGGGTCATGATCTCAGGGTCCTGGGATCAAGCCCCACATTGGGCTCTCTGCTCAGCAGGGAGCCTGCTTCTCCCTCTCTCTCTGTCTGCCTCTCTGCCAACTTGTGATCTCTCTCTGTCAAATAAATAAATAAATAAAATCTTAAAAAAAGAGTTTATTTACTTATTTGTCAGAGAGAGAAAGATGGAGCACAAGCAGGAGAAGTGACAGGCAGAGGGAGAAGCAGACTCCCCACTGAGCAAGGAGCCGGAATCGAAACTCATTTCCGGGACCCTGGGATCATAACCTGAGCCAAAGGCAAACATTTAACCCAGGTGTCCCTCAATTTTTAATAAAAATATTAACATGCTGATAAATAATTATGACGTCCCAAGCAATGGTACACGAGTATTAATAACGATTCAGTTTTAAGGAACATTTCAAAACTCAAAAAGATTTTTGGTGGAAGGACATTTTAAAAATTCAAATTACATATATTTCCATACACACATTTTTGGAGCAAAAAAATGAGACAATTCTCCAAGGTACAAGAAATAGAAACTCAAGAAGAAAACCAGAAGTTCAAGGAAAAAGAACTGTGTGAAATCTAGAGAGGACCTTGTTTTTGTCTCTGTTAAATTAGCTGTGATGTTTAGATTCCATCAAATACATTTAGAAGAATGACAGAAGAGTTGTTTGTTGTTGTTGTTGTTGTTGTTGTTTTTAAGGGTGTGGCGGTGAGGTGCAGAGGGAGAGGTAGAGAGAGAATCCTAAACAGGTTCCTCATCCAGCAGGGCACCTGACCTGGGGCCTTGATCTCACAACTCTGAGATCGCGACCCTGAGATCATGACCTGAGCTGAAATCAAGAGTTGGGTGCATAACTGACGGTGCCACACAGATGCCTCTGGAAAAGTTTTGCTTCAAAATGTCAATACTTAGGGCGCTCGGCAAGCCACATCACTTGCAGCCATTTATGGCTCTGAAAAAGCATCAGGCGCCATTTAAAAAAATGCTTGGAGGGAATACGGTTTTCAGAAATTCCTTCTTTGATCAGTAAAACATTATCTTACATCACAACGTGGTGGTGTTTTCAAGTGTGATGATAATAAAATTGTCACTGAGTGCTTACTGTGTGTAAGGCAAGGCGTTTTACACATATGAATTCCAGTGATCTTTTCCCTAGCTGTACTGAGGAGTAACTGACAAATATAATTGTATACATTTAAAAGCTACGACGTGGTGACTTGATATACACACACACTGAGGAATGATTAATAAGACCAAAGTAGGGGCACCTGGGGGGCTCCGACGGTTAAGCGGCTGCCTTCCGCTCAAGTCATGATCCCGGGGTCCTGGGATCAAGCCCCATGTCGGGCTCCCTGCTCAGCAAGGAGTCTGCTTCTCTCTCTCCCTCTGCCTGCCACTCTGCCTACTTGTGCTCTCTCTCTATCTCTCTGTCAAATAAATAAATAAAATCTTTAAAAAAAAAATCAAAGCATTTGGCGTATCCACCTCCTCCTATAGTTAACCTCTGTGTGCTTGTGGTAAGAACCCTTCACATCTCTTAGCAACTTGTCAGCCTAATTCCGTATTATTAACTACACTCACCATGCTGGACATTAGATACTCGGAACTTATCCTTCTCATTCAAAGTCTGTGCCCTTTACCCTATATCTCCCCCATTTCCCCTTCCCTCCACCCCGCCGCCATCTACCCTTCTATTCTCTGTTTCTGTGATATCAGCATCTTCTTTACTTTTTTTTTTTTAATTTCACATGTAGTAACTTATCTAATCTTAACAATAATATTTTCAGGTATGTCCTACCCTCATCTCTGCATACACATGAGAGAACTGAAGCACAGGCTGGTTAAGTTATTAAACTCAAGTTATAGAACTATTGAAACAGGAAGCTGGAAACTCACACCACGACCCAGTGCACATTATGACCTACTTGGATGTTTTCCTACCTCAAATGTTCAAGTGTGGGAAGTTTCTCTTCAGCTAGATTTGCAAGCCTCGGGAGGCAAGACCGTACCATACACTTCTCTAAGCTCCACAATACTAGGATGTAGTTTCACACATAAAACATATTTAATAAAATCAAGTGCAATAGTGGTTATCTCTAGGTATTGTGATGAATGCGCATTTTTAGTTCTTGAAGACATACAATGTTCGTTATCGTTAACATTTTCCTATTTAGATTTTCTATGTCGGGCATAGATTATTCTTGTAATAAGAGAAGAAAAAGTATTTGTTACTAAGGCACTATTTAGAATCCACGGATACATGAAACAAAGGGAAAAGAAAGGGACACAACAAGCAAGAGACACCCACATCAACATGGGAGGCGAGTCAGAGGGTTTGGCCTGGGCTGGCTTCTCCTTACCTGGCATCAGGAAGCCACAGGGCCCTGGCAGCCCTGGGAGCAGGGCACGCGTTCAGACAAGCCAAAAGCAAAATATTGTACTTGTTAGAGGCTATGAGAGAAATTTCCAGAAATCGTGTACTCTTCATTTCGCCATACGTTTTAATGAAAACTTAGACATTTCCAATTAATTACTTCTGCAGTTTATTTAAGAAAAGCCTGGTTCTCTACTTGGGCTCCTCAGGTGACTGCTCAGTCCGGTGCAAGCAGTCATTAGTCATTAATTATTAAGGGCTTTTCAGCTATACCTTTGAGGTCTAGCAGCCATGTTTTTCCTTTTAAATTAATACAGTGGATTGTTACTTACAGAAGGACAAATGGTTAAAAATCATACCTTGACATGTAAATTTTTTGGAGGGAGTCGTGAGTAATAATTTATCTGCCATTTCTCCAGGGCCAGCACAGCGAGCGATTCCGGGTTCTTTGTATTCTGACTTTACCCAGTCCGATAACCATTGCATGTTACAATCACAGTAAAGAGGGTTGGCTCCAATTGCTCTGGAAAACAACACCACAGAAGCACACACACACACACAGTATGGATGTATTGTTATTTCCTAAAGGAACATAACTCAAAGTGACAGGAGAAAATCCCTATAGACTTATGGATAACAACTCAGAAGGAAATGGAGACATCGGGTATTCCCCATTTTCCTGAATTATGTGCAGCTGGGACTTAGGAGTTTGTCACCAGCCTCAAAATTTACCTGGGCTCTACAAGGTGTTCTTGTATTTGCAGAGACAGGTTTATATTGGGTACAAGCATACCTGACATGCAGATTAATACTTCCTTCTTTCGCTAATGATTTACGGAGGACCCAATCACTATGCCAGGTTTGGGGGCCGCAAATATAAATAATACATTATTTTTAACGCCGAAGGACTGCTTCTGGATTAACACGTTCTCAAACATGCAAATAATTTGCATTAGAAGTGCTACAGTAAAAGTATATGTGAGGTGACTGTGAAGAGAGGGTAACTTTTCTGGGAGACGGGTGGTTAAAAAGTCTGAGTGTTTTCATCACTAGATTCAAGGAGGTGGAAAAGGCTGGGAAGGATGCCTCAGGCTAAAGGACCTGTAAGAGTGAAGCCACCAAGATAAGAAAGGGAATGAAATAATAAAGATGCATAGAGCTAGTTTACCAGTGTGGATCTGGACCTTTACTAGATATCTGTCCCTTTACAAAGTCCTTTGTTTTAGAACTTGACTTCCCACTCCCATAAGCAGTAGCCGTGACAGAAAAAGTAATCAAGATGGTAGCTAATATTTATTGCACCAGAATGCAGGTACTGTGAGGTACTGTTCTAAGCCACTTGGTATGAATTACTCATTTTATCCAAAATAATGACTTTTAGAGGTCAATAGTATTAATAATCCATTATAGAGATTGAGAAACTGAGGCCAGAGAAGTCAATCTGTGGGTTTTGTAAACTTGCCAAGTAGTAGGTGTGTAAGGTGGCATTAAAAATGGACTAATTCTGATTTATAATTGACTTGTGATTAGTAATGCTTCTAGATCTGTAGTCCAAGCAAAATTCATCCCATTCTTTCATGAGGAAAGTCCTAAAATATACTTGTAAAATGATAATACTTTACAACAGTTTTAATCTCCAACTCTAATCAAGAATTGGGAGTGTAGTAAACATTATGCTCAGACTCAAACTTTTCTTCTAAATTGAAAATGAGCAAAAGGATATTTTGGAGTCATTTAATGTCATCTCTACTGACATTTGCTAAATCCTTCCTATTCAAAGGGACATGGTGGAAAGTGAATGGAGCAGAGCTCTTTATGATCTAAAGAATCAAGGACAAATACACAAAAGAAACACAAGACAGACAAGACACATGGCAAAGGAGGGTTCAAACTGCTCCTATCATTGGTGGGGGGTGCTCACGGAAGGAAATATTCTGCTTAGCTCAGAATCCTCTGCCCATCCCCCATTCTCAATCGTCTAAACATATCTTCTTGGCCTTTGGTGGGTTTTGGAGGGGAGGACAAAGCCAGGAGAGAATCTGGCAGACAATTTCTGGGGAACTAACTGGTAGGCAACTGATAACATCTGCTATTTAATCAGAAGCATAATTGCCACCCGGGAGCACCAAACTGGCCCTGAGCTAAGGCAGTCAGCACTGGGTGTCATACGCAAACAATAAATCTTGGAACATTACATCTCAAACTAATGAAGTACTGTACGGTGACTAACATAATTAAAAAAAAAAAAGAAAAGAAAAAAAAGAAAGTTTTAGATCCTAAATCTGTTCCTGGATTTTCTTTCCAGGTTTGCCATGGTCTCAACTCTAGTCCTATAAATAAAGAAATAATGGAATTTGACCCAAAAGAGTATATGACGTATTTTTATGTTGTTTTATTGTACTTTCCAAAAATAAGGAGATACAAACAGCCTGCTATGAGACAGAGCACAAAGGAAAGGAAAAAAAACACATTTCACCCAGAATGATGATATGGCAGTTTCCCCCCATCATACTATAAAGTCTTGAACCACTTCTAATTTATTTTTCAATGGTGCCATAACCAGCGCTGAATAATATTTATGAAATAAATGAATCCAGGTTGAGCAAATCAAGATAGGCTTCATAAAGGACATGCTATTTAGAATGTCACCTGGAAAACACAAGGTTTGGGCAAACTGAACTGAAAGGGAGCTGGTATTCTAGAATCAATCAAAGTTAAGTGAAAAAGCATAGCTAGGGAGTTTGAGAACCATGTTTGTAAGAAGACACTTTTAGGTAAGCAAAGAGAATTCAAGTCCATTAGCTAGTGGAGAGTAAGGGCCAAAAGGATAAACGAAGGCCATCTTGCAGAAGGTCCTGTATCTAGTTTGAAAATCTTCACATTTTCTTTAAAGATGGAGCCCAACTACATCTCATGTTGTGATAATAGGAGAGGTGGAGAGGAGTGTGCGTGACTTTGACCGTAAACCCACATTCATGAACTAGGTACTCACAGGTGTGATAACGCAGAAAGATCATTGAAAGCACCTTCAGGTACAACAGAAATGTCATTTCCATGCAATGAACTAAAAGCAAAAAAAAAAAAAAAAAAAGCAGTATTAAATTTATTATATATTAGAGAGTTCAGAAAAATTCTCACATGTGTGAGACTTTAGTTCACAATAAGCATTTTAAATAAGTACAGAAAATATGATCCATTAAATACACAGTCTTAGTGTAATTGGGTATCTATTTGGGAATACAAAAAATTAGTTCCTACTTCTACATCATTAGCATAAAGTCAATTCTAGATTGAAGAGCTAAATGTAAAAACAAAACTAAAAATGTATGAAAAGAAAATAGAGAAGAGCTCCATTCTGTAAACATAGGATGGGAAAGGCTTTCTCTTTCTTTCTTTCTTTCTTTCTTTCTTTCTTTCTTTCTTTCTTTCTTTCTTTCTTTCTTTCTTTCTTTCCTTCCTTCCTTCCTTCCTTCCTTCCTCTCTCTCTCTCTCTCTCTCTCTCTCTCTCTTTCTTTCTTTCTTTCTTTATTTCTTTCTTTCTTTCTTTCTTTCTTTCTGTCTCTCTCTCTCTCTCTCTTTCTTTCTTTCTTTCTTTCTTCTTTCAAGATTTTAAAAAATCTTAAAAAATTCTTTCTTCTTTCTTTTTAAGATTTTATTTATTTATTTGAGGGAGAGAGAGAGAGAGATTGATCAGGAGCAGGGGGTAGGGGCAGAGGGAGAAGAAGACTCCCCGCTGAGCAGGGAGCCCAGTGTGTGGCTCCATCCTAGGATCCTGGGATCATGACCTGAAGCAGATGCTTAACCAACTGAGCCACCCAGGCGTCCTGGGAAAGGCTTTCAAAGTACCATATAAAACTCAGCAACCATAAAGGAAAAGAGTGATACATTTTGACAACACAAAATATATCTATAAAATGAAAGAGAACCCATAAGGAACAGACTGGAAAATATTTACAAGATACAAGGATTAATGCCTTTGTAAAAAACCCTGCAAAGTTCAAGTCGAGTTGTAGATGCATAAAGATAATGTATGTTAATAGGGAAAAGACAAGATACTGAATAGAAAGCCAGAAATGATAAGATCAGGCCCAGGGAATAGGAAACACAAATGATCAATAAAAAAATAAAATATATTGACGTTCCTGGGTGGCTCAGTGGGTTAAGCCTCTGCCTTTGGCTCAGGGCATGATCTCAGGGTCCTGGGATCAAGCCTCGCATGGGACTCTGCTCAGTGAGAAGCCTGCTTCCTCCTCTCTCTCTGCCTGCTTCTCTGCCTACTTGTGATCTCTCTCTGTCAAATAAATAAATAAAATATTCAAAAAAATATATACCCCAATGCTACAGTTATTGGAATTTCAAATTAAAACAGGAATGGGAAATAATTTTCAATCTGTCATAGAACTATTAATATTATTCCATATTTGCCAGAGTGCTTTGAAACAGATACTCCATTAAAATAAGTACTCTGTCACAGAACAAAAATGAAAGCATTAATACCTTTCAATATTTGCCAGAGTGATTTGTAATCATACTCTCTTTTAAAACAGAGTTGGTGGAAAATAAGTTTGTAAACCGACAAATTCTTGTTTTGCGGGGGACAATTTGCCAGTTACTTTTGGTATCCTCACAACACACTTGACAGTGAGAAGAATGTGTAGGATATTCATTCCAGTACTGTATGGAATAGTGAAAATCCAGACTCAAACCACCTGACAGCAGGGGCGCCTGGGTGGCTCAGTGGGTTAATGTCTCACTTTTGATTTCAGCTCAGGTCGTGGTCTCAGGATTGTGAGATCCAGCCTGTCTCAGGCTCCTTGCTGGGTGTAGAGCCTGCTTAAGATTCAATCTCTCCCTCTGCCTTTCCCCTCTCTCTAAAAAATAACAAGACTAAAAAACCAAAAAAACAAAAACAAAAACAAAAAAAACAAAAAACAAAAAAACCACCACATGATAGTTAAAGATGGGGACGATTAAATTAGGCTATGGTTCCTTCATCCTCTGGAATAGTCTTGTATGAGTTAAAGAGCTAAGGAACATTATTATATGATGGAATGGAAATACTGTAAAGCATATTGTTAAATAAAAATTAGCCGATGACACAACAAGAACAAATCCTATTTATGCTTGTTAGGAAGATACATAGCCATGGGCATACCTATATCAGCATCTAAAAACAAATGCATATAAAAAGGACCGGAAGACAACATAAAATTGTTTATTAATTCTAGGGGAGGGGATTGTTATTGGGGATCATGTTTCACTTCATATATTTAAATTATATTTTAATAGTAAAAATGTACTCATTGATTATGTAATTTTTAAAGAAATTAAATTTTCCTGTATTTTGTTCAAAATTAGTTGGATCTCTGTAAAACATATCTTACTATTGTCTATTACCAAATAAATGACCACCATAACAACTTGGTGTTGGCCCAAATAAAGGCTGTTCAGTAGTGATACAGGAAAAGATGTAATTTTCCTATTTCCAAATTTGTAGTAAATCCTAACTTATATGTTTAAAAATGCCCAAGAATCAAAAAGGCAGTTAAATCAGTAAAAATACCCAACCTAAAACTCAGATCCCTGAGATAAGCGATACTTTGTTGACCATGAGATGCTTACAGTAATCGGAGAGACTTCAGTCCATCGAAGGTTCGAGGAGGAATACACCTCAAACGGTTGTAACTGAGAATTCTGAAAGCATACATAGCAGATTTGTTTTACTTGGATATCCCCAAATGGCCAAATGTCATTTTTAAAAATGAAGCAGTTAAGAAAAAAAGTTGTTTTAGCATTTTATAAACTGGGAATACTGTTGTACAGTATTTCGTTACTGTTTGTGTTCTCAGTAACACAACATATTTCTTTCTAAATTCAGTCTAGAATGCTTCCTGCCTCAGCTGATGCTAATGCCTCAACTACTCCTCCCCGCAGCTGACAGACTTCTTAAGGGAATCTCCCAACCCCACCACAGGCATACATTATTCTTTGTTTCTTTTCTGGAACCCAATGCTTTTTTATGATATCTGTAACTGTTTAAAGTTTTGGGTTTGTTTTTTTTTTTTTTTTAGTCCATATCTCCCAGTAATATTTATATTTCTTGAGGGCAGGCTCTATCTGCCTTGATAACAGAGTGCTTAGAAGTGCCAAGTGCCCAGAAAATGCATTTTGTCCAGTGAATTAATAAATACTCAGGACCACATTTTTATACTCACAAGGTGAGGAGCTGGGTCATGTTGCTGAAGCTCTGATTAGAAAGGGTGCTTATTCGGTTGTTACTTAAGTCTCTACAAGAGAAAAAAAGAAACAAATGGAGTACACTGTTACCAGAGAAAGTGAAATATTAGTGATTCTTACAGAAGGCTCTTCCCCTCAGTCACAGCAGCATTGTTATAAAGCTGGCAGCTTTTACCTGAAAATAACCAAACCCTGGACGGCCCCCTGGGATAGATTATAATAGTCATAATTATTCACGCCCCTGCCTGTTGAAATTAGAAGTGACGGTGTTTTGCTCTGGCCAGTGAAGGAAATGTGGGCAGCACGGCAGGTTTCACTTGAACAGAAGGTTAGAACGAGTTCACTCTTCCGTATCTCCCTCTGCTCACTCCTCTGCAAGACTTGTGATTGTCCATAGCCAGCGTCGTTGTCCTGGTCCCAGAGCAAAGACATGGGGAGGCCCCTCACAACAGGCACGTTTTATTTGTGAGAAATAAACCTTTATTCCTGAACGTTCTGTTGGTTGCATATTCTTTAGCTTCCCTGATATTTATGCTTACCAGTACACACCCGCAAATTTGATAATTAAGAGCATTCATTTGATTACATTTGCAATGCCATAATGAAAAATGCTGCCCTTGGCAAAGTCACTGACACACAGTAGGCAGTTCCTCAATGAATACCTGTTTAATTAATAAATAAATAAATAAGAGAAATGAAACAGGAAGGGATGGGGAGGGAGACAAACCATAATAGACTCCTAGACTCAAGAAACGAACTAAGGGTGGCTGGGGGGGGAGGTGTGGGTGGGTAGGGATAGGGTGGCTGGGTTGTGGACATTGGGGAGGGTATGTGGAAAAAAAAAAAAAAGAGAGATGTGGGTTTTTTAACCAATGCTACATGGCCGTTTATAGCCAAGTGTAACTGGTACTATGGGCTTTCATTTATATTCAGTGAATTTGATCTTCTTTTTATTATATATAACGTATCTGTGACTATATATGATGTAACATATATAATACATATTGTAACTGTAATTATATTGCAATATAATGTAATATTGTAATATAGATATACTAATATATACACTATTAGTATATATATGATATATGATATATCTTTGGCAATTTTGCAATAGGAAAAACTGAGTGAGTATATAAATACACATAGTCATACAGTGCTATGTATATATTCGCTGACTTTTCTCTAACTGCTAAATAATAAATACATAAATAAAAGGAAGATTTATGAATAAATGAAAATTATAGGTCATAATTTATGATCATTGTATGTATAGTCACTACTTTTTTAAAGCAAAATATATAAATAAATAGGATATAGGCACGCCAAAGATTATCCCTTCCTTTATTAAAATGACCAAAATATCAGTAACATGAACCTATAAAACATAAAAGCTTCAAGATCCATCTTCTCAGCTGCTGAAGTACTATCCCTAAATTTAGAAAATAAATAAGTCAATCTATATTAGTGGCATTTACTTGCCTAGAGTAGCATAATGAGTCACTGCTAAAGCCATTTCTGGATCTACAAATGCTCATTTTTCATTTCCAAACTGGTCTTAAATAATCGCATACTGTCCCACAAATGACCCAATTCTGCTGAAGTGACCCTCTGGAAATTGCAGCAATTTAATGGTTTATTTAACAGAACAAAATGTATGTAATCAGTTCCTGCTGCTACTAAATAAGTAATGAGAGGCAGAGCAAGACATCTTAGAGGATATTCTCTCTTTCTTAATTTAATCATTTGTCATTTAAACAGTCCTACATACTTTCTACAAAGTGATTTTCTTATATGTTTAAGGGAAACTGAAAATGATTAACAGTGTTTTAACCAACCACAACCTTCCTAGGGCCAAGTTTACACTGAGAAATGTAACATTTTCTGTGACTTACATTTCTAGAACTCACTAATTAGGGATCAACCTCCTTATTCTAGGAACTCTAGAAACTGGCCTCCTCAGCCAGCCATATTTACTCTAAAATCAGATAGGACTTAAAGATAAAGTATTTCCCTTTACATTTATTCCTGTTGCTTATTTTTGTTTGTTTGTTTAGTTTTTGAGAAGATTTATCAATTACTAGCAAGGCTACTTTAAGTGTGACATTATATACAATAAGATTGTATCTCTTTAAAAATATTGTGCATATAACTAGATCAAAATGTTGGTATATTTATTTATTTATTTTTTAAGATTTTATTTATTTGACAGCAAGAAACACAGCGAGAGAGGGGACACAAGCAGAGGGAATGGTAGCGGGAGAAGCAGGCTTCCTGCAGAGCAGGGAGCCTGATGCGGGGTTCGATCCCAAGACGCTAGGATCTGACCTGGGCCAAAGGCAGACGCTTAACGACTGAGCCACCCAGGAGCCCCGAAAATGTTGGTATATTTAAAGATAATCTTGTATTACCATTTAAAAAATCATTTACACTGATGAAAAAGAGAGATGTTATTTTACGAGGGCATCAAAGCAAAGTGAAAAAAAGTCAGTGTCTGAAATTTATGCTCAGAATGTCAGCATCTCTGTCAAGTTTACTTAAGTACTGTGTAATTAAAAATAAATTTTATAAAATTCAATTTGAATACCAGAAGTCTATATCTTAGAGCATATTATATAAAAATATCAAATCTAATAAAGTATATTTTCAGTAAAGTTATTACTATCCACAAACTTTTGCTTAAAGTCAAGAAAAATAAAGGCATTATTTTCTATCTTTCTTTTCCTCGCTTGTCATAAAATAGTTCATGTTCATTAAAAGTAGAAGTATCCAGATTCACTGCATTTCTGTAGTTCTCCGACACTTAGACATTGTCATATTTGTACATTGAATTAGGGAGGTCCTTCCTCTAAGATGTGCCATTGCCCGACTGATATTCAATGAAGGTGAAGCTAATGATCCAGAACCACAATGAGGAAGGAGGGAAGCATCTCACTGTAAATGATTTATATTATCTGAAAGTTTCACTCCATCTTTTGCCCCTTGCTACTCCCACATTGGTGAACTAGAATAAGCCAAAGATGAAAAAAATACATTGCTTACATAAGTGTTAAATGTTTGTAGTTGTAGAGCTCCTTAGGCACTAACGTAAATTGGTTCCCATCCAGATACCTAAAAACAAGGAAAACATATGATCTTTTTTTAAGGGAACAAGGTGTGGCACAAAATAGTTGACACAATTTCACCCTTAACTGAGGCAAGGGAAGCACTTTGAATTCTGGCTTTAAGACACCATGTTTTCTCTACTTGGGATTGCTATTTAAAAGAAGTAAAGGAGAAAAAGCACAGTTGTCCAATCCAGTAGAACTATTTTGTGGAATCTCTCAGTGTAAATTATAAAACCAAGGAGAGACTGGTGAGTCCAGTTCTTTGTGGTTTATGTAATGAGGTGATTCGTGTGTCCAACCACGTGTGAGTCAAGAAGAAGGTTCATTCAATTGACCGTATTTTCAGTCAGCCTCTAGTCCGCTCGTATTTATGTGGGGACAATACCACCGAATGCATTCACTACTGACAGAACCTTGCTGCTGAGGGCACGACCACTCTTCACTGCCCTAATATGTATCCATACACTTAGTAAATAACAATTGATGCCTTAAAGGAGATATTTAGGAGTTCAAATTAGATTTCAGTTAAAAATAACCTAAAACTATTTTTAACCACTATCTGCTTTGTGATAATAATTTTACATGGTTTTACAGAAAATCACAACCTTTATCAAGAGCACGAATATAACATATATATGTAGAAACTAACCAAATAACCACATATATGTGAAGTTTCCTTTTCTGATTAAAGTCAGCAGGATAATCTGAAAATAGACACTGGGCTAACTGGCAAGACGTAAAAATAAATGAATGCTTAATTTCTGTCCATAATGTCACAAAAAGAAAAATAAACTCCATCTCAAATAAGGCTGTATTTTCCCGGAATATTGAGGATGAAGGGTAAAATATCTTTCAACAATGTGGGCTACCTGGCTACAGACATGCCCACAAACAATTCTGGCCCAGGGGGCAGAGGGCACCTGCTCCCCCGGATCATGGCCCATCTTGAGATCTAAGGTTAAGGTGATTAGTATTTTTGCTGGATACAGAAGTAGCTGAGAAATTGCCTCAGTTAACAATCTATTTCAAATAGTTCAAAATAAAAAGTTATATAAAAGGCACAATTTATGAAAATATGCAGTAAATACGGGACTAAGAAGCAGGCGTATGTTATGACTTCTAATTTATGCCTGCTCAAATTTTCTGCCTTTGTATTTCTTCTTTGACTCCTTTCTTACCTCCACCTACATCTTTCTTGGTACCACTAGAGGGAAGCATAACCCCACAGACTTCAGTATTCTCCCTTTATTCTGGAAAATGTCGTAACAGAAAGCTAAAAGGATTCAGAATGTTCGCTATGGATGTTTACATGTAAAACAATCTAAGAGGGAAATTATATGGAACTGATTAAAAATAATAGATACCACTTGTTCAAAATTGTCCATGTCCTCATTCTTGCCAAGTTCTTTAATAATTTAATATAATATGCAATGAAACTTTTCTAATACACACAGACACGTGATTGTAGAGAAGGATCCTGCTGACTTGGTATGATTCTAAGAATATGCACTTGAGGAGGTAAAACTAGAATTCACAAGAGATGACTTAATATTTTCCTCATCTCTGTAACATATTTCTTTAGAAATACTACTTTGTAATACTTTGTAAAGAAATAGATTGAAGATTCAACTGTCTGACAGAAGAAACACAAGGATAGCATAATTGGGATATGAATCAAGCAGGTTCTCAGATGTAGTTTAATAAGGAAATTAAAGAATGTTTAAAATTATTTGATGGGCATCGGGGAGAAGCACGAAGCTATGGGTCAGTTAGAAAGAAGGGATTGCATTAAAGGTGGTCTGGTTATGCTGAGTGTTGTGTTCTTGGCTGGGGCGTTCCTAGAATCAATGCTACGGAATAAAGGCATGTAGCTGCTAGCTGAGTGGAGAGTAATCTTCTGAAATACTTATTAAAATAAGAATTAAGTATTTAATTACACACACCCACGAAGCAGTGCTTACAGTCAATTAAAAACTGTGACTAGAAGCACCAGAAGCTAAACACTTCCCAGCAGTCAAATCTTAGAGGGACCTTCTGTGTATGTGTGCTCAGATCATACCTTCTTTTCCCCAAAGTGTTCAATTCAGGACCAAATTAGGATTCATAGAACTGCACATGCTATGCAAATAAGTTCTCTGATACCTGAAGTGACATCTTCTTGAAACTCATTACCTATGTTCCATGTTGCCAAAAGTTTATCAAAGCTGCTCATTTAGAATGCTTGCACACATGGGCATGAATTACAGGGACACATCTGCACAAATTACATTGGAACTTAAATCATTTTTGATATACAGTTCCACACAGAAAAAAATAAACAGAGGCAAAATGACTCAACTGCACTCATACCAAGCATTTGTTTCTGGTATATTCGTATGCAGATTATGTAATGGAAGGGAGCATGCATGCATCGTATTATGCAAGCAGCTTGTTCTTGGACTTATTCCAGTGCACATATATAACATGAGGCAGCTAAGAAAGTGTGCATGGTGCTTGGTATCTCAGGAGTATACACTGACCATGTAATCTGTGGTCACATATCAGATATGAAAATATTAGGGATAATTGGCCTCACACCCTTCATGATCGAAAGGATTCTAATTCAAGTCCAAAGGGCAGTACCTCTTTTTTAAGGATAAAGATTAGACCAGTTTCTTCTATATCCTAGATATTTATGTATCCCATGTGGGAAGCTATTCTCCCAGGGGACACCGTGGTAAAGAATAACTAACCATATGGAGTACCCCAGACACTGTAGATAAACTAAATATACATCTTTTTCCAAGGTGTATTTGATGGAACATGAGTCTTGAAAGATGGTCCATGAGAAAAGGGCTATAGGGACAAACAAGTGTGGGAGCTATCTTACAATTTCCCACCCTCTCTTGGAGCTTTAGACTGCATCTCAGCATAATACAGACACTGAGAAATCCTACAGTGAATAAGAGAGAAACACACACAACCAGCGTTTCCCAGGTGTATCTAAAATGGCTTCTATCGTATCTGTTTAGGGTTTTACGTGATACGATGTAATGGCTTATAGAATAGAATTTGGAAATGGGACTCTGAAGATTTTTATCTGGCTTCCCTTTCCCCTGTTGAGATATTAATTGTTAAGGAAGCAGAAAGGCAAGCTCTACTTACAATTCAGTGACGTCCCTGGGAATACCTTTGGGCAGGACCTTCAAGGCCTTGTTGCTGCATCGGACGACTGTATCCAAGCACGTGCACTCAGTGGGGCAGCGGGAGAGTGGAGAGCAGCTGCTGTCATCATTGCCTAGTTTGCCAAAAGAAATGTAGGGAAACCCAGATGCATGGCTTTGAAAATGCAAGAAGGGATGTTATGCCTTTAGCTTAACAAACACACAAGTCTTGAGCCACGAGCTCACTTCAGTACATACGGCACATGGAGTGTTTACAAACTGATGCCATCCGTTGGGTACAGCGCCGCTTTGAGATTGCCGAGGGCCGAATTCCAGAAAATAGTTCACAATTTATATCATCCCTCCAATCATAACAGTGATTTTCTTTGTTCAGTTATTTATACAAATTACACTTGCAATGAGAATATGTAAATCTACACTGAATTATGGAGAAATTAAAGGGCACAGACATGTAGAGGCATACAGGGGTAGATTAATTTAAAATGTTTAGTAGAAAATGTGCAGGCCCCTCATTTTACAATGTAAGGCTCAAATGGGCTCTCCATTCCCTGGCAGTGACCTTACAAGGCTATTGCGAGAATCAAATAGGGTGATCTATGCAGAGCATTAAAAAGTGAAAACTATTATTTTTGTTAGGTTTCCTAGAATTCCTATATTTTTAGGTCAATTGCTTTTCTCCTTTGAAAATGGCAGTTACTGATGCTTAGAATAATAAAGTTAAAACGAAGCTACATAAACAGTACCAACCACAATCTGGAAACTGGAAAATTTAAATAAAACATTCAGAAACACAATCAAGCCGACGCGGATGGCAAAGCAAATCTGAGGAAGTAGGTGCCCTGTTTCTAAAACAAAACAAAACAAAACAAAACAAAACAAAAACAAAACAAAACAACACAAAAGCAAAAAATGCACAAAACTATCTGTCGCCTCAAGTAGGACGTACTGTTCTAGTCCCGGGAACTCCTGGTGCCCAAAGATTTAGCAAGACTTTCTCACCATCATCACATGTGAAGTCTTGAATGGCAACATCCTGAATGGGGATTTCTTTGAGGAAGTACGGTTTCTGACAGCGAGGATTTCCGGTTACGATTCTTTTCTTCCTCAACCACTCACCCAGCCAAGCCAAGTAGCAGTTGCAGTTAAAAGGATTTGCCAACAGGTTTCTAAGAGTCCCATGCAAACAAGACAGGGTTGAGTTTAGAGTTTCACTGTCTTACTTCTCAAAACTCCACGCTCCCTCTCTCCCCCACACTATTTCTGTTGGATTGAGTCCTCCTTATTCTTTGTATTTCCCGCCATCCCCACCCCTTACCCCCATTCATACTCAATCACACCCAACCTGTGGGATGCATTTTTTGGGGGCTCAAATATGTACCTTTGGAACTTGAAAAAATAACAATACTCTTATGTAAGAATTCTTCAAATAATTCCATGTGGAAAAGAAAGCAAAGGCAGCAATTTTGGGGGTTTATGCAGTGGATCCTGATAGAGATCTCATTTAGCGATAATTTAAACTCGTCAGCGATCTGACTTGCTGTCAAACTTCCCTCCACTGATAATGCAGTAATTTAATATAAAGATGAAGGCTGATTACCTTATATTATTGAGTTTAACCTGACAACAGCTCTTTCATTAATTTGTCATTTCAGGATTTCCATCTCTTATTTGCTCCAGAGAATAGGTTTCCCATCTAAACTGACAGCTGCGTTGATTAAATGCCAGTTATAAAAATGAATTTACTTCTCCAAATCTCAATACTTTTGGCATCTCACCACTTCAGCACAAGCCTATTGACAACCTTATTATTTATAAACATGCCATCTTTAATATGCACAGATTTGTCACTTGATGTAAAGTGTCACACTTTATGTGGAAAGAGGATTAAGTGCTTCACTGATGGATGGATGCTTCCCTCAAATTATTTCTTTAGTGACTTGAGCTATGTTGGACATTTTTTTTTCTTTCTAACTACCTTTTGAGTTAGATTAGTATATTTAGATGCCATCATTACTAGGAAATCAAATCCGTTATAAGATTTATCATTTCAAACGTTGCTTTTTAGATACTGATAGATAAGAGAACTGAAATGCATTGTTCAGAGGGTTTAAAAAAGCACAACCCCTTCTGAGTGTCCATAGATCTACAAATATTCTTTATTTTCTAACTGTCTCCATAAAATGTCCCCTTGGAAAGGCTCAACCTATTTGTTCAATATTTTCCTAATATCATAGTAAATGCCCTCTAGTGCACAGTTTTTATTGTTGGTCTGGTCATCCTAATGTAGCTCCTGTCACCATGAATGATCCTTTTGAGCACAGTTTGTTGGCGATAACCCTATCAGCTCTGTTTTTATGATACTTAGGCTGAAAAGACTCCAGTGTGAGAACACTGGGGAAAACCTATAACATTTCTGTGACGTGCAGTGCAATCAAGTATAATAAAGTGAAGATTTATAAATGAAGTCACATCACATTATTATAAAAAGAGTTGATGGAAAAAATAGTTAAATTTTGGTTACATTTTAATGAGTGTAGGTAGCATTTTTAGAAAAATTAAAATACGTTTAACATGAGCATACTTTGTTGATATGTAAACACTTGATCACATTTTTGTGAAATGCCTAATAATGCATTAAAGTGCTATTAAGAAAAGAAAGAAATAGAAGTACACAGGGTCAGCCATGCGTAAATGAACCCTAGCCTTCATACTTACAGAGTAGATAAAGAATGGAGGGTGTCAAATGCCCCTGGGGCGATGGTAGTAATCTGATTATCATACAAAGAAAGCAAACGCACAGAACTCAGTCCTATGAAACTGTCATTGCCAACACAGCTTATGCGATTACTTCTCAACATCCTGAGGGAAAAGAGACATGGTTGAAGAGAAAGCATCAAGCAATCAGTTTTGCCTATCTAAGGACCCAAATAACACCTCTTTGCAAATGTGCAACATTCGTTTACTGTTTTCTGAATGATCTCTTGTGGTTAGGAATCGCTGTGAGATATACCAACAACTGCGTGAGAATGACATAAATGTCTAGCTCACAATGATCACACTCTGCTACAGAAAAGCCCGGTGAGCCTCGCCTGGACTCCCGGCTCCATCTGATGAGGGTAGGATGTTTTTTCCTCTGATGCTATAATTCTGTTTGTCTCATTACGTAATGTCCCAATTCACCTACAGCTCTCTGAGCCCTTGAAGCCCTGTGATTTGTGCATTCACCGTGGCATTACATCGGAAGCAGAAAAGAATCAATAGTCACAGCAGATGGAGGACTGAGGACACCCCAAGGACTTCCATGCCAAGTTATTGTCAGCTTGGGCTGGGGAACCCAAACTAGACGGAGCACCCAGAAATCTTGCACAAACTATTTTACTTCTGAAAATTATTTTACTATTTTGAAGTTTGGAACTTAAAAAGAAGCAAATGTTAACAGATTCCAGTTGTTCATAATGAAGTTTAAATAAGCTTCCCTTGAAAGAATTCTGACCTTTCTTTTAAAACTTTTAGTCATTGCCATTAATGGGATTAACACAGTTGTCATTTCCTCATCACTGCTAAAGTTGTGGCTCCCTTCATAATTCTTCTTTGAACTGTTTATTTGTGGGGCTTAGAAAAGGAATGAAAAATTCCTTAAAAACCTCACGTAAAAATGAATAGTTGCCATGAATCTTATTCAGAAATAAGGCTGAAAAGTTATTTCCCTTAATTTTTCTTAGACATGTAGGAACCACCCTACCCTACTAGAAGATTGCGGTATATAAAACAGAGGCAAAAATAAATGAACAACAGAGCATTTCTTTAAAATTCTAGATGGCTCTGTAGAAATAAATAGAAATATCAATTTTTGCATTCTGCTAAGTCACAGATAGGGAGAAAGAATGATGCCGTCCTTATCAAGGCCTCATTTTATGTTCAGAAGGAAATGCACAACAGAAAGTTATTTCTATCAGCACTATCATTTGCCGTAAGTAACAAAGAAAACCTGGTCTTAATCTTGGTGAAGTAACGGACCCCTGGGAGAAGCTGAAGAAAGCTTTGCTTTCCGTTGCTAGAAAAATCCATAAGCACGCACAGATTCTACATTTTGCCTGCAATCTCAAACATTCCGACTCAACTGAAATCTGTGCACATACTACTAAGAGCTTTACCAGTCCTATAGTGTTAAGAAAGTCTAGGGATAGTGGGGGTGCCTGTCAAAATCTTCACAGTTCCAAGCCGGAAGATACCACTTGGAGAAATACAGACGTCCAGACAAACCTACTTTCATCTTTTGAAGACGCTGAGCATGGCTCTAAAATGCCCTATTACTCTTGTGTAACAGAGTGGCTGAAGGAGACAGCTAGTGGCACCTGTCGTAGGTGCCAAATGTAAGAGGCACGAAAACACCGCTAGAACTATAATGAAGGAGAATATGAATTAAGAGGATTTGTCTCAGGGAGAGTCCTGTGATGGAACCAGTTAGAAAAGAACACTTTAATAAGCTGCTTGGGTTACTGTTATGAACTCGACTCTCTCAACTACCCTCAAATTCATACGTTGAAACCCAAACCCCCAACGTGACTATATTTGGGGAAAGGACCTTGAGGGAGGTAATTAATGTTAAACGAGGTCCCAAGGGTGGGACTCTAATGTGTTAGGACAGTCCTTATAAGAAGAGGAAGGGACACCAAGAGCTCTCTCTCTCCACACACAGAAGAAAGGCCATGTAAGAACAGAGTGAGAAATCACCATCTACAAGCCAAGAAGAAATCTCGCCAGAAACCAACCCTCTCAGCACTTTGATCTTGGACTTGTAGCCTCCAGAGCTGTGAGAAAACAAATTTCTGTTGTTGAAGTCATCAGTCTGTGGCATCTTGCTACGGCAGCCCAAGGCAGACTAACGCAGGTGGGATATAGACTCCTTCCTCAGCTTCTTACCTTCCACTCCCCATCCCTCACGCTGCCCCTTCCAAAAAGAAGGTTCCCTTAACAAGTAGTCCCTCAACTAGTATCCACCGAAGGGGGCTTCTGCTTGCTGGATTCATGTTTCGCTGGGTTGCCTGAGGCAGCCTTGGGGAGGGGAGCAGGGGCAGGAGGAGATGGAGCCACCTGGGGTACCTTTTCTCTGCTCTCTCCTCCCCTTTCCTCAGTATCTCCTCCATAAAAAGGCTAAAGGAATAGTTGCATAACATTTTGAAGAGGCTCAAGTTAGTCCGTGGGAGGGCTGCAGGCTGGTCCTACTGGAACTGAAGTTCCATATTCTCCCCAAGAAGCTCAAGGAGCACACATCTATGTTCACGGGCGAAGATTTTTCAGTAGAATTTGAACTTAGGATGCTATGAATGCATCCACACTGGCAAGGGAAATGGTCTTCTTCTGCATCTGACAAAGAGCAGGCAGGGGACTTCTAGGCTATCAGTCCCCTGGTCGTTGCTCTGAGGGGTGGGGTTTAGGAGATTATGGTTTAGGAGACAGGGCAGAGCTCGGCCCTCTCTCCACTCCAATCACCATCAGTGGCTTCTTGGTTATAAGTAGTTTCCTTCACGTCTTCCAAAGGCTTCCGAGTTTTGGGTTGTGTCTCTTCCAGTTTTTAGGTTGCCACTTTTGTCAAACATAATACATACTTCAGAGATCATAAAAATCAAATATATGCATTGTAGAAAATTCAAGTAACATAAAGTGTTGTTTTTGCTATTTAATCCAATCCCTGTCCTCTTTGGCCAAGAAGTTTTTTGGAAACAATAGAATTTCTTTTTCTTGATCTCCCTAACCCCTGAGCAAGTCGACATACGTCTTAGCAGGTTTCTTCGAAATAGATAGTACAAAACCTATCATAAATCAGTCTCTCTTTTTCACTAAGACCTCACAGGAGCGAAAGAAGGTGGTTTCCAGATAAACTTAGTTATTCTGCCACAGGGTTTGGATTGGATTCTGAAGTTCAAGCCCAGGGACCAAAAGTGAGTGTTAGATGGAGGTTGAGGAAAAGCCAAGAGGATGAACATTTTGAGGCAGAATGGGGAAGAGGGACAGATCCATACAAGCATTGGAACAAGGGCAATCTTTTTGTTGAGGAATCAGCAGCCTGGAGACATTCTTGATCTTTTGCAAGCAACACACTGAAGTCAGGGATATTCGAGTAAGACAATGTTTGCATGCACAAAATGTGTGTGTGTGAGTGTGTTTGTGAGAGAGACAGAGATGGGAGGGTGAGAGGAAGTCGGCCCTATTCTCTTGTGGTAAAAGAGTCGCTATGCAAATAAGAATACTTACAAGGTTTTCAGGCTTTCTAATCCCTTGAACATCTTATGTTGAACATTTTCCAAACGATTACTTGTGAGAAGTATTTCATTGACACCAGACGCTCCTTCAAATGCTCCTTCTTCAATGTCTGTAATCTTATTGTTGCTAAAGTTTCTACATAAGAAAAAAAAATTGTTGAAACAAGATTTTAAGCTATTTCTTTCTAACAAAGAGGGCACTGAGACAACATGCTTGATCATTTTCTTCTAGTGAACACGGTCTTTCATGATTTCCAAGTTCTTCGCTGCCCAGCACACCTGAGGCTCTGAAAAGACACCACTTCCTATTCCATCAAGTCAGACTGAAGACAGTCCTGAGGGACTATGTCAGCAGCGAAAAATACCAGCCCTATCAGTCAGAATGATCTGCAAGGATCCCCAGAAGTATCAAATTCTTGAGGTCAGGTATTGAGTTGTAAAAACCTTAATGTTCAACACAAAGCTTAATAAGGAACTTTTTAGTTTTAAGTGTCCCTGATAAAAACTATTAAATGGATGAATGACTAAAAGAAGGCAGTTGTGTAGAGAGAAGATGGATGGGTTAAATGGGTGAGAATTTAGATCACATCAGAAATGTATCCGATTTTGGGTTTGTTCCCAATTAAACCTCTCATTGTGTCAAATCAATCAGTATTTTGGATGATATAAAACACAACACTGCTTGCTCAGAGGGCAAAAATATCCAAGTGAGGTAGCACCTTCCTATAGGTTCTATCTTTCTCTTTCTCATTTTTCACTCCAAGACAAGGAATGCCCCCAGAACCAGGGTCATTTTTACTTATCATTTTATTCCTCTCAGAGCACTGCATGGAGTAGTTGCTCCATAAATATGTGTTGAATTGAAAGGTATGAATAAAATGAAAGAGCAATCAATGTTAGTTAAAAGGAGAACAATCAAACAGTAAGAAACTCTTTGGGAGGTAGTATGATATGGGGGTCAAGTGCACAGGACGTAGTCTGCTCTGCTGTGTACAATCAATGTGACACATAGGTCATTTACACATAGAAATGAATAGATATTACAGAGCAACCCTCCTTTTCTACTTTTGATATTTCCTCTTGTATGAAGGTTGTTCCATTGGCCTGATACTCTTGACCTCTGTTCTGTCCCTCCCTCCTCCTCAGGGAACAGGAATACTGTGTGACTGCTGTTGGAACTGCTGACTTTATAAACTTACTTTAAAATATGAGTTGTGGATATGTAGTAACACAGATGAGCTATCAAGCCAGTTTACCAATCATTAATTTTGACTATCTTCTAATGAAAGTTTAATGAAGCAAAAAGTCAAATAGTTGACATGAATGTGCTGAAAGAGATATAACAGCGTGGTTTAGGGAATAGTAAAGGAAGTTACAAAACACTACTGAACCCATTTCTAATGAGCTTAGATTGCCGAATTCCTGCTGTGGCCACATAACCAACCAGCTGTCTGAATTAAAGTAAGACGCCAGGCCTCTGCTACAGAAAATGTGGTTGGCATCCTTGAATACATTGAAAAGAGGAGATTACTCAGGCTCCTCTTACAAATTACCCTAAGTTCATGTCACAGGTAGTCATTGTAGGGAAATTTCTCCAGATCTTTTATAGTTTCCAATTTACAAAGAAATCTGAATAAAACTGCACAGGACTTTGAAAAACACAACAAAACACCACAGAAATTTTAAAAGGTGGCTAATGCACAGCTTACATTTTACGTAACTGTGGAAGTTTCTTGAAGATTCCTGTAGCTTCCAAAACTGTGAATTCATTATTATTGAGACGCCTTGGAAAAAAATAAACAAAAGTTTCATCACCAACAGCCAGGAAGGGGTTAAGTTTTACTTCTTATACAGAAACATAAGATCATTTCATGATTATTATAAAATAAAACATAGAATACATGTCACAGAAAATCTGTGGAGTACTGATTTTTCCCCATTTCACTCAAATTTTAATGAACAGAGTATTAAGAAGCACACAATAAAGAAAACCAATAATCAAAAATCAAAACCAGCTCTCTCATTCAGGAATCTGTAGAACAAAGTTTCTCAAACCTTGCCCAAAAGGATTTTTACCCCAGAAAGCATTTTAGACCATTTTTTTCCTAATCACTTGCTCCATATATTTTTTACTAATAGCTTTTATGATATATGCAATTTATATGCCTTAAAATTCACCCTTTTACAGTGTGCAAATCCAGCGATTTTTAGTGTATTCACAAAATTGTACAATTATCTTTGTTACCTAATTTTAGGACATATTCATCACCCAAAAGAAAAATCTCATACCCATCAGAAATCATTTTCAATTTGTTTCCCTCCCTGCCTCAGTCCTTGGCAACCACTAATTTACTTTCTGCCTCTATGGATTTTTCTATTCTGGACATTTCATATAAGTGAAGTGATACAAAATGTGTCTTTGTGTGCCTAGCTTTTTTCACTTTACGTAATGTTTACAGGACTCATCCATGTTTAGCATACATCAGTACCTCATTCCTTTTTATGGCCGAATAATATTCCATTTATAGATATACCAATTTTGTTCATTCATCCATCAGAGGATAGGTATTTGAATTGTTTCCACTTCTTGAGTATCATGAATAACGTTGCTACCAACATTGGTGTACATACAAGTTTTTGTGTGCTTATGTTTTCAATTCCTTTAGATATTTACACTAGTGTAAAATTGCTGGGTTACAGGATAAAACTATACTTAACAGTCTGAGGAATAGCCAAACTGCTTTCCAAAGATATGTCATTTTTATATTCCCCCAGCAATGTATGAGGGGTCCAATTATTTTTTTTTGTTGTTTTTGTGGCCCTCCTAGGGAATATGTTACCTCACTGGTTTTGATTTAGGGTTCCCTAATGCTTGATGATACTAAGCATTTTTTAGCTTATTGGTCATTTGCATATCTTCTTTGGAGAAATGTACATGTAAATTTTTTGAGAACTTTTTAAGTGGGTAATGATCATTTTTATTGTTGAGTTGCAATAACTCTTTATATATTCTGGATATAAGTCCCCTATCAGATATATGATATATAAATATTTTCTCCCCAATACTAATTTTTAAATGTGTAATTTACAAAATCCTTAATTTCTTAAAATGTACACAAACTTTCCTGAATACTAAATTAGATGCTAGTGCTGTAATTCTTAATTAACAGGTAAGCCTATTTAAGCTGTTATCATGCTGGAAGATATAAATTGAAATATTGTTTGTAATAATATTGGAAATATATACAACTCCTTACATGACCATAACAATAGAGTTCAAGCCTTTTGCTGCACGAATGGTCTCCACATATTTCAAAAAATCCTGGATCTTTGAAATAGATTAAAAAACTAACAGGAATAATAATAATAATAATAATAATAATAAGTATCACTATAGCCACAGGGTAGTTTCTGTCATCTCTTTGAAAGCATTACATTATTTTTAACTTTTCAAATTTTTTTTGAATGAGTATAGGCACAGTGGGAGATAAACTATAAAACAAAATCCCTGTCATCAAGGAGTTACAAGCTAGTTGAAGACAAAAGGATTATATGAGCATAAAAGGACAACCAACTTTGCGAAGTAGTGAATAGCAAATACCAGATGGTGCTATATATAAATGTTGCTAAGATGTACATAAAACAATGAGATTTCACCAAGTTTTTCTTGAATTTTTAGAACAGTAGCATGACTTTTATAAATAAAGTCACTAAGGCAAACCACACTTGGCACAGAATCTATAGATGATTCAACAAACATCTTAGCACCTAGCATGTGCTAGGCTCGAGGTAGGGTTATAAATATATATCTGATTTTGTAGTTCCTTCAGCTTTTCCTATGCTAGCCATTGTTCAGGAAAAAACTATCCTCTGTGCTTTAATACTTGATAATCTCTGAATCCTTCCACCTTCAAGTCAGTGAGGTAACAAAGCTGATAAAGGCCTCTCTGACTGAATTCATAATTAACAGAGATTCAAAATGGTGACTCTCCAACTATTTTATGTAGTTGCTGCAAAAAGACTATATACCTTAGAAATCTATCACATGTTTAGACATGGGTGCAGGCATAAATAATACCCAAGGAACAAATATCGAAGGAATGTTCTTATTATTAGCATTATTAAGAACTAACTGAATTTTTGAGAGGTAAATCAATTTCTGTAGTTATGTCTTGGACCAGAAAGATGAAGTAAGAGAGCCTCTTTTATAGCCTTTTACAAAGAAGAGTTATGGCCATGTGTGTTAATTAAAATCAATGTAATTCTTGAAAATAAAAGGGAAAGACAAAAATTACAATTCTACGCTTTCATTCCCTCCCTCCCAACCCGGATTTTGTTGGGAGATGAACTCACAGCTCTGCAGTGTACTGGGGAATGTGGTCTGGGATTTTGGTGAGTTTTTGATTGGAGCAATCTACTGTGGTTCCTTCACAGCGGCACTTTTCAGGGCAAGCCAAATCTGCAAAGCAGTCCCCACTTAATTTTGATCGATAATCTTCTGTGCCTATTGAGGATTCAAGGGAAAAAAAGAAAAAGATACTGAGTCTAAAGGTTAGAATAGTTGTTAATTCGTAGGAAGAAAAATAGTAAGGTAACTATAGATTATGCAGCAGGGAGACAACTTGGGGAATTTTTTGGTCAATGGATGTCAGGAGAGGGTTAAAACAAGGGCTTGGAATTTGCTGGAAAAAAGAGTAACCAGATTCACAGGACAGGAAAACATTAATAGAGAAGAGCTTTTCACAGCTGTACTTTCTGCTGATCCAGTTATGAGCCATTCTAGCCTAGTTGACAGCTAATCATACAATGGCTATGAATTGTTACAAAGTTTATTTTTTTCTCTGAGTCAAGAATTTAAAATGTATCCAGTAAGAAATATATTCCTATATATCATTTTAAATTAGGGCTTTCAAGGCAAATAGATGTACTCAGGTTTTTAATTTTTCTATGGTCTTATATTATTCTCTCCCTCTCACATAATCTTCAGAAATGCCTAAAAAAGCCCTCTTTTTTCATTTTGATTTTATAAAAGGAGACAAGTAAATCCTGATTTAAGCCTCAGCAGCTTGTCATGCTGTAGAAAGCTGCGTGACGTTCCATGGTGCTTGACGGAACCATGTTTTACTCATACCTGGCAACCACATGGTTAGATCAAGCACAACAGAAAATCTCGCTACATAATCACTACACCATCCACTAGGCCAAGGGTAAGACCGAGAGGAAAGATGAAGGGAAGCAGGAGAAAAAGCTACAGACGTTCTGGAAACGTAATACTGTTTACATGACATGCATTCTTCCCGCAGAATGTTTATGACCATAGTAAGAGTATTACTACCGAAGATTTCCTGGAAACACAAAGAAGGGGCTACACTGAAAGGTGCCTCCACTGTTCCTCAGAACTGCAGAATGGAAACAACAGCTTTCGGGAACAGCATCCAGGAAGAAGTTGAAGGTGAGCTACAAGGACAACAGAGAAGCTCAAAAGATCTGTAGTTTCTTCTTGAAAAAAAAAAAAAAGGCGCAAAAGACTGAGACTAGAAGAAGGTACATCAGGATTGAAAAGGGAGGACATTATGTTTCAGATCAGACACTTTTACTTACAGCCAAAATGGTGAATTCCTGCAAAAGTAAAGATCACCAAGAAGGAAAGAAAGAGTAATCCCAGTTTAGATAAATCAACACATATAAAACACTAGCGAAGGCCTCTTCCTTCTTTCCTTACTATGGCAATTATAGGGGGATGGCATAATGTGACAGTCATCGTCACGCTTTGCAAACGTTTGTAGTACTTTTTGCAGCACAGTGCTCTTACAGGAAAAGCAATGGCATACAAGATGCACAGCACAAATTAAGTTCTTGTCGATTCCTTTAAATGATGAGCTCTCTGCAAGATAGATTTTCTGTTGAGTTATTACTATAATATCTAGAATGCCATATAGAATGGTGGTAGGCAAGTAAACATGCAAACGTAAGTGAAAAACGAATCACAGAGATCTTCAGAAACAAACACATCTGGATTAAGTCTTACGTTGTGGCTTACATGCTTTTTAATGACCTTTCTAACTTATAAATAATGTCACTTAGTGGAAATGAAATCAGAACCCCACACAATTGCAAAGCTGAGTATGATCGTTTCATTAGATCTGGCAATTAATACCAGGGCATTTGCTGAGTTGTCCCATAGTTTCAGCTTTCATTTTAAAAGTGAAATGAAGAAAAACTGGGAACAAAGGGCTAAATGACAAGTACATTAGGGATCTTATATTTAAAACAGTCTGCATTCAATGCAATGACAATGACGTTTATCTTACGGAGATAAGATAAGCTTATCTACAGATAAGCTAAAATTTTAACATAATCAAGGGGGGGGAAGGAGAGAAGGCCAAAGACTCCTTCAAGTCCTGACTTCTATTGTTATTGCTTTAATGGAAACTGAATGATCAGAAATTATTGACAATTAAGCCATGATATCACATATACAATGTATTTCTGAAAAAACCTCTTTTGACTGCTGTCAATAAATAGGCAAAACGGTATCAGAGTTTATGAAAACAATCCGACATTGGATCTTTAATTTGTGAATCAGAAATTTAATTTCTAAATTAATAAAGTGTACTGAAATCTAAAATAGACTGAATAATTTGGTAACAATTCTACTAACTGCCATAATGTGAAGATTTTAGTAATATTAATATTTTATCCTACAGGTGTTCTGGTGTTTAGAGTATGGCTTTTTTCCGGGTTAAGTAATGTCTATCATATGACTTTCTGCTGAACAGTGAGGTAAAGATAATGAATTTTAAAGATTGCCTATGAAGGCCAATCAACTGTTCTATTCGACATGTTACTTCTTATGCAGCCCGTGTAATATATAAATATTATTGATCATTCAAGCTCAAAATAAGTCATAAAACAAAATCTGTTATATGCATAAAATTATTCAAATTATAATTCAATATTGGCAAATAACACATATCTCCTTAAAATAAAGACCAAACCCAGAACTCTTCTTTAAAAAATTAGCAAGCATTTTGCAAACTAACACCATATAGAATATCTTCCTATTGGTAGCTGTTAAAATATGTGATAGTCTAGAATATCCCCAGGAGATGATAGATGGAGCCAATCAATTACTAACACATATTTTTATATAATGGTTTAAAACAAACAAGTCAAGAGGCATTTTACACAATTGGCAGGCAAGGAAAAAATAAGTAAACATATTTCAAAGAGCTAGTTCCAGAATCATCAGCCTTGAGAGGGTTAAGGTTGTAGAGGTAAACATTTCAATTACTTTTCTAAAAAGCATTTCATTCATCTGCCTAAATTATTGACGACATTTAGTGCCCTGGAACATCTGAGGCTTTCAGGATGTCTGTCAGTCTTGTTACTGTGGAGTTACACTGACACTCCTGGTATGCAACAATGTTGACTCACAAACAATGTAGAATTGCATGTCAACAAGCAGGAAGTTGCTGTTTTTGCATAAAAAAATGAAACAACAGGAAAGCAAAATAAAGCAAAAAAGTAAGGGGCACATTTTTAGTATAAAGAATTATATCAAAAAAGTAAATTTCATGGTCGACAAGAGAATTCTGTGTGTTTGTGACTGATTTCATGTAGAACTAGTTCTTTGACAAGAGAAAGGTCTCTGTCTTTAAAACCAGCTCAATAAGCTATATTTTAAAAACAGGTTGAAAGATCAGATATACAACATAAGGAGAGAAAATGATTTAAGTAGAAGGCTATAGGTTCAAACATTTTAGCTACTGTGAGAAATTTTAGATAATGTGCCAAAGTGAGAGAGGAAAAAAAAGATGGGGGTTTAATAATATATATGTCTAACATCAGAAGCTGCATGCAAAGGTCACGTTTTCAGGAAACAGCTACAAGTGATCTATGCAGAAGTCAATCTATCTACAGAGTACCCACTGTACTTTCAAACGCATGCATATCAAAGTTTCAGAAGCTATATTTTATAAGGCGAGGAAAGGGTGTCTGCAGTTAGTCCTACTACCGAGCAAAACCTACCTGGAATGAAATACTGTTCTTTAGCTAAATAAAAAAAGAGAAAAAAAAATAGAAGATGCACCTGAATGTCAGCAAGCAGAGATATGAGTTATATTAGATTAAGAATGGACTAAAGGTACTATAGATAATTAAGTGAATTATATTCACAGCAGTGGCTGAAGTATAATCATGTACAGTGAGTAGTAAATGTCTCTAGGACCATGGACGATAAATTTTGTTTTGATATTAGCTTTTTAGTATGAATTAACTGCCGAATGTGAAATACCCCTGGAACAGTTAGACAGCACACTACTCAAAACATACAGAATGTATTTTAGCATAAGAACGTAGAAAAGATGAGACCAAAGTGAACAGTAAATTTTAATGAAGTAAGCCTTTTATGTAATAGTAATAACAATGGATTTATATTTGGCTCTTTATAAATAAATACTCCCAAAGTGCTAAAAGATGGCCTTTTGGCCAAAAAAAAAAAAAAAAAAAAAAAATTATCCTCACAGCCCTATTTAAAATAAGAGGGTGAAAAATAAGTAAACACATTTAGTGTGTGGAGCACAGGATCGGGAGAATTTTCTCCCCCCTGCTCCCGAGCCACAGCAAGTCACATAACCAAGTCACAGTTCACTTTCTGAAGAGATGAGAACATGATTTATTACCTTAAGTTTCTCAATGGAGAATAATACAACAGACGTGAGACTTATCAGACATAAAAAGGATTCTGAGATTGCGAAAAGGCCCCCGTTTAGTTTGAACCCTAAAAATACAGTATGAAGTACCCGGGCATCTTTTTCTCTTGGCTGGTATTTGTTCTGCTGGATATGGTGTTAAAAATATTACATAGAGGAGTGCTATATGGATTGTGTCCATAGCTGTCTTTGTTTTGTTCTTTATAGACAGAAGAAAAAATGGTATATTCTACAATGCTTGGTAATTCACCTGAAGACCAGCTGTCTCTAGGTCTCCATAACCACTGTTTTTGGTGACACAGGGGAAATATCTCACAGGAAGTAAGAAATTACCTGAACAACGGAATTTCTTGCTTTTGATTTGTCCGATTCTTTTGTTTGCCAGACGCCTAGGGCTGGTGCAGCGGGCACCACTGGTCTCAATGGGGTTGGTGTGGAGATAATCCGCCAGCCACTTGAGATGGCAGTCGCAGATAAAGGGGTTCTGGGCCAAATGCCTTTCAGAAACACAGACAGAATACTTTATCCATGACTTACAATGAACTCAACTCTCAAATGCACAGTGAAGACAGCAGTCCTTGTATTTGATCCAAGCCATATATACATACATGGTTTGAACGGCCCGGAGAGGTGAAAAAGTCCCCTTGGCAATGGTCTGAAGCTTGTTGTCGTACAAGGAGAGAAGGTTCAAGTTGTGCAGATCCTGAAAAGCATCTACCCGAAGGCAGTTTATCTTGTTGGCATTCAATAATCTGTTTGATCAAATAGTTGTAGAATTAAAGTGCAGCATCTCGTTAACCCATCTTCAAGATTCTGTCCTTCTTGAGAAATACAAGAAATCAAGAAGCAACATTTCCCTGAACCTCAATACTAATATTTTAACTGGAATCATTTAGGTGCCCCAGGCGGAAGGAAGATAAAGAGGTAGGGCAGTGGAAAAGGTGGGTGAGACCCAACATCTCCTGTCGAGGACGTCATAAAAAAATGTCATAGAACATTAGTCTCTCCAACTGCTCTGAGTTCAGTCTACTTTCAAAACAGAAGCCAGAGTGAGCCTTTTAAAACACAGGTCACTGTCTCTCAAAGCCAGGCAGCAACTCTCAAACTGCTGAGTGAAGCCAAGGTCCTGATGAATTGCCTCAGCACTTAGTAGGACCATTAGCGCTCCCTTCTGAACTCCATGACCTCCAAGTTCTCTCCCCTGGACACTGCAGCTCTAGCCACATGTCTCCTTGCAGGGGTCTCTGCTTGGAATGTTCTCTTCCCTGCTATCTGACTATTCTGCTTCTTTGAGTCTGTTGCAATCTTATCTTCTCATTTCAGCCTACCCTGACCTTTCTCTTCAATACCGTCACCTGTGTTTGCCCCGCCTCAACCTCTAGCACACTCAATTTCTTTACTATGATCTGTTTATTTCTTCTATTTTCTTAAGTACATATTTCTCTCTGTTGCATATGGTTTATTTATTACATTACTGCTGTCATTTGTATGTTCCTTCAAGACAGGCATCTTCATTTGTGTCTAGCACATACAAGGTGTTCCATAAATATATTGCCGAGTGAACACTTTAGGATCCTCTTGGAGAGCAATACGGTCCATAACCCTATTAAAGGGCCTGGTCCTGCATTATAAATATTCACTTAACTTAGTTTAACACAATACACCACAAACCCATTTTTTTTCAACCTGCTATCAATATTTGACTTCAATATTCTATGGAACTGTGGTTTACAGATCATACTTTGGCAAACATCATTCTTGTAGGTTATATGGGATTGTGTCTAAGCTTTTATGCAGGCTGGACTCCTTTGGGAATACACTTACCCTACCTTCCACCTTCCTCAATCCTCTGTCCTATCATGGCTGCACGGGAAGCTCACCTTTTCCAGAACCTTCCACCCAACTAAAGTATTTCTTCCTCTAGGTCCCCAAGGAAGTTATTCTGTGCTACTTAGTCTTGACATCTCCTTTCTATAGGTCTACGTGTTTGCCCAAAGGTGGATTAGTGCCCTCTGTGGGCAGAGGACATTTTTTGATACTTTCTCCTCTATTAGCATTTACTTTACTGCTTTGATACTTAAGGCTTGAACAAATAGTACCTCAAAAAATATGTGCTCTCTCATTTGAGTTTGTATGCCTTTTTATTCAACATACTGAAAAATGCTTTTCCTTTTGTCCACCAAGAATCTCTATTTTTAATTAATATAGGGATATAGGGTATTTCTTCTGCTTTGGTTTTTTTTTTGTGTTTTTTTTTTAGATATCCACACACATGTAAAGCTGTTACTTCCTTGGGGTAATTCTCTTCACTCCTTTTTTTTTAACCTCTCTTTAGGACCTGCATTTTGACCTTCTCTGTGGTCCTCAAAATAGTTTCTTGAAAGCTTAGGAACTGGTTTCAGGTATAGACTGTTAATCCCATTTCTCCATTCTGTGCCACAACACAGATCATACTGACTGTGTTCCCCAATCTGTCAGCTAACTGAAGGAGTCAGAGAGCAGAAATAAGGAGAAGGAAAAAGTAGGGAGCATTGAAGACAATTGAAGAAGGTGCTGTTTTGAGCATTTTGTATTTACTTTAAATTATGTGGTCTCCAAAGTAGGAGAAAAAGTGTTGCACCACACTACTTTCTTTTGCTTCTTGCATTAACCTACTTCTTTTCCCAAGTTCAAGATGAGCTTGAACCTCATCTGTTCAAGCAAATCTAAGATGCTTAACCAAGTTCTCAGCTAGCCAGAAAGAGACAATTGTGTTGCTTTAGCCGTGACAGGCTTAAGAACAGACCTTAATCTAGAGATAACATATTAGGTTGAGGGACAAAGCTAGCTTTTTAAGTTAAGATTTATCTACATACAGATCCCATGGTTTATTAATGTGGTTGTTACATCAGCCACCAATAAGTATGTGTGGAAAGGAAAAGAAAGTGCTACTTAAATTTTATTACTAGACAGGCCAGTGATAGCAAGAGATTGCAAGTAAATGGCAAGGATAATAGTGCTAGAAGAAAGTAGAATGACAGAGAAGCAAATAACACGCAGGTAATACTTGACTATAGCATCCAGTTATACCTATAATGTGTATAACATATAGTCCTTCAATTAAAGATTAGAAACAGTATTTGCTGAGCCCAGCTCAAGGGTTAAAAAATAATTTGAAACCCAAATAAAGACATTAGGTCATAAGGATCAGTATTTTTCATGACTTACTGGTCTGTTGTAAAATCAATTTATTGGGATGTACAGTAACTAAAGAGATAGAAAGAGATCACAGAGAGACAGAAAATGCAATAAAATGAAGAGTACTATACACAGTAAGGGTAAATATTGTCTTGTTAACAATTTGCTTCATTTGTGTGCATCTGTGTGTGTTGTGTATGAAAACAGCGTGTGATTTAAATATGTTTCCGGATAATGATGAAAATTTAAAATACAAATACTAGGATATAATTATAACTCACATTTATCAAGTAAGGAAAAAGAGGTACATTTGAGAAAATCTGTGGGGTTAGGAGTAAATTTTTGCCAAATCAATGATATAAACCCCAACACCAAGAAATGTATAGACCGAAAGAGAAAATAACATTTTAAATTTGAGAATTTTAAGGTCAACTGACTATGAACTAGTTGAGAGAGGACTGTACATCACACTAATCTTTGTATCCACAGCAGCCCCAAATGAGGAACTCTATGTAAGTTTGGTGATTTGAAGAGAATTCGATGATCTAACACAAACCATCTTAAGACTAGAATATCTTTTCCGATTTCCATTTCATATGAGCTTTCACTAAAACACTTGTGGCCAGGTTTTGTTTTTGTACATACGTGTGTAGTACATTCTTCTTTTGAGACCAAGGAGTGGTAGCTACTGTCTAAGCAGAATTGTTTTTAGAAGATGCAGGCCAGCGACTGACAGATAATTTTCTGAGTGAACAGCAGTTGGAGCGCCCCTGCTGTGTTCTGACCCTTGGCAACAACCTCTGGGTCTGGGGCACGGTATTCCAGCGCTGCCCCTCCTGCAGCTGCTTTGGACAAAAAGTGAATAAACCTATCACTACGTCACTCTCCTTCCCAACTACTGTTAAATCAAAACAGAGAGTTTCACAGAGGGCAGGGACAGCACAAGCTTTTAATGACAGAATAGCCGGGAAGCCTACATTTGTGACAGGGTGGACAGAAAGCTTTTGAGACAACTTCAAAGCGCTGTGTCTTCAAATAAATAACAACCATCAATGTTAGCTGCACTAGACTAATTTTTTCCATTTCATTAAACTACTTCATCTGGGGGTGAGTTTTTCTGAAGTCTCCATGAAACCACGAGAGGGTACACTGACTAAAATATAATGCTTGGTTCAACAGATCGGAAAGCATCAAATACTTACAGTAACTGTAAGGAAAACAGTCCTTCAAATAAACTTTTCGGGAGTTCTGTGATTTTATTTCCATAGAGGACACTGAAAAAAAACCACGATTTAAAGGAAAAAAAAAATTAGACATCAAGCCAGCATAACAAATTGATCCCTCACATATGTATTCAGGCATACCGGTTAGTAAGCACTCCATACATCATAAAAGCTACAGTTGAGTAAGCAAACTTCAACTTGCAAATGAATTTTTTCCTGATTATAGATCACATATATGCTTATGGTGGAAAGTTTAAAAATCACTGGAAATCAGGGGCACCTGGGTGGCTCAGTCAATTAAGTGTTCAACTCTTGATTTCAGCTCAGGTCATGACCTCAGGGGCATGAGTTGGGCTCTACACTTGGTGGGGAGTCTGCTTAAGACATTCTCTCTCCCTCTCCCTCTCCCTCTGCTCCTTTCCCCGCCCACGCTCTCTAAAATAAATAAATAAATCCAAGGGCTCCTGGGTGGCTCAGTGGGTTAAAGCCTCTGCCTTCAGCTCAGGTCATGATCTCAGGGTCCTGGGATTGAGCCTCGCATCAGGCTCTCTGTTCAGTGGGGAGCCTGCTTCCCCCGCTCTCTCTGTCTGCTCTCTGCCTACTTGTGATCTCTCTCCTCTCTGTCAAATAAATAAATAAAAATCTTTAAAAAAAATAAATCTTTTAAAAAAGAAAGCACTAAATATTTTTAAAAAATTAACAAAAATGAACACAATTCATAATTTTATTGTCCTTTCTTAGAAATGTCCACTGTTCAATTGCCATGTTTTGTAACACACACGCACACATACACAGTTCATATATAATGAGTGCATATTATAGTAACAAAGGAGAACACTAAGTGTGGAATTCATTGCTCATTAAAAGGATGAGTTTTAGGCTTATCACACTAGTAAAAGGTAAAAGAAATCTAGATAAAGGTAAGGTTTTTACTACATAATGTGTATGCCTGAGAAATGTAAGAGCTATGAAGAAAGTGATCACTAATATGATTACAGGAACATTTTTGAAATGCACTTTTCTCCAAAAATATGAACAGGAGTGCATCCTCATGGTGTCCACCTCTGATCAGCCACTAAGGGTATATTCACCAAGTGCAAGCCCATGGGCTTAGTCCCTTCAGTACACCTGGCACCTAGCACCAGGTGTAGCATCACATGATTTGATTATACGGTGACACTGTAATGTTAGATTGATGAGTGATCATCGTTAGGTGGGATAGATGAAGAAATAAATTAGCAGGGGGACAAATTAAGGAATAATTAACAGACTGGATGAGATGAGGGGATTTCAACAACAAATGAAGAGAAATGTGTCGATTCATCATATTGGCTATTAACAGTAAGTCTCAGTTGATGTCTATCTACTTTTAACCCCCCAAAGGAGTGAACCATAATTATGAATAGGAAAAGATAGAAATTATAGTCCTTAGGGAGACAATCTGGCAATATATATCAAGAGCTATAAAGACATTTATAAAATTTTTTACTTAGTTTCACTCTTAGGTGCTTAAGAGAATCAGAGACAGACAATATTTTATGCACAAAATGTTAATCCTGGTATAATTTATAACAACGAAAAAACAGACACAAATAAAATGTCTCCAAATCCCAAAAACGATATTAGTTAAATGCATATTTCATGTTGATAAAAATCGTATTTTGAAGAGTATTTAATGACATGAAAGGGTTGATGATATAATGTTAAATTTGAAAAAATATAATAAAGCAGTATATTATAGTATGATCTTAACTTTGTTTAGAAAAGCATATACATGTATACATAGGAAAAAGCAGAAAAACCTCTGGGTGGCAGGCAATTTGATATTCAGAGGTGATTTTGATTTGCATCTATACATTTTTCTTTATTTTTTATATTCTCTGCAATGATATTTATTCTAAAAATGAGAAAAAATTTTTGGAAAGGACATGAGGGATGTCATAATATGTAAAGGAAAAAGCTGAAATAAGAATGTAAATAATTAATATGTTTGGCAGCAGTACATGATTTCTTATTGGAAAGGAAGAAAAAAACAATACAGGAAAATGAATCTGAGTGAGAGAAAAGCTGTTGTTTCCTTTTAAGATGTCAGTGAGAGGTGGGATGTATTACAGTATAGGAAAGAAATCCTCAGGTGAATAAAAAATATAGCTGGACACTATATTGTATAAGGAGACATTCCATTTGTATAGATCCCAGTGGTATAGTTACATAGTATAACAAAAAATTCACTTGTGAAGAATATAGATGCTTTGAAAAAGGCAAATCAATTAGAGAAGAAACCATTTAAAAAAATCAAAGAATAAAAAATAAAAAATAAAATATAAAAAAAAATCTAAGAATAAAGCAAATTCTGTATTGTCAGGGTCAAAGAGGTAAGGGAATTAAGAAAGGATAAGCAATAATAATTGTATTATTGAAGGTCAAGAATAAGAGAAGAGAGGCCTTTTGGAAACACACATTAGCAGATCAAGGCAGCAGAGTTTCAGGATATTCAATGCAATACCATTCAACCCATTAATTTAAAACAGATATCATATACTTATTATGTGCCAGGAGCTTTACTGGGTTCTAAGCTTGCTGTCCAATTAAGCGGACTGTCCAACTGTTATTGTTGAATGATCCTTATTTGCCCTTGTGCCATCAGACTAATACAAGTGAGGTGAATGAAGTATTATTTCAAAGAGCAACCCAAAATAGCAATTTTGAATACTGAAGGAGTTTCATATTTTGAGTCCATTGAAATATAAAAAGGAAATAGGATGCATATAAGTTTTGGAGGACCCATAAAAGAATCAAGGAGCAAGTTTGAAACTAGAAATCAACTATAGGAAAAAAAATGTGGAAAGAGCACAAATACGTGGAGGTAAAATAACATGCTACTAAATGATGAATGAGTCAACCAAGAAATCAAAGAGGAAATAAAAAAATACATGGAGACAAATGAATGAAAACATGATGGTCCAAAATCTTCAGGACAGAGAGAGCTATCCTAAGAGGGAAGTTTATAGCAACCCAGGCCTTCCTCAAAAAGCAAGAGAACATCTCAAAGGAATAACCTAACCTAACATCAAAAAGAGGTAGAGGGGCACCTGGGTGGCTCAGTCGTTAGGCGTCTGCCTTCGGCTCAGGTCATGATCCCAGAGTCCTGGGATCAAGCCCCGCATCGGGCTCCCTGCTCTGCGGGAAGCCTGCTTCTCCCGCTACCATTCCCTCGGCTTGTGTTCCCTCTCTCGCTATGTTTCTCTCTGTCAAATAAATAAAATCTTTAAAAAAAAAAAAAAAAAGAGGTAGAAAAAGGAAAATAAATAAAATTCCAAACCAGTAGAAAGAAAGAAGGAATAAAGATTAGAGGAGAAATAAATGAAACAAAATCAAACAATGGTAGAACAGAAAGCAATGAAATAAGGAGTTATTTCTTGGAAAGAGCTACAAAATTGATAAACCTTTAGCCAGACTCATCAGATAGAGAGAGAGAGAGAGAGAGAGAGATTGGACCCAAACAAAATCAGAAACAGAAGAGAAATTGCAACTGATACCACAGAAATAAAAAGGATTATAAGAAAATATGATGAAAAAACTATATGCCAATAAATTGGACAACTTGGAAGAAATGAATAAATATACAAACTCCCAAATGGAATCAGGAAGAAATAGAAAATTCGAACAGACCAATTACCAGCAATTACATTGAATCAGTAATTAAAAAAAAAAACCTCCAACAAACAAAAGTCCAAAAACAGTTGGCTTCATAGGTGTATTCCACCAAACATTTAAAGAAGAGTTAATATCTATTCTTCTCAAACTATTCCAAAAAATAGATGAGGAAGGAAAATTTCAAATTTGTTCTATGAGGTCAGCATTACCCTGATACCAAAACAAGATAAAGACACTACAAAAAAAGAGAGCTACAAGACAATACCTCTGATAAACATGGATGCAAAAATCCTCAACAAAATGTTAGCAAACTGAATCCATTAAAAAAAAATCATTCACTATGACCAAGTGAGATTTATCATTGGGATGCAAAGATGTCTCAATATTTGCAAATCAATCAGCATGATACATCACCTCAGCAAAAGAAAGGGTAAAAACCATATGACCATTTCAATAGATCCAGAAAGAAGCATTTGACAAATGAAAACCCTCAACAAAGTTGGTTTAAAGGGAAGACACCTGAACAAAGGAAAACCCACAGTTAACATCATTTTCAATGGTGAAAAACTGAGATTCTTTCCCGTAAGGTCAGGAACAAGATATGGATGTCCGCTTTCATCACTTTCATTCAGTGTAGTACTGAAAGCCCTAACCACAGCAATCAGACGAGAGAAAGAAATAAAAAGCATCCAGATTGGTAAAGAAAAAGTAAAATTTTTACTATTTGCAGATGACATGATATTATATATAAAAAACCCTATAGACAACACCAAAAAACCTACTAAAACTGATACGTGAATTCCATAAGGTTGCCGGATACAAAATCAATATACAGACATCTGTTGGTTCCTACACAAAAATAACAAAGTAGAAGAGAGAGAAATTAAGAAAACAATCCTATTTGCAATTGCAGCAAAAAGAATAAAATACCTAGGAATAACTTAATTGAGGAGGTGAAAACCTGTACTCTGAAAACTATAAAACAATGATGAAAGAAGTTGAAGACAGCATAAATGGAAAGATATTTATGCTCATGAGTTAAAGAGTAAGTATTGTTAAAATGCCCGTGTTACCCAAAGCAATCTAGATTTAATGTAATCCCTATCAGAAAACCAAGAGCATTTTTCACAGAACTAGAACAGATAATACTAAAATTTGTATGGAAACACAAAAGACCCTGAATAGCAAAGATATCTTGAAAAGGAGGAAGAAAGCTGGAGGTATCACAAACCCAGATTTCAAGCTATACTACAAAACTATAGTAACCAAAACAGTATGGTACAGGCACAAAAACAGACACACAGATCAACAGAATAGAGAGCCCAGAAATAAACCCATGATTATATGGTCCATTCATCTTTTACAAAGGAGAAAAGAATATGCAAGGAGAAATAAGAGAGTCTCTTTAGCAAATGATGTTGGAAAATCTGGATAACTACATGCAAAAGAATGAAATTGGACCACTTTCTTATACCATACACAAAAATAAACTCCAAATGGATAAAGGACCTAAATGTGAGACCTCCTAGAAAATTCCTAGAAGACAGCACAGGCAACAATTCCTCTGACATCAGGTATAGCAACATTTTTCTAGATATGTCTCCTGAGGCAAAGGAAAAAAAAAATATAAACTATTGGGACTACATCAAAATAAAAAGCTTCTTCACAACAAAGGAAACAATCAACAAAACTAAAGGCAATCTATTGGACGGGAGAAGATACTTGCAGATGACATATCAGATAAAGGGCTAAAATCCAAAATAAAAAACAAAACAAAACAAAACAAAACCCAAAACCAAAAACTTATACAACTCAACACCAAAACCCCCCAAATAATCCAGTTAAAAAATGGACTGAAGACACGAACAGACATTTCTCCAAGAAGACATACAGATGGCCATAATAGACTCATGAAAAGATGCTCAACATCACTCATCATCAGGGAAATGCAAATTAAAACCACAATGAAATATCACCTCATATCTATTAAAATGGCTAGGTTTAAAAAGACAACAAACAGTTAGTGTTGACCAGGATGTGGAGAAAAAGGAACTCTTGTGAACTGTTCTTGGGAAAGCAAAATGGTGTAGCCACTGTGAAAAACAGTAAGAGTTTCCTTAAAAAGTTACAAATAGGGGGCACCTGGGTGGCTTAGTGGGTTAAGCCTCTGCCTTCAGCTCAGGTCATGATCTCAGGGTCCTGGGATAGAGCCCCACATCGGGCTCTCTGCTCAGCGGGGGGCCTGCTTCCTCTTCTCTCTCTGCCTGCCTCTCCGCCTACTTGTGATCTCTCTGTATCTAATAAATAAATAAAATCTTAAAAAAAAAGAGTTACAAATAGAACTACCATATGATCCAGTATTCTACAACTGGCTATTTCCCCAAAGAATATGAAGACACTAATTCAAAAAAGATATACACACCCTATGTTTATTAGCAACATTATTTATAATAGCTACGATATGGATGGAAACAGCTCAAGTGTTTATCGATAAATGAATGGATAAAAAAGAGATGGTTATATATGCAATGGAATACTACTCAGTCATCAAAAAGAATGAAATCTTGCCACTTGCAATAACACGGATGGATCTAGACAGTATAACGCTAAGCGAAATGAACCAGTCAGAGAAACACAGTTATCATATGATTTCACTCATACATGGAATTTATGAAACAAACAAATGAACAACAGAGACAAACCAAAGAACAGATTCTTAACTACAGAGAGCAAACTGATAGTTACCAGAGAGGAGGTGGGGGGATGGGTGAGATATGTGAAGGGATCAAAAGCATACTTATGATGAGCACTGAGTAATGTATAGACCTGCTGAATCACTATAATATTAACAGCTGTATTGTTAACTATACTGGAATTAAAATTTAAAAAAATAAAAAGGAAAAAAATTAAGGGGCAAATAATTTAGTAGGTTGTTCATTTGGGACTTTTGCTCTAAAACAAACGGAGAATATGTTAGGAGGTGTGTCTTATTTACAATGTGATACTATTTTTTTCCCAACAAATCATTGTTTTTTTTAAGATCATATTAAAAAATGGATGTTTGTTGTTAATGAGACAATTTGGGTACATGGGGAAATATGGGAGGATATCACAAAAGGATGCAGGAAATCTGTGTAGGCATTATTTGAGTATATGGACTGTCAATCATAAAAATATTATAATAAATACTAAATGTGATGGGAATGAGATTTCTGTACAAAAAGGTATAGAAATACTAGGGCTGGTATAGTTTTCTTACACACAGCGAGATCAAAACAGTAACAAGGAAAAGGGAGTTAGGAATATAAAAAATCCAAAGACCAGGATACAGAAGCTGAATGAGAGTCAAGAAAATAGGGCCAAATCCATAAAAATGGGGAAAAGACATGTCCTCACCTAAAGATATAAAGTGCAAGAAGGCCAGTGAGAATTTGTGCTACATTCCTATGAGGGCAAGAAAATTTTAAAAGAAATTGAAAGATGAAAATGAATTCAGCCAAAAAGAAAATAAATACCTAAGGGATTTGGATAATATCATCCAAATACCAACAGTGACAAATTGGGTAGCTTCTCTACAGTTTTCTTAGATGTAAGTTATAGTCAGCATACTGTTTACAGTGTACAAGTGTGCTGATCGAGAATTATTTTACAGTCCATTGGACCAATAGGGAAATCTTAAGGAAATCTTAAGCAGCTCTTGTACCTGCTACTAGAAGGAAGGCTAAGAATTCTAAGCCAAGTTTCACCCCTGCAAGTTTCAGTGTTAGGATAGTAGGAGATACCAATGGCCAGTCTTTGAATTCTCTTTTGCTGTTGAAAGCTGGCAGAAGACAGATCTACTACTAAAGGGAAAGAAAATGTTCAAAATGGAAGCCTTTAAGATGGTTATCATGAAAAGGTGTTATGGGCAGACTTCATTATTCAAACCAATGTCAGAGAGTTATACTTACACATTAAAAACAATGTATATCTGAGAATTGAAACACTAAGCAATTTTAAAGAGAATATGATAAAGAGAAAAAAGAGGTTGCTA
>CM053604.1:11590917-11606761 GCA_028646535.1 Procyon lotor | reverse complement strand
TACTAAAAACTTTCTTATTTTGTATTACAAAATTATGTTTCCAATTAGTCAATGGAAAACAATAAATGATGTTTACAGACAATGCCTAATACTAATAATAGCGATTCCCTAAAAAATTGTTATTAAATATTATAGAAATACTGTTGATGTCACAATGAGAACAATAAAAAGCACTAAGGATAAAAGGATCCAATAAGTCCATGTATTCTGGATGACATTTTGTCATTAATATGTAAAAATTAATAATAAAACCTAGTAATATATCAATAATATAACATATAGTAATAATATGTAATAAAATGAATTTTAATGTTACTAAAAATAAATAAATGTTAATGCAACTATTTAATAGGAGAGATCTTTATTCACATAAGTAATCTCTATGCCCAAAGTTGGGCTTGAACTCACGACCCTGAGATCAAGAGTCACATGCTCCTACCGAGAGCGCCAGCCAGGCACACCTAATAGGAGAGACCATTAAAATATTCAATAAATCAAGCCTGATTTACTATTCTGGTAATTAAGTAACAATTTAAAATAGTCCTTTTATGTAATAAAGTGCATTAGAGGTATTTGGCATCATATCACTAATTATTTTTGCTTCTTTAGAAAATGCAGTGACTAAATGAAACTGGGTAGGTATGTGAGTGTAGTTCTAGAAAGACATGTGAGAGAAACCTGTACACAGAAACACTTGATTTAAAAAAGGGGAGTGTTGCCAATCTGCATGGGTCTCGAAGTTACTCCCACCCCCCACCCCAAGTCACTTCACTCCTTTAAACCCTGGCTCACTATCCATTATGCTCTCCAACCCTACTCTTTTCCAGCAAACCTATAATCTATCTGTCAACCTCTTTTGTCCTTTGTCCTCATGGTCGTGTCTTAGACCTTCCCTCTAGCAACTGCAACCTCTGCATAATTTCAATTTCAACCTTCTGCCTCCCTCCAGTCACATTTTTTCTTGCACTTTCTTAAAACCTTCAGCACACTCTTGTCTCAGGGCTGCAGTAGTTAGCTTGTCTCTCCATCTCGAGTGTTTTTTCTCCACGTATCTGCACAGCTCATCCCTACAATTGGATTCTTCAGGTCTTTGCCCAGTATCACCTTTTGGAAGGCCACTGCTGAGAATCTTGTTTAAAATTTCATCTTTCTTCCTTACTGGCACTCCTATTCCTTCTGCTTGATTTACTTTCCTTCACAGCATTTTTTTTTCTTTTTTTTTTTTTAGGGCGTGGAGCCCAATGCAGGACTTGAACTCCAGATGCTGAGATAATGACTGAGCTGAGATCAAGATTTGGATGCCACTCCACAGCATCATCTGTGGGTCATCATCATCAGATTATATCTGATCAAATCATCAGATATAATATATCTTCAGATTGGTACCTGGTTTATCGTTAGTAATCTCCATGAGGCAGGGATTTCTGTACTTTGTTCACTCATGCATCCCCAGAGCCCTGAATAGAGCTAGGACAAACAGGGTCCCTACACAACTCTGTGGAATGTACGATTTTGGTGAAATGAAGAAAAAGGCTATTGCAAGTCTGGGGAGTTGTATACTTTATGAAGGGGTAAATAAATTAATCTTTGGAAGGTCAATTCAGAAGGTGAACACAATGAGGAAAATGATCCCAGTTATATTTGATTATCGTATATTTGATTCTTTTCATACAACATCGGTTTTCTGATGTTACAGGGCAGTACGTGGTTATTCCACTTCTGAAAAATAGTTCCTACTCTTCTGCGTACTACTAGGTTTCAAACTAGAAATTCCCCAGTGACTTAGCGCCCTGACTACAAGTCAGTTCTATAAGAAAAGATAATGCTATGATACAGCTTTCTGGAAAAAAAAAAAAAAAAGTGAACATGGAGCTCAGGTCATGAAGATTAAGATCTCATTTCAGCAGGCATGTTCTTCTACATGTGTTATTTCTCTTACTACTTGGTATGAGTCTATTATATTTATATGGGTAGGTATGTAATAATTTATAATATAATCGTTAGTTGTAACCATGTGTTTATTAGTAAACACATAATATTAATATAACACATTATTATATCAATAGGGTATAATATGTAATAGAATAAAATACATAGCATAGTAGTTAATAAATATGTTATTATATACCTAATATAATCTATCTTATAATAAATATAGAAACAATAAATTATATGTTCTGCTTACTACTTATTTTATCTTATATATTTTTATAATTTAATTCTCACAACCAGAAAGGGTCAATTAAGATTAAGGCAACAGCTTAATAGTAAACTGCAAGCAAACAGGTCTACATAAGAATTCTCCAACCATTTCTCTCTCTTTTGACATTTACTGGCTTTCTTTGAGGCACAGATACTTGAAGGACCAGGCATTGGTACAATGACTTGACTTGTGTTCTGTCCTTTTGTGTGGCTGGAATGTGGTCTGTATTTACTTTGGACAATATTACTGTCCAGACAATTTGAGTAATTTAACTGAGTTTTACATTAAACTTTGTTATTTTAGAATCTGACAGCCCATTCTAAGAGCAGTACTGGTGTGCACTCGACATTTTCTGCCAACAATTGTTCCTCTGGTCTTCCTCTAGTTAAAGCACCATCAACAAGAGGGCTGCCTGGGTAGCTCAATTAAGCGTCCACCTCTTGATTTTCAGGGATGTGAAACCAAGCCCCACGTCAGGCTCTATGCTTAGTGAGGAGTCTGCTTGAGATCCTCTCTCTCTTTTCTCATTCCCCTCCCCAATTCTCTCTCTCTCTAAAAAAAAAAAAAAAAAAAGCAACCCCAAGAGCAAACAGAAATGGATCCAAGTAGATACTTCGGGTGAAAGGTGAAGTGATAGACTTTCAATTTCTTTCTCCAAAGAAAACTAGTTTTCTGAGCAGACCAGCATAGCAGCCTGAATAGCCACGTGCCTAGATTAATTCTCCCTACGTATGAGTGAGTGTGAAGTGCTACTAAGTCCCAGGTGTTAATCTGAGCCTCACATATATATATGGCAGAACCCCCATTGAGAGTTCTACCCTCATTTATCATGATAAGAAACCTTCTCTAAGCTCATACTCTTAGAAAAATACATGCCATCCTCCAAGTTCAAACTTTGAAGTTTAAATCTGCAATAAAGTTTACCTTATCTGGTGGCCTTTTGAAGATTTTTCACAAATTTGAAAAAATATCAGCCTTTATCCATTTATTTGACAATCATTTTAATTTATGTAGTTATCTGCCTGAAAAACCCTTTGGATATTAAAAGGCTGTCATACTTTGTTATCTTTGTTCTTTGAGAGAGTAAAGCTGGTTCTTTCAGGGAAGTCTTAAAGATATGAAGCAGGGAGTCAAAGAAGCCCCTCACTGGGCATCTTCAACTGTTCTCTGTAAGACTTCACTGAACGTCATTCCAAAGGGGACCTTGTCCCTACAGAGTGGCTCCTGGCTTAAGGAATATAAATACAACAATGACCAGAGTGCTTCAAAATAAACATTTTCCCTTTATTTCAGGACCAGAAAAATTGTCAATAATATCAATTTAGAATAATAAAGAGGCTCTTACTCTAGCTCTCTAAATAGCAAAACTATCAAATTCTAAAATGTATACCTCCAAAAATGGGCTGATTTTATTGAAAGCTGGTTTTAGTGATAGGTAGCAGCCATCCAAAAAATGATGAAATGCATTAAGATTGATAGTCATATTATGAATTCATAAGAAAAATTAAAGGATTATTTTTCTTAAATTCAGATTTTTAAAGAAATGGAGCCATTATCAGTTGTATGTTCTGCTTTCCTTCAGTGATATGGTCAATACTTACAGTGAATTCAGAGAGCGTAGTCCTTGGAAAGCATCTGGTGCTAGTTCAGAGATCTGATTATTGCTCAGGTCACTAAGATTAGAAATAGGGTTAGGTTAAATGAAATAGAACGTCAGGGAGGATTTATAGCAGGAGAAAGCTACTTACTGCCTTTACATGTCGATTTTGCACCTATCAATATATGTATAAAATTTGCAACATAAAACATCTGAGGCATCTTAAATTAAAAAGAAAGACTTTTAAATCAACTATTGGCTCTTTTCTGAAACCATTATAAGAGACGCTATGTCCTATTTTTGAAAATAGAATATCTATGCATACTATATTGATCACATATGTTCACAAGGGTGTGAATTATTATGTTAAATTTCAGATAACTTTAGAATATCATATAGTTTAAATTTTGACGTTATAGTATTATACAACTAGCAATCAGATAGTCACATCACTTAATACTTAAGCTGTCAAACACTCAAATATTCATACGTAAGTGAATGTCTGCATGGTCATGACCTGTATAATTTTTTAAATTACATATATTCCATAATATTATTCACTCACATTCTTCTAAGCTTTTTATATGGTGAGAAAGCTCCAGGAGGGATGACCTTGATTGAGTTCTGTTCCAAACGTCTGCAATGAAAAAATTTAATTTTTAAATGGAAACGTGAGCTCACAGGGATATTTAATTCAAGCCCAGGATTCATGTCAAGAAGCAAAGTTGATGCTCTTCATGAGCGATTCCTTTTTTTTTCCCTCAAAAATGACTACTAAAATTAATAATGCCATGCCCTAAATGTGGAGCAAGATTGGGAATAAAAGCAAGGCAATTATACAATGAATAAAAATCTCCTGATTTTTAGGCATTACAGGAACATTAATATTTAAGTCTGGACTTTGTATAAAAAAGAAAGCACCTGTAAGAAACTAACTTCGGAATACATTTTAATAACCTCCATATCAGAAAGAGAAATATGTAGTAACACTGAATAGATGTACACGATGTTTTACAGATAATTATAACTCTTTCACAAAGGAAATTACTGTTGGAATATTAAATTTTATAAACCTTTTATTTCCTCCACAGAAAGCACATTATAGGTTCAAAAAGGCTGTTGTACCCAGAAAATTAATTTTGCAGCTTCTTCTGAGGTAAATCTTAAATTCCAAAACCATTAAGTACCATAAGTATTTTCAATAAGACTGGCTAGACTCTGAATATTTTGTATGAAAACCACTGTAGCAAAACGTAGTCAAATATAAGTGTTTTTATCATGTACTGAAATCAGAGTTGAAAATAATTCTACTCCCTGGTTCTGTTTTCGAGAAATACACAATTTTCCCCACTTAGTTGTGAAAGACACAAATAGCTTTCATTAAGTGTTTTGGTAAATATATTATCCATCAAAAAATGTTGCCTTTCAGCTTCATTTCTATTCCATGTGAATATCGTAATAAACATTTCCCATCCCCTTCCCCTCTTCCCTTTGTATCCCAGACGCTGACTCTTGGGAACCATATATATTCCAGGCTCAGTTCGACTTTGGTGGGATTTGGCCAGTGAGAGGCACTGGAGACTGAAGGGAGGATGAGCCAAGAAGCCAGGAAATCCTCCGCTCCTCTGCTTCAGGGGATGTCCCCAGCAGTGGTCCCCAGATCTCCTTCCTAAGTTTAGCTCCTGCTGGGGCCACCTCCAAACTTTGTATAATATCCTTTTCTTCTTAGATCTTTGTAGCCCTGGAGGGGGAGACACCCTTCTGTTCTCTGTACCGTCTTCACAACTGCTGGATTCATTCCTTATATTAAATCCCTCTGTTAAAATACATGGCAAGAGCTTCACTTTCCTGCCTGGATTAACACACACACACACACACACAAACACACACAAATATATAGACGGGAATAAATATTTATATTGGCATATTTATATATTTATGTATAAATACAATATCTACACATACATGTATATTGACTATACTGTGTCATACACATCGGTTCATTTTTACTGAATGTTAGTAATACTTGAACATGTAGGTATTTCCAACACTTAATGAACATCAAATCAAAACAAATACAATACCCTAGATGGTTAAGTAGAAATGCCTAAATGTTAGTCTTAATCAATTCCAAAGTCCTCCTCACAGTGCCAGGCTTTCTCCAAAAGGCTCAAGTTTCACCCTGACCATCTTATCTCTATATACAGTGGATTTCCTCAGATAATATTCCTCTTGAACTCCTTGTAGCATTTGATATTGCAAGCAATACTTCTTCCATGGATGAGACACTCTAAGCCTCTGGTTCTCTACTTTTCTTTTTTCTCAATTTCTGGATTTGTTTTCTAATCCTCTAAATCCCGTTATTCCCCAAGTTACTATCCCTTTCTCTCTCATACAAAAGGTAAAATCTTTTCTCTATAATCAGCATCACTAGTTATGATTCTCTTCCTCCAAAAAGCAGAGATTATTTTGTTCACACTCAAGATAAATTCAAGTGTATTTACAAAACATGTGAGGAAGAAAATACAAACTACTCATAATGCACCACTCAGATCAGTGTTTTAGGGGTCTTTTTGATGTGCATATTTATTTTATCTAATTAAAGTCTTATGGTATAGAGAATTCTGAGTTGTACACCTAATGTCAAATATGATCATCATACATGTTTTCCTAATATCATTAAATATTTTGGAAGATGTTATTTTTAATGCCTTTATAACATCTCATTATCAAAATGGACCACAGTTCCTTAATCATTCCCTATTATTAGCCCATTTAGGTTAGTAGTAATTTTACGATATTATGAATCATATTGTTTAGCTATTTTAAGACGACAGAAACATGGCCTCCTTCTAAAACCTTACTTGATTTTCTTGGGTATGGTTACTTGTATCTTTCTTTATATACACAAGGGCATTCTCTTCTCTCTGTGTCTCTGCTCTATCTCCCTGCATTCTAGTCATTTTTCATATATCCCTTCTCCACCAGGTTCATTGACTCCGAAGGGACAGATTTTTGCCAGAAGACAAGAAATAAATTGTATGAAGAAAATATGGATTTGGCATCTGGATTATTTATCTAGGTCTTGAGAAAGGGTACTTTTTTCAAAAGTTCTAAATATAACAAAGGGCATTTAAATCATTTCACTGTTAGACTATTGATTAAAATGTTATAAATTGGTGGTTTAGAGAGACTTTTTTTTTCTTTTTGCTGTGATCCATTCTTGTAGTTATATCTTAAAAAATTTAAACGTAATCAATGAAAATACTGTGAAAGCAAGCAACAGACACAACACTATTGACTGGAAGACTTTCTTTGAATCCAGAGCAATGAAACATGATTTCATTTTGTTAAAGATTTGCTCAAAATATTATATAAAGCTATGATGAGAAAAAATTAAAATTCTTAGTGCCTACTAGATTTCTTTTAATGCAATGCTAATGCAAAACTAGTTTATATGATCACTTTTCATACATATTTCAAGAGAATAGAAAAACAGTAATCATTCATTCATTCATTCACTCTCTGTACTCTACCTATGCAAAATACACTATATGAATGGAATTCAATGGTGATCAGAAGCAAACATGTTTATACCCTCATGCAAGTTTATTGATAAAGTGTCTAATTTTGCAGTTACACTACTGATTAATTTGTCCAATAAAAGTTCTTAAAAATGATACATTCAGCATTGAAATACCAATAACCTTAATTCACAAACGTGGCCAAACTCATTCTATCATCTAACTGAAGAATGTCCTTAGAAATTTTTAAACTCATTTATTATTTTAAAGTCTCTGAATCCAGAACACTTAAAATGATCACTAATTGTTCTAATGGCACTCAAATACATTTAAGTAAAACAACTAAATTTATGTCTAATCTACACCTCATGTCATTGATAAATATTCCTACTAAAGCAAACAAATGATATATAAGTGAAGCTATTATTTAGAAAATGCATGTACAGAAAGTTATAAAATAAGGACAACTCATGATGAAATAGTGTTAAATTTTCATGCAAAAATAATTCCAACATAATATAGTGATGTTGCATGTATCATTCATTCTTGCAATGTACCATGACTTAACCTTCACATTGCAAGCTATTTCATTTACAACATATGCAACAGAAAGCTGAACAGTGACATGTAAAATGGATTTGCTTGCTTTTCTTTATCTATTTGCTTCTAACCTTTGTTAAAAAAAAAAAAGTATTTGAAACAGAGCTTATACGGTTATTTACACTGACTCAGCAGCTAATTGGTTTTTATGGCACTGTACAAGTAGACCATTAAGGCAAAACGTAATTGCCTCCTTCATTCAAACAGATTCTCAAGCAGGAAAATATTCTATCACTGACAGATGTCAACCAATAAATTTTAAAATGTTTCAAAATGTCCATTTTCTCCTCTTTAGTGGGCAAACAATAAACTAATGTCTACTTTCTTTAAACTCAGATGTCTAGGACCCTACTTTTCATTACGAGAACTTTTAAAAACAACAAGCAACACACATCTCAAATGGTCTTCATACTCCTATAGAAAAGAGGGGACGATATTTCAACCAGATTATAAAATATAAGGAAGAAATATATTAGAGCATTTAGGTGAAGGTTAAAAAAAGAAGAAAATAAGATGTACAATTTTCTATCTTTCCTATCCTCTAAGCTTCTATTTTAATAGCATAAAATCTGCTGAATTTTAGAGTGCAAATTTGAATCCATTGTTCCATGAAGAATCTAATTAAAAACATTCCAGGGTTACAAAAACAGATAGTGTCATTGCTAAGATATATTGGCAGTCTGTGGGTAAAATCCACCATAATTAAGAGCCTTCCAAATGTTAGTCCTTCATAAAAATAAGATTCAATATTTTGAATTTCAAAGTAAAAGTATATTTAAAAAACTGAGTAAGGGAGGAAGAATGCCCCATCAACCACATACTATATGGAAATTTTTTTCAGGTAAAAGTAGGCAGAACCTTTTCCTCCACAGAATGTAATATGAACAATTCCAAAACATTTTATCAATCTATGTGTGTGTGTACAGTTTATATAAAAGCAACCTACTGTTACCACCTCATCAAAATCGCAAGGAAATTTTACTTAAGAAGTTCCATGAGATAAGAAATGGAAACAATTTTCTAACTACCCCATCAAAAACTTCAGAAGTACAATACGTTTAGCCAATAAAAACCTTCTTCTTTACTCTCATCTTTTTTCTTATTTTTTAATTACTGCTTAAAAAAAATCATGCATGTCACCACACTTACAGAGTTCCTAGGGAGTGAACTGCAGCCAATATATACCACTTTCTGGTGCCTATTTTAAAGATTATAGAAAATGGAAAATTATCAAGAAATCTCTCTGCTCTAATATTATATAGGCTCTTAAAACATGGAAATGATGTACGGTTATATCTCAGCTCCGTGACATAAAATACTCTATGATGGTTATTAACGAGCAGATGTTACATCAGAAGAGTATACAACACAGTCCAACCTGGGAATTAAAGAAGTCCAGCTAGATCTGAAGCCATTTACAGGATAGTAAACAATATTAGTTTATTTTAAATGACATTGCAGCTCACTAGTTTTCAATACTAAGGAATTATTTTCAATAGTTTTCAAACTAAATTATGTTGATAATCCATACAAAATAGCATTCACATCCCAAAGCTAAAACAGCTCTCTCCAAGAGATATTATGCTTTATATATGCATATAATAAAGATAAAAAGATATGGTTTGGTGATTAAAAGATAAAAATGTATGGTTTAAGGGTTAAAAGTGTGAGATTTAGAGCCACTGATAAACTCTGTAGCCCTTGCAAAAATTAATTTGCTTCACTGTCTCAGTTTCTCTTTCCAAAAAATGAGGAAAATAAAACCTACTATAAAACATGTTTTTGTAAAAATTATGATATAGAAAAAATACTTTTTTTCTTGCATAAAAATGGGAGAAGAATAAAAATATGGGGATATACATGTGTATATACGTAATCACACATAATAAGCAGCACTGTGTAATAAACCGTCTACAACACATGTTAGTTTCACACACACAGATTATATAGAGATAAATCCGATACATGATTTGATCTCTAGTATGAAATAAATATATATGATTCCAAAACACAATTTTAAGCAAATTAGCAATACAGATTTGCAGATAACCCAGCAATTATATATTAAACACATACACACACACATCATTCACATGGAGGCTGAAAAAATATATATAATTTTGCAATTTTCATGATCGACATGATTAAAATATACAGCATTTTCTCAAATTTGGAAACTGTCTTAGGAACTCAAAAAACGTTTTACAACATCAGTAAAGTATGAGTTTGGATTGATTGTATCTGTAACATAGAGCCCAGATGTTGATTATACATGGCAATAAAACTGACAGTCCTTTGCATTTTCCCCATCTGCTTTTAACATAAATGGCAAAAGCAGCTGCCAGAGAATAGAACATAGATTTAATGGGGTGTGTTTGCATGTGGGGAGGGGGTTGTGGAATGACCCTAGCTTCTGAATCTTGGACTGCTCAGTGTAGCCAAATATTCTCATCATAGGTAACATCAATCCAACATTTGAAAGGGAGGAAGCAGCTATATTCCTTTGACATTAGGGATTCTCTTGCCTATTACATAATAATTCTAAAGTAAGTGCTTTATATTTCTGGACTATTACTTCTAGCTTTAGCAGTAAATGTATGCCTTGAAATCCTTCATATGTCTATATAAAATGATGGAAGATATTTTAGACTGAAATACAATTTCTGTTATGTAATTCTAGGCTCTCCAGTACTTTGTAAGTTTAATAAATATCTTCAGCAGCTGAGTGAATATTTGCCTCTAGAGGGATATATTATGCATATAGCTAACATTTCTGCCTTAAAATTGTGTCCATACTAATTGAGTATTAGCCATTCCTGCCTTGGGTGACTTGTTCCTGAATAGTGTCCATTTCCTTCATCTTATTTTGTTTTATTTTTTGTGATGCCATTCTAGGGTATATGCCCCTTAGGGTAAATCCAGTTGATGTTTTCATAGTAGAAATAACTCTTCTTCCATTTGGTCTTTAAATGTTTAAAGCAAGACACAAATGTGTGTGTGTGTGCAAGGGTGGGTGTTCTTACTGACTTCATATTCAGGCAGTGATCTAAATGAACGTTAAGATTTTCATTTCTGTATTCATATGGATATATATTCAAATGCCAAGATACACTCAAAATGTACAATCACGTGGTTTAGATTTAGAGGGAAAAATGGGCTTAGGCACATGGATTACTGATTTCAGGGGGACAGAGTATAGATTCATAATATCAATAAAACCAGGCTTTCATTTACAATTTTTCTTTAGCAGTTCAAGAAAGAAAAATAGTTAAATGTTCCGCTGCTTTGTTTTCCATTATTGATGAAAATCTTTTGGAGACTAACTTTGAGTCAGTCACTGAGCTAAGTGGCCCATTTGGTAATAATTTTAGTTTTATAAATATTATGCAAATTGTCTTTCCACATCACTTGTTTAACACTATTACTCAGTGAGTAGATAGCTATTGGCCTTCTTCCCCTGCAACGACTCGTTGTCCAAATTATCCATCATCTTTTTCCTCGAGTTTAGGTAACACTGAGGCCACTAGCAATATCTGAACTGCATGAATTTTCCATTTAATCTTTCCAGATGATTATAGAACCATAAATCTATAACTTAATCCCTAAAAAACATGCTGGTGATTTATCTGATAATAAAGAACATTTTAACCATGCACCAGCTGTCTTCATTTTTATGTTAAAGTCTACACAGGTCTTATTTTACCTCTGATGGGTCTCCATTTTCTTTTCTGTAGAAGCTTTTGGGAACTGATCAATTCTTGGGATCACCTTCCATTCCTATCTCCGGCTATGCCCTCCTTCACCATGCCCTGCGGACTGTTGCTATCACTTCCTTAGTGTACTCTTTTCCTCCAAACCATTCTCCACTCCATCTTAGGGTAATTTTTCTAAGTAACAGATCTCATCATGCTACTACTGCCCTCTGAATGCTTCCTTGTGTACTATTGTTACTAGGAGAGGTGATTCTTCAAGATCAGCCTTCCACTTCATGTTTTAGCAACCAAAGACTGCTTTAATTTCTCAAACATAGACCACCTCTAACTTTTCTGGGACTTTGCCCATGCTTTGTCTTCTGTCTTTAGAGCCCCCAGTTTCTCTGCCTGCCGGACACATCCTCATACTTGAAGAGTCCTTGATTCTCTCAGGCAAATCAAGGTATTCCTTTCTCTCTATACCCTGTGTGTATTTTATTACTTAACACATAGTTTTCAAATTTTCTCTTTATGTGGTTTCAATTCTCTATACTGTAAACATCTTGAAGGCGGGGAATGTGTCCTTTCATCCATAATGTCTGAGGCAGAGTAGGCACTCAAAAATATTTGTTGAGTATGTAGTGCATGAAAAAACATGCTATTTTCCCACATGGTTTTCTTCTGTTGCAATAATACCCATCAGACTCCTTAGATTTTTTTAAAGAGAAACCAGTTAGAGTTTCTTTCTTGTCTTACCACCTTAATCTCCACTCTAGTCACTTCAGTATTTCTTTTTTGCCCATCTATTTATAATTTTACCATACTTATTTTCACTTCTTAACTAATATAAAATTTTGATTCAGTCTTCTATGTTTTTCTCTTAGGAAGGCCATTATAGCTTTTTGATTAAATGATCACACATCTCAACAAAAAAGCACATAAAGTATGTGTGTATATATGCATTTAACATATGTTACATATATAGCTTTTTTGTTAAGTTAGGCACAAATGAAAAACAGGTAAGAAACTAAATTCAAAGGGCAACCAACAGAATGGGAGAAACTATTTGCAATGCATATATTTGGTGAGGGGTTAATATCCAAAACAAATAAAGAACTAATAAATCTCAGAGGCAAAAAAGAAAAAAATCCAATTTAAAATGGGCAAAGGACTTAAATACACATTTTTCCAAAGACATATAAATGGCCAATACATACATGAAAAGGCCAACATAGGGGAACAACTTAAATGTCCTTTGACAGATGAATGGATAAAGAAACAAACATATATATACACACACACACACATATATATATATACACATATATATGTATATATATGATATTTTATGATATTTATATATACACACATATATGCATACATATGTAATATACACACACACATACACATTATTCTACCATAAAAAGAAAGAAGATCCTACCATTTGCAACAACACAGGTGAAACTAGAGGGTATTACGCCAAGTGATACCAGAGAAAGACAAATATTGCATACTATCGATTGTATGTGGTATCTTAAAAAACAAAATGCCGATTTCATTGAAACAGAGAATAGAATGGTGGTTGCCAGAGGCTGTGGGGATGGGGAAATGTGAAGATGTAGGTCAAAGGCTATATTTTCAGTTATAAAAAGAATAAGTTCTGAGGATCTAAAGTGCAGCATGGTGACTATAATTAATAATACAATACTGAGAATAGATCTTAAGTATTCTCACCATACACACACAAAAGGTTAACTATGTGAGGTGTTGGACATATTAGTTATCTGGTTTTTGACAATCACTCTACAATATACACATTTATCAAGTCATCACACTGTACACTTTAGATATATACAATTATATTTGTCAATTATTCCTCAATAAAATTGGGAGGGAGAAAGAAGTTGAGAGAAATAGGTAATAATTTTCTTATCATGAACACATATTCTTAATAAAACCTGATTGTGTGCATGTAATGGATAGATGCAGCTTTTTAAAGATAATTATTTCAGTATTTCATTCAAGAGCAATTAAAGATTTTTCAAGATACACATATGAAATTGAAAATTCTGCCAAAATAAATACGAGAGCACTCCAATATTAGTGAACTCAATAATGGCTTACAGAACTACAAGGAGAGTTGAATCTATAAATCTCTTTTACACAATTGATCTAATGCTATTTTGCTGTGGAACCATCAGAGCTTCTATAGGGACCACACTACGCATGGCTATTGATAAAAGAAAATGAGAGGTTTGTTCTGATGGAACATGATAGAGATCTTTGTTTTGTATACTGAACAATGAGTCAACTCTCTACCTTCTGTAGGGAAGCTGAATTATGATGTTTTTTTCTGGGTGCTTACTTCATGATGGGATCATAATATGAAAAAACTGAAGAAAATATCATCCAAAACCATGAGGAAATAAAAATAAGGATGACCAACATTTGCATGAACAACTTCTTTTATATCAAATGACTACTCGTCTTATAAAATATACTGTCAGAAATCCTAACATTTTATTTTTCTAATCGTTAACTATGTTAGCACATAATCAGAGCTGAATTACTGATTTATGTGTCTATTTTGATGATTGCTTTATTTTGATCCTGAGATTGTTTATTTAATGACATTTCTAGACAAAAATTCTATCACTTGGTAGAAGAAAAGCTAGTTTTTTTTTTATGAGATTTGGGGAATACAGACCAAACTTCTGCTATTGGAAGAACCTCAGAACCAAATATGTAAATGTACTTCTAATTCTCAACACAAAAGTGGGTATGTAGATTAACAGATCCATATTTGAAATTAGGTTTGTGTGAAAACTTACAAAATTATTTTCTACATTACAAAAGTATTAAAAGTTTTCTGCTAATCTTTAGAGACTATATAGCTTTCTACATTCTGTTTCAGTAGGTCTGAAACAAGCTTCTTTATCATAAAAAAGGCCTTAACTACAATGCAAGATGATTTTTTTGAAAAGTCCTAGGTCTTTTTCTCCTAGACATAGAAAAGTCTATTTCTCCTAGACATAGACTATGAGAGTGCTGTCACATCAGTTAGCCTGCAGAGCACAAAATTGTAAACATATACAATTTGAAGCCAACAGTCATCCTATATGCTAGCTAATTCTGTGAGTGGGTCCGAATTAAGAAAAATACAGGGATGTATAAAACTCCAAAATGCTAATGAGTGCTTCAGTTGTTAACAAGTGCTCTAGTAAAACTATCAATTAAAGTAGAACTGCTCAAAATTTCACTCTTATAATATTTTCTTAACTCTACTTATTTTCTCTTGTACTTAAAAACCCTTAAGTTGGATGTATCTCTAAATTTTAAGTACTTTCATAGTGAAATAATTAAATGCATTCACAGTGAAAACAATCACTTTAAAATTATCAATCTACTTTTTATTTAGCAAGGCCAACTCAGATTATGGACTATTTCTTTCTTTCACAACAAATTACATTAAAAATGGTATCATTTGCTTTATTTAGATAGTTTATGTTGCCTAGATAGTATAGTCAAGGTAATTTACATATACTAGGAAATTAGTTGAACTGCATACTACATTTATTTTTAAAATTTATTTTCAAAATTTTGGCATATGAGAAGAAAATTAGCCAATTACACAACATGATAGCTGTCCTACTAGCTAAGATATTACTAAGTGCATGATAAATACTTAAAAAGCCACGCTTGATTTCATAACTCTTATAATAATCTATATTTTATCTATAATATAAAAAGTATAGAATGTGCAGTTTAAAAACATGTTAATCAAATTGCACTTCAGTTTCCTTACCTATAGAAAGTCAGATGACTTGGACCTATAGTATGTGGATTCAATTTGGCAAGAATTATTCATTAGAATTAAGGAATCAAAAATTTGGAAGGGGCAAATATAGAAGTAGTCCGCAAAAAGGTTAAATGTATTTGGGAAGAGTATTTGTCTAAACAGAAATGGAGGAAAAACAAGCACTTTAGAAGTTATATTCAGCATCATAAATGTAGGTTGTAATAAGATAATAATATTCAAGGGCCCTCTTTTCTTTCACTTCTTTATGCATGCAAGTGATCCAGAGGAAACAAAAGAAGCAAAAGTACTCCCAAGCCTCACATCTAGCCTCCATCACTATGAACCTCTTTGAAAGAACCTTTATTGCTGGCAAAGAAAAAGCAGACCAGTAGTTTACACAATGATGAGCTTCCTTTCCATTTTACCTAT
>CM053604.1:11559497-11590417 GCA_028646535.1 Procyon lotor | reverse complement strand
TTGTAGCTTTATCTGATACACCACCTCCTCAATACAGGCAAACCCAATGGGACATTATTATTTAGTATAACTTTTATGTTACGAAATTTCACGATAATACAAAATCTATAGAGCATACAAAATAGAAGAAACGCTCTGTTGTAAATGAAATAGACTACATGAGATAAACGACTTTAAATGTCACACATTACTTTAGGTCTGTTATATCTACAACTCACTGTTCTTTTGTCAACCCACAGCAGTGTTTTGTTCCTTCCTGTAATCAGCATTTAATCCACCCACTCCTGGGTCCAGGAAAATCGTGCTCCCACAGAGATCTTACTACCTCTCACATTCTCATCTCTGTCTGTCTAAAACCACTGCCTCTGACTTACTAACGACTGCAACCTTTTGCATCATCCAGTCAATCCAAGTCTGTCCTTTAGAGTGACAACTGTCTTTTTTCAAAATATCCTTTCTCAGGCCAACTAAGCCCCCTCCTCTCTCACTCTGGCCCTTTGCTGCTCTTCTGTTGGCTTTCTCTTCTATCGCACTCCTTTCTATTCACCATTTCATGGGTTTAACCACCAACTTTTATTTTACAATACTAATTTCTCCAAAATCTCTGCCTCAAGTTCTTGTCTTGCTCCAAGTTATAGTCTGTATTATTTGATCACCTCTAAAAATCCCATTGGCACCTCAGGATTTCACACATTTTGTTCACCACCATCTCCTTTCCCAGGTTTTGTCCTGTCCTTCAGCCTCTTAAATACAATAAAACCACCAATTCCCCATCCTTCATACTTGAAATTCTGGCATCATCTTTGGTTCATTTTATCCATTAGTCCCTCATTTCACCAAATGCTAAATCCCATGAATTCTTCTATATTAACTACGATACTCACTTCCACATCATCATTCCTGCTGCTAATTAGCTCCTGGTTTTATGGCATCTCCCCTCCATTAACACAAGAGCCACCTAAGGCCTCATGCCTGGCAGTCTGTCCTTTTGCCAACCACTGGCACACAGCTATCAGATGACTTCTTGATAATTCAGATGAAAACTCCTGTATTCAAATGCATTTCAAATAAAGACTTAGGTCCTTATACTATACAAGGCCTTCCATGAATTGGTTCCAACCTACCTTTCCAGTTTTATCTTCCTGCACTCTCTCAGGTTCCAAACTCCTGTTTGGTTGTGTCTTGCATTTTTATTCTTATTGCCAATGTTTCTGATGTTCTATTCATTTTGAGAGACCTTTCCTCATTTTTGCATTTCCATTCCTTACCCATCCTTTAAGGCCTATCTCAAATGTTACATCTTTTTTTTTTTTTTTTTAAAGATTTTACTTATTTATTTGACAGAGAGGAGAGAGATCACAAGTAGGCAGAGAGGCAGGCAGAGAGAGAGGGGGAAGCAGGCTCCCTGCTGAGCAGAGAGCCCGATGTGGGGCTCAATCCCAGGACCCTGAGATCATGATCTGAACCGAAGGCAGAGGCTTTAACCCACTGAACCACCCAGGTGCCTTTCAAATGTTACATCTTATACAAAGGCTTCAATGATGGCAGTATCACACTTACTGAATTACTACTATTTATTAAACACATAAATCTCTACATGTGTTATTTCATCTCAAATTAACAACAACCTTTAGTTTCAGAAGAGGAGACAGGCTCATTGTCTACAGTCTCACAGATAGTGAGTAGTAGGTAGACCTGTGGGTCTAACTGAAGCTTGCTGCCATTGATTAACCACCATAACTTGACCTCCGCTTTATGCCTCTGTATAGCTACCTTGAACTTCATTTTCTCCTCTCTTACAACATGTATTAATTTGTACCTCATTTCAAAAAAAAAATTGTACCTCATTTCATAGTTTTTAATTTGCACGTCAAATTTGCTAGTCACTTGATGGAAAATCACTGGAAAATTCATGCTGCCCTTCCAATAGTAAGTGTTTACTTAATAAATGCTCTTGCCTGGAATGAATATACTATTACCATATTTGAAATTTTACTATGTCTTCCTACTATCTAGTTTATTATATATTATATATATTACATCTTCTGACTAAAACAAAAGTCCTTCATTAATCTGTGACTTTAAAATTATAAGGAGATGTCTTTCTGAGGCATTATTTTCCATGATGTCCCAACATGCACCTGTTACTCTAATTAGGCTCAACTATGCAGTCTCTAAAACATAATGCTCCCTACCACCTCTGTCTTTCATTCCTGATGTTTCTCTTTTGTGGAATGTCACCTGCCTCTTCCAAAACCATATATTATTCTTTTTTCCAAAGGTCAGCTAAAAAATACTTATAAATGCCTTTGATGAGCAAAACTAAAATTTTGATAATAGTATCATGTGCACACATGTTATTTCATGTCTGTGTCAAACCTCCACAGATTCTAGAATCTTTACAGATGATCATGTCTTATACTGCAAAGCTCTAAGCATACTTTTAAACACCTATTAGATACTTTAAACAATGTTAGTGGGTCTTGTAAATTAAAGTTAGTCTCCTAGAAAGCAAATTAAAGCAGCTAATAGGCAAAAAATTAATAGTTTTTGAAAATAACTTAATTTTTGTGCCTACTATGCAGACTTACACAAAGTTAGGCTTGTTTTATTATTTCAACATAAAATGCCCAAAATTATGTATTTTTAAACTTTAAGAACTGCCTTCTAAAACAGTAACATGATAGGCTGAGTGGTTAAGAGGTGCTGCTTTAGCTAATGGATATTGAAGTAAAGGTTTTCCCTAAGGCTTACTTCTCAAGGTGGGAAATGCAGTTCATTTCACATTTCACATCTTACACGACCTTGTTTTACCTACATGACTTATATTTGGTAAGAACAAATGCACCCACCAGCTGCATACAAAACAGAAATACTTTGTCAAGACAACTTAACTTTTGATAGAGATAGCCACTGGCCCACACAGGTTAACATGCTCACTAATCTAAAAATCTTATATATTCTGGCTTTATAATTTTATCTCTTTCATATTTTCTGGTAGACTATATAATAGTTCAAATGAAATAGTGAAACTGCATTTTAAAACACGAGGTCTTGAGGAGGCAGAACATAATCTCGTTATCTTGATTCTATGATTTATTCCCCTAGTTCGATCCTCCTAATATTTCCTCCCTTCAAGGTAAACATGGACAGGAGGGGCAGATCTATAGACCCAAATGGTCAGACTGTACACTCGCATTCTTATTTTTCCTAAACAACCCAATAACACCTTCCCAAGAAAAGGACAAGTACCATTCATCCCTTCAAACACGTTCCTCTTAATTCTACTTATGTTAAGAAAAAGAAAAACCCTAGGCCCTTCAGCAAGATATTTCATTAAGCAGAGTCAGGCTCAATGTAATTCCGAAAGGAATATTCGTCTAAACTAATTGATCCCATCGGCCTTCGAGAAACCCAGAATCCCTAAAGAAAGGCACAGTTTGGGTCACTGTGGAGGTGGAGAGATGAGAGGAAATTTCAGGGCACATACATTTCTGTGATGGTCTCTGGCAGATTCGTGGGGATCTCAGTGAGACCTTTCCCACGACAGTCTACGATATTGTTGCTACACGTACAAGCAGCTGGACAGTGCAGAACGCTGCAAGACGGAGCCATAAAGGACTGGTGACCTGCAAGAGAAACAAACAGCAACAGTATTTTCCCTCCCGGAATTGCGAACAGTGAAATACATGAGCTTATCTCAAACAACAGAGCGCATTATTCAACAAAAATACATTTCTCTAAACATCTCAGCATAAAATTGGTCCTAGAGTTCTAAGATATATTTTAGGCAGCATGCATTTAGAGTTCTGGGTCAACACTCAGATGAAGCAAATGAGATTCTTAAAACTAATTATGAAAATGATCATTTTTTCAGACTTGAAATAACTGTTAAGAAAGACTAACCTCAGACCTGAAACTGGAATTTGATTCAAGACAATTCTGAGTTCCAAAAAAAAAAAAAAAAAAAAGCAGCAGTTCCAGACTAGATTTCATTTCTGATAAACTTAAAATAGCATTTGGTCTTTATTAAACTTAAGTAGCATAACTTACTCTACCCTCAAAAAAAGAAAGGAAAACAGTTAACATTTTCCTCTTGGATGGTATAAGTGTTGATTCTAAATAAGTAATCGTGCACAAATGAATGTGGGGGAAATCAGATATTGCTAAGTTGGATATCTTGAGAGGTTCAACATTTGTGCTTTCTTTGAAGTTATTATAATAATTCGTAACATGCCATCCCGTAATTGTTAATCTAGATAGTTCTTTTATTTGGCTTCGCCTGGTCTACAACATTAGCATTAAGTATACACCTGCAGGTATATATTTTTACTACTCAGTATTTGGAAAAAAAACTGTTTGGAAATGAGATCTCACTGCTGGAATGAGGAAAAAACTAAAAAACCAAAAATGTCAGTCGTGTTGTAGGAATGGGCATCTGCATACACTTGGCTACTGGAGCAAGGGAACAGCCCTCGCTGATCTGCAGTGAGAGGGCCTCAGAAGTACTGTATGCCAGGAAGATGCTGCAGGCTCTTTACTAACCTAAGCCCTCTGAACAAGCTCTCAAACTTTACCAAAAAATAGTCTCAGTCTAAAAAAGAAACGTGAACTTGCCTTCTTCCTCATCTAGAAAACAGGAAGGGAAAAGTGAAGAGAGAAAAAAGTGGTTAGTAACGAACGGTTAGTCATTGCATTATTTAATATTTTAAAAAGCAATCTGACCTGAAGAGAACATTCCCATTCCATGACATTATAAGAAAATTTTGTCTGGGTTATAAAAAGTGTGGAGAAGTACATAAAAAGTTCTAAAAGACAACATTAAATCAGAATCTTCTGCTATTTCTTCTTCTTGTGCCTCCTTTAAGGAACTATTTGTGATGTATTATATATATTTCAAAATTTTGTGTTATTGTAGTTTGAATAGACACTTCTGGAGCAGAAACAGCCCTGTATTTATAAAATAAGACATATGCTAATATGTATCAGATACTACTAACATATTATTTTATAAATAAATTTAAATATAAACATAAATATCAATATATATGCATTGGTAATCTGCCTAGGTTGAGATCGTTGGACTCAGCTGTGTGATCTTGGACAAAGCTACAACATCTTTTTCTCAGCGTTTTCATCTCTAGTAGAAAGATAATAGTACATTTCACTACAGTTGCGATGAGGGATGTGAAATGAGGTACATATACGGGAAATACCTAGACAGGCGCTCGAACATATAGAAAGAACTAAGTGAACGTGACTTCCTGACATTTTATATAGGCTGTGCCTTATTTTCGTTTCCAGGTTTTCATCACTAAAGCCAGTTGTTTCTCTCTTAGAAGGAGACGTGAATCACTAGTATTCATGAAAAGTACAATGTCACTCTGTAACCTACAGTCGAGCTACTTTTTAAAATTTCCCAGCAGGGAAAAGCAGACGTACATTATTACCTAACAGGAAAGCAAACAGCGCACAGAATTCAAGTCTAGGAATTTCCTAGATGTCCCCGGGAGTGAAAATGGAGAAATCTGTCATCCTCACTTCCGAGGAACCTGTCCTTGCCAATCAGGCAAGCACGTCTAGAACCTATTGTCAACAGTGCCAAAACGGAGGACGTCCATGGCGTGATTAGTGCACGACTGCACACGTTAGTCAGCAACACAGAAACTCTGAGAGCATGCATTCTCCACAGTTCTCCGACACGGTAGCGTAAAATCAGACGACAACGTAAAGGTTCTTTCTCCCTTACCACTGCAGATAAATTCGCGTTTTTGGACCTCAGCTACGTTATGGCCCCGCAGGTGGGAGGGGCCCATACACTGAGTGTAGAGACCCACCCGGGGCCTCTGGCGCAGCCAGTCGGAGAGCCAGGCCAGGTGGCAGTCGCAATAGAGATTGTTCGAGTGCAGTCGGCTAGAGAAGAAAGAGACAAGTTTAAAGCAAGGAAACAGAAAACGGTTACTTCAAAAATTGAAAAAAAAAAAAGGCTTTGTAATAATCTATAGCTTTATTTCTTAACATGTCAGCAGACAAAGCTTAGGAAATCCCAACCTAATTAGTTTTCTCAAAATCAAACTGGTGCACGGCCGCAGAATCGAGTTACTCTTGATTCACCTCTGACTGAGCCAACGTCCAGGAGCTTGAACATAACCATAAGGATGGTTTCCCTATGTTCACTCAAGAAAGTAAAAAGAAACAGAGATGTCCAAGGCAAATTGCTCTGCAGTCCCAATATACTGACAGCCAGTAGCCAGTTGGGGTTGGGTGGGGAAAAGGGGTGGGAGCATGTTCATCAAAGTTGTGGCTCCCAGTAGGAACTATCCCTTAGTCCTGCTGTTGTTAGTTTCTGGAGGAACTGCTTGCAAAATCTTTTTAGCAGGTCACTTTCGTTTTTTGCTGAACAAGATAGAATAATAATTCAATATAAAACACTTCTTTCATGTCCCTATTCTGATTTCCTTCTTTTTGTTTAATAGCAGAAAAAGGGATTAGCTGCCTTTGGCTCTTGGGACCCTATCCTCAAAGAGCAGGAATTGAAATGAAAAGACATAAATGGCTGGGAGTGAAGGAATTAAGTGAGCCCCCCTCTCTGTGTTGGCAGGGATCCACACCAGAGCATGGATCCATTCCAAGTGGCAAATAGCACTTTTCCATTAATAAAATATCAGACAAATGTATCCACTAAATTAGGTAAATGACTTCAAATTGGCTTTTATGTTTTCTCAAACTAAAGAAAAGGACATCCAAAGCTATAAATCAAAGCATCATTTCCAGAATCATCTATGTCACAGTAATACCATTTTAGTCCTTTTTAGCTGATGTGCTCAATTCTAACCCAATAACAGTAATGGATATTAAAACATGGAACTCAGTCCAGAAAGATAATTGGACCATAAAAATGGAATTTTTAAGTAGCAGTGATAATAATGAATAATAATGAAACAACCAAAGCAAGGGAATTTCAAGTTAGATGACTGTTTTACATTCTCCTTGAGCCTGTAAGACATGGAACAGACTGTGCTGCGTCAAAACTTAGATGGCCTGCCCAGAACAAAAAGCTACATTTTGTGAAAGCTGGGTGACCTCCAGCTCAGTTTGCTTGGAAGTCAGAGTGGCATCCTTTGGAAAACACAAAGCACACTCCATCTCACTGTTCTAGAAACATTTTCATCTGAACCAAGCAGGTTACAATGATTCAATTCTGTGTGCGCAAATTTGAAGTGAGAAAAGAACAGAAAAGTTTAAAAACCTGATTAGCAAGACAAACTATGATGGATTTCTATAGGAAAATCAGGCACTACTATCAAAAATGCAGATAACAGACGCTTCCACAGTCTGAGTGGCCTGGTTTTTGCCACTTAGGAGCTTGTTCACTTTGTGTTTCAAAAAATTAGCTAAAGTCAATGGTTGAGCAATGAATTTCATCAAATACAGTCTTGGGTGAACTGGTTTATTCACTTGGTCAGATTAGGTGCACCAAGAAAACAGAATTTATGTTATAGCTGCATACTTTCAGAATTCCTTTATTTTGTTAAATCATATTCCAAAGAAATGATAATGATGTACTGTATCATACACAGAGCACCACATTTTAGTGACAAAATAAAGGACATTTAGATTGGTATTATCCAATTCATTAAAAACTGGCAATTCAAATGATTTTTCATTAAAGAGAAAAAATAAATATAATACGTTTTAAGTTACAAACTATTACAAACTGAAAATTATTTTGAAAACCCAATCAACATAAATATACCCTACTTAAAAACACATTTTTTTTTCAAGAAGTTCAATGCTTTACTTATATTTCCCATCATTTCCCACACGTTGCATATAAAGTATTTTTGAGACCAGGGTGATTCTTAATCCCAGTTCAAATGAGATTTATCTCTGAAAATGCTTTAACTAACTATCCTGGGCTTTAAGGATTAATTTTCCTCCAAGAGAAAAAAAAATAGCTGTAGCAAATACATTATGAGAGAACAAGTTTTTATTCACCTAAAATATTTTAATGTTCATCTTCTGCAAAGATATTTTTAAATGCAAATGCTGCCACAACCTTAGTTAAGAAGGACTGGAGGGTTATGTTGTAATTTTACATTACAAAGAATGTAGGAGATCCAGTTCAGCTTTATTAGATATGCTTGTTGTACAGTAATAAAATCATAAAGATTTACCATTTATCATTTCTGACAGCCAATCAAGGAATCTTACATTTCTTAATGAAATGTGACCTCCACAACAGCTCCAAGTAAACGTCCCCCCGCAACTTCCCGTGATGCATATCATTGAAAAGAAAGCTTTCATGTTTTTAGAATGATAGTTCGTTTATTCAAATATCACATCTAGTACTTTTTTAAAAAGCGGTGTTTTCCTTCCTTACCCCATAATCAACTCATGGTCCTGTTCTTTGGTTACAAAAAACAATACTTTAGGGGGACCCTCAATTGATTAAATTGACCTTTAGACATATATTGTGGCTACTTACAAAGTCCTAAGTTTAGGCATGTGGTTGAAACTTGCCACAGAAAGTCTAGTAATGTTGTTATTGTTGAGAGTGCTGTAGAATAAAAAAAAGATAGACATTTTAGGTAATGAAAATTCAATTATCGTTCTATATATTAATAGAGTGACAACTCCTTGCGATTATGTTTATGCAGAACAACTACATGGTAGAAATCCATAAGGAATGCCCTATACTATAAGCAAGACGATAAATAAATGTTATACTTTAACACATTCCTATACATTCAGCTTTATCAAATATTTGTGACGGATTTATGTCTTTAGCCATTATATCTTGGACTATTCACATGTTGCGCTGTGCACCATGTGCATGAATGAGTGTGTATTTATGACACTGCTTAAGGAATTAACATGAGACAGTCAACAGTCAGTAAAATCGGGCAGTTGCATTTCCTTTGAGGGGGACTGTGTGTAATTAGTGTCATGAGTAAATGAAGATATTTGAAATTTCCCAAAGAGTCCTGGCTGAGTATTCTTTACTGTGGACATTGGCCATGCCGCTGTTGAAATTTGAGTAGCAAGAACAGTATCTGCATTTGGTATTTGCATTGGATAGGGATAAAATGTCAGGCCATAGCCATTTATTAAAAGTTTAATACATTCTAACAGTTTTACGTTGCAGGCACATATCTTGTCCTTTGCTTACTGTGGTGTGGTAGTGATCAGTTTCTTGAAGCTGGAGTCAAGAAGATCGGTGGTCAAGGCAGAGTTGGTGAAAATAAGCATAATTCTTGCTTGCTTGGTTCAAATTGTTCCTACTTTTCCCCTAATACAGGCTTTGTTTGTTATTATTTTGGTTATTTCTATTACGACAACTACCCATTCATTCATCTGGTATTTCCGAAATGGTTCTTAATGTTAGGACACCATGGAATGGTATAAAAATAGATCAGGCATAAAACCTGTCTTAAAATAGCATATACAGCCCAACTGGGGAGATGAAGTACACAAATTATAAGAACTCAGAGTTAATAAGGTTAAGAAGTTTTTTTTTTCCTCCCCTCCCTTCAGGGAAGTCTGGCTGAGACAAGAAAGAGACAAGATAGCTACCCCAGGGCTGTGATTGTGCAGAGCAAAGATGGAAAATAATTCTAGTATAGAGAAGACAGCATGGTGGGGTGAGGACAGCATGCAAGTTGCTGAGGGAGGCAAGATGATGGCATCAACGGCCAGTGGATGCCACTGGATAATGGAGACAGGTTTGGAGTAGACTTGGTGAGTTCTCTTGCCAGTGGAAGCCAGACAGGGAACATAAAAGAAGAGAAAAAGGTTGTTTATACAATAACAGGACAAGAGAGATGGAGAGGACCAGGCAGAGAGGTGGGGACGGGGAAGACCTTGGTAAGCTAGTAATGAAACTCTATGTTACAGTAGCTAATACTCAGCTCTGATGCGCCACTGCTCTGGTGTAATAAAAGGAGGCCAAATAATCGATTTTCTCAGGAGAAGCCAGAAATGGGAAATTTCACCTTTATTCCCCCAGTTTTTAAATACTGGCAACAAATTCAGCTATTTCAAAGAGTCCATGGACTGAGTCTGTTTGGACTGAGCAAGACACATTTGTAAGGCTACTTTTGGCCCGCTGGAGGCTGCAGTTGTTAATGGTGTGATTCGGGGTGTTCAGGGACACTTAAGACTTCTTGGCAAACAGGGCACAGTGGCTACAGTTCCAGAACAGGCAGACTTTCTTTCCTACCCAGCTTTGCAATGTATTGAATGATAGAAGAACTAATCCAAGTGATTTGAATTAAGTTGCATAAGAAAAAAAAACCACTTTATGAAGGACGTATTAAAGCACTGAGTTGGTTGGTTCATGTTATCTAAGAGCCTGTAGCATTTTTCTGTACTCGAGTGAAATGAGATTTTTTTCAAACACCATTAAAATATATCCTGATGTTTGAACTAAAAGGTTTCACTTCTCAAAGGGATTTGCTTTCAAATGACCCCTTTTCCCACCCTCAAAATTTATGCTGACTTTATATGGCTAAAATCTTTAGAGTACATAACATACTGAAATGTGACTTTAGGGATAACATTTTTTTACAGTAATTCCCTTGCAGCAGACATGCATTAATTTTGAACTATAATTTCTTATGATTCCACACAAAAGAGAGTTTTTGTTGAATGCAGAAACTGCTGCCTGTAAGTTTGGAGTCTTTTCTCAAAATGTTACTTTGCATAAAACAACTGAAGAAATAAGTTATCTTTCTTAGATTTTTTATTTAGTATTGATGCTGGCAAAACAATATTGATATTGACGCCTGATAATGGAGCAGCATGTGGAACCAATGAAGTTATTTTAAACTTAATAATAAATATGTGTTAATTATGTATGGTGTAATGTATCTTTTATGGTCATGATCAATTCCTACTGTGAAACAATGCAAATTTATCCATTATACTTATTTGTGAACACTTTCTCTTATATGAAAGTGTATTTCTATCTTCAACCTCAAAATTTTCTCTTTGTAATGAGAATATATTCTTGTACAATGGATATCTTTATGTGTAAATACCGAATGTGAGTCTTGGTAATCATGTAGGTCCTCTCAGATTTAGATCTTGATTTATTCTTTTCTTATTCCCTTAGTGCTCAGCATAGTATTTGGAAGAGAGTCTGGTATTTTATGGATACAAACCTCTACATCTGAATTAAATAAAATTAAATCTATTTTATAGAAAAAGAACAAAAAACATACAAAACTAGTAAATTAAGAAATATATTTCATTTCTGAATCTGCTGTCCAAAGAAACAGAAAATATCGATCTAGAATTAGTTTCCAATGTTATTTTTGTGATGATATCTTCATATTAAAAAGATAAACATTTTTTTAAATAAATATTTTTGAATCGTGTCAGAATTCTACAATTTGCCAGGGTTCCACGAACATACAAGTGATAAACTGCCTACCCATGCTTTCATTTACCTGGACTTTTCTTTCTTAAACTTTATTCACTCTCTCTACCCTAATATATATTTTAATTTAACAAATTTTCATCAGTGGCCCAGGGTGATCACTTCTGTCTTTTCCTGTTTTGCCTCAGTGTAACCCATACATTCACATATGGTTCATGGAACCAAAATTAAACAAAACAAAACAAAAAAACCCCTGAAACATTGGGATTCTAAATCTAAGGTGATTTGCAAATTAATTAATCCCTCATTAGTTCCACACAAGAAGATATATTGTAAAGAGTCATACATGTAAAAATAGGTAAAACAGACATTCTTTCTGGAACCTTCTATGAAAAAAGCCCCCAACCAAATGTTTACAACAGAATAACTTTTAATTTATTCGACAAGAGATTTGGGCTTGATAAATCCCAGTCTTTTGAGTACTTTCTCCAGTTAGCCTTAAATTTTTCATCAATTAATTTCTTTAAAGGTTGTATGAACTATGAAGATTTTAAAAATTAATATATATTAAAAGAATGTCTGCTTGACTATCAAATTTTGATATAAAATATTTAAGACATTTCAAAAGAAATTCACATTTTCTTGTATCATGTACTAATTTTAATTATTTCTTTTTAGCAAACTCTGGCCATTATATATCTCTTTGAAACCTATATATTAACCTATATATTATATATATAACCTATATATTAATCCAACCTCGTGGATTTTGATTTTAACTCCATGAATCATAAGACATTTTTCACTCTTTGATGTGTTTCAAGATAGTAGTTCCAAGTCACCTTTTATATATTTTTTCAACATGACAAACACAATGTATGTGGTGATTGTGTTTTCATGAGCTTACTAAATCTAAAAACAGTGATATTACTTTATAACAAATAAGCAGATGAATCAAATGAATAGTTATAGTATTTGTGGGTAAAGAGTTTTCAATGTCCAGCATGGTGCTTGACACAGAGCAGGTACTATGTATCTCTCTCTCTCTCTCTCTCATATCTATATCTATCTGTATCATCTATCTGTATCTATACCTATCAAATATATACTCTACATATTATGTATATGAATTATTTCATATCTAATAAGCTCCTTTAATAAATAACAAAGTATTTTATGGGATTTTAGTCCATCCAAAGTATTCAGACAATTGTCTTTAAAATTTTTGGTGTCGTTCCTATTTCTAGTTAGAAGCACTGGCTTACTAACAAACTTTTGGCTTGATAAGCTCCATTCAATTAAATAACACCCATGGTAGTCTCTTCATATACCAAGTTTATGACATTGACTATGGTTTGATATCAGACTACTATCATGAAATCATAGTTGTATCCTCACTATTCTGACTCTGAAATGGCAGAGTGAGCTTTGTATATTAATAGGTCTGGAACATAAATAAAAAGGGGCCTTATAACTATAATGTATGAGAAGCACTCTGAATGTTTTTTCTAGAGAAAAAGTTTGATTGTTACCAACAGAAATAAAGGTGACTTGTCATGTGGATAGACAACGATATATATTCTTATAACAGTTTATCTTAATCAACTAGTTCTTATGTTAAGTCCTTAAAAATGATCAGTAACATTTTGTAAAAACATCAAACTTTTTTCAGAATTACATTCTGTTCCTCAAACTCAATTTTTAAAGTAATGGAATCTTTTTTTTTTAAAGGAGGATTTCATGATTCCTGGATAATTTTTACCACATGGACTAAAAATCCAAAACCTCTTCACATTTAATTCAATTTTGGATTCTGAATAAATTTAGTCAGGGATGAATTAGAGCAGAGAAAAATATTTTATTTGGGGCAGAAATCTGCAAATATGTTTTAAAAGTTAGACTGGTGAATCTCTGGCTCGAAAAAAAAAAAAAAATCCCAGAAATATACAGACGACTTCAAACACGTTAGTAACTCCAGTTTACATTAAAATTATTTTTCATTGTAATAATTTCATTAAAATTATTTTACCAAGTCAAAGGTCTGTAGAGATTACTCAGTTGCCTCCAACCCATTTTGTCAGCCGTGTCTACCCAACAAGGAAAGAGAGAGGATACAGTTACAGCTCAGAGCTGCGTGCTGTGCTTTACTAAGTCAGTAGTGAAGACTTTAAAATGGACCCAATGGGCAGCTAATTAAAATTAGAAAATAGATCTCAAAATCACTTTTCAAAAATGATGTTATCCAGTTACAAACGACATCTCAAAATGAGAAAACGTCCTTCCATTGCATGGCAACTAAAATATTCCAACCTATCAGCGACTAAAGAGGTTTATTTTTTTGTCGTCGTTTTAAGATCAGTTCCGACACAACTGATCTTAATATTTAGCAATTCTAGGAATTCTCACAAATCCTGTGACTGAGAATATTTTGTTATAAGGGGACACACGTACGGGACAATACTGTGAACATCTGAATGTTCTCCTTCAAGAGACCTTTTCAGCTAAACATACAGAAATGATGCCCACAGTTGTGGGCACACACATTTCCAGTCCTCTCTATACTCCCCAGGAGTTATTTAAGGTATCTTTATAAGAGACCATTTTGACACACGGTTTTGAGCCAGCGGGTGAGCTCCCACATCAGCGCTCCCCAGACACAAAGCTCCGGTTCTTAAAAGAGTAAGAGAGACAAGCAATACTTACAGCACCTCCAAGTCCCGCAGAGCCCTAAACGCCCCATCTTCAATACAGCTGATCTGGTTGTAATCCAGTTGCCTGTAAACAGATTAGAAGAATATATGTAAAAGGCTGAAGACTCTTGGGGTTGGGTGAAAGGAAGTCCCCTGAAGGGTCTAGTGAGCCCTGGCTGCAGGAACCGAAATGCTCTCACAAATACACTCATCTGCTTAAGAATGTCACAAGCCATTCTGGCCTCGGTGCCCGCGACTGAGATCTCTTTTTGTTCTGAACTGTCTGTGCAAATAGCAGCCCTTGGAAAGCTCCAGTAAATAATAACTGCACCTTATATTAAATGCCATAGGAATGCAATTTCATTACATCAAGAAAAGCTATCCATTAAGAGCTTTCAGCGTCATCTTGCTGAAACAATTTCATTAAGGTAAAGGACTGTAAATCACTTAATGTCACATGCACCCCCTCAGTGACCTAACGGAATCCATTTATCAGAGACGCCCAGCTGCATGTTAATTTCACTATCCTTGGCAAGAAGGAGCAAGACTACTTTTAGGTTTTCTTCTTTTAAAAGCAGTTTTCCTTCGAAAACTCCCAGTCACGAGAGAGAAATGAGGCCCCACGTACCGCCCTGCTATTCCCAACCAGGAATACACTTTAGAAATTGAGCCCTTGTTCTGCATTAAGCTTCGCTATTTCCATGATTTGCACTGTGTGTCATTACATGTGATTTCCCTGCACTGTAAATATGGCATGCTTCCAGTTAAGAAACTCCCCAAATTTCCAGAAAATTAGTTATAAAGTTTTAAGAAATTAATCTGTCTTTTTGCTTTTCTTAAAGATGCTCATTTTAGCTGCAAAGGCTAAGACCAGATACTGCAGCAACATCATTAAAACACTACATAAATCCATGGTAAAAAGCGTAAAAGCTTTATCAGTTCCTTCTAAATAGTGCAAAACGCCATGAATCTTCTCTTGTAGTTTGAGCACGCATTTGTTATAATTCAAAGATGCAAAGACAAAGTTACTCCAAACTTGGTTAATTCAGCTTGTTCCTGCCACTTGTTTTCGGAATTAAAATTTTCTTTATCCATGCTAAGGTATTTATTTGGTTGAAATAAACATCCAAGTACTAAATCCTACCTATTCTATCTTTATATTATTTTAAATTCTTTTTTTTAACAAATAAGCAGTTGTTGTTCAAATCTAGTAGCTTCATGCTTAGCGATATTGCCATTCTAGTAAAGAAAAGTATTTTAATGCTTCACTTGAGAGAGAAACAAAATGTTTGATGAAATAGTCAGGTGAGTTGTCAGTTCTTCATGCATTGGGAGGGAATACAAATGTACAGGGCTCAGACTATGATCATAATACAAAGGAATCTTGTCCTCCTTTCAAGTGTGAAATTCACCAAAAGGGCTAATTCACATTTGAGGTGTATTCTTAAAGAATTGTTTCAACAGTCCCATAAAATAGCTGTTTCTCTCACAAGGCTACTGAATAAAGGTGCAATGATTTAATCCAGTGACTTTCAGAGGGGCCTCCCTCAAAATCCTTACTTTGGAAATTATGTACATAGGGAATGTCTCATGAAATATACATCTCATTTTTAAGAAGGTCTCTAGGGGACACAGACTACCTCGATGTCATGCAAACGGTACAATGTGGGACATGCCACATAAAAAAAAAAAGGCCAACTCTGGAGAAGATATGGTTTTACCGCTTTTATAAACTAAGGCTTTCCCCAAATAATAGGTACCATCCATACTATTGTAATAGCTTACAGCATTTCTACTTATTAGGAAGTAATGCAGAAGGATAATTTTATTTTCTAAGAAGACTTTTAAAGCTTCATGATGTAATATGGCTGCTGTGGTTCCAAGAAAACACTTACATTCTTGAGCACTTTTGATTTTTACAGATTAAATTCATTTAACAATTAAGTTAACAGCCTTTTTATTTTAAAGTGCTAAATATATATCTACACTACTATTCTCTAACCTCTTGAACAATTTATCAAAGCCATTTAAATTAGTACAATGGCATGAAGTGTTACCCCTGACACACTACAAAAGAGAAATTGTTTCCAGACAAATTGGCAAAATCTTTTAATGCTATCAAATTTGCCTAATGCAGTCTCCAGGTTAATCTGTAAAAGGGTGAGCTGTATGTTTGCCCATATCTTATTATCCTTAGCTGTCAATGTATAAATCAGTGCTGACACTGCTTCTTTTAAATCATGCATACTATACACAAAGGGGAAGACCTAGCATGCCAGAAAGCACTCAAGCAAATCTTGTTCTACAGGGATTGAAAAGCAGATTACTTTCCCTATACCACCACAGGTTGAGACACTGCTGGAAACTTTGGTAATTTCAGCCCTCCTCAACATTGCTCCTGCTTAAATGCCTCTTGTAATTCTTAACAGACATCTAAGTCCTTGGTGCTAATGCATTAAGAATATTTGGCTTTCATAGGACCAAAGTTTTCCTTAAGTTTTCTGAATGCCGTCATGTCTCAGGCCATCGAACTTCTGAAATCAAAGGTATTGTACGAAAAAGTTACTTGTATGAGAGGACAATCAAAATGAATATTTTTTCATCAACTGGTGGATTTCGTTATATTGAAAGGAATGTTTAAGCAAAGTGCTGCGCCCGCTCTGATTGCTTATGAGAAAATCTCTCTGCACAAACATCCATTTGTCTGTATATATGCTTCAAGATAAAGAGTATCAAAACCATGCAAAAGCATACTTTATTTCAGGGATTTTGGACTATTTTTCTGCACCTTATTTCTCTCACCCAGTTCATTTCCTTCTCTACTACCTTTTCAAGACTGGGCATTTTCTGCTTTCTGTAAACAGGAAAGGATCTGTTTTCATATTTAGTGACGGCCTAATTCTGTTTAGATGTGATCTCCAATCGTGCAATGAAATTACTCTGAATTAAGGCATTAATAAGAGGAGAAGGGTTTTTTTTTCACTTCTCCAAAAAGTAATATTACAATTATTCAGCCAAACATAGGGTAAATTTGTTGATCTTTGGATAATAAGGGCACTAAGATACATTAGGGATTGCTTCAGGATTCTTTTCCTGGTATGGGGGTCACGTCCCACGGGGAAGCAAGCTAGTGCTTTTCTTATTTTCTGGAGAGAAAGAACAGCGTATTTATAGTATTATCAGCAATTTCTTTCAGACCTTCAGCCAATGTATCCTAGCACATATTTTGTGGCTTCTCTCCTATAGTTCCTACCTCCAGTCTCCTCTGTTTCTATTAGAATTCCAAACTCCATTTTATCTTATCCTTCACTGTCCTAGTTTCTAAGGGTGCATTCGGAAGCAAGTGCTTTATCTTTAATTTCATGAAATTAATGATGTTAACAAAAATAGAAACCTTCAAGATCTCTTTCAGCATTAACATTCTACGATTCTTTTTTTCATTGGTCGCTATTTCTCTTACGTTGTTCTAGAATAACACTAGATTGCTCGTTTTAATTTTTCCTAGTCTTGGTAAATTTAATCTTTGATAACACAGCACCTCTTTATCAAGAGGTGTTACTCTGAGCCTTGCACACATAAAGTTTCTAAAGCAGATCTAATTTTCTTCAACACAAAAAATGATTTAGCCTACTTTCAGATTTTGATTAATTCTAGGAATGAGAAACAATACATAACACTGCTAAATATAAATTCTAGAAATAGGCATATTAAATAACAGAAAAATTGAACATTTGCTTACTTGGCATCCTGAAATATACCTGGAGATATTGCATGCTATAACTTTTTATGTTTTTTTTTCAGGAACTTCCTGTTTTCCGTTATTAAAATTTGGATACACACTGTGTTTGAATTACATACACAAAATTCACCTTCCTGCATTAACTTCACTTGTTTTTGTCCTTACTCATAGAAAATTTATGTTGTACTGCAGCGTCCAAGTAATAAGATCTTATTATCAACTGATTTTTTTTTTTGTGAGAATTAGAACACCATAGAATTTGATTAACTCTGAAACAATACAGAATGTAAAAAGTCTTTAATAACTTTAAAGCCGGGGTGCCTGAGTAGTTCAGTCAGTTAAGCACCTGACTCTTGGTTTCAGCTCAGGTCATGATCTCAGGGTTGTGAGACTGATCCAGTGTTGGGCTCCCAGTTCAGCGAGGAGTCTGCTTGAGATTCTCTCCCTCTGCTTTTCCCTCCCTCTCTGTGCCTCTCCCTGCTTTGTGCTCTCTTTCTTAAATAAATAAAATTAAAAAAAAATAACTTTAAAGCCATACAGAATCTCCCAGTATTTCAACAAAAAGTATTATAACTATGCTCTAATTCTCTAGGGTTTTTTAGGTACTAGAAATACAAGTTTAGTTCATACTCATATTGCTATAAATAAGTGGCAAACTCCAAAAGTTTAGTTGATTTAAAATAATGTGTGAAAGTGTTTAGAATCAATAGGAGGGAGAAACAACATTTTTCCATTTGGAAAGAAACCTGATAAAACATATAAATCAAATGGGAGAAATAAAATGTTGTTAAGGATACGGGTATGATCTGTTCTATTTCTTCCCTTGTGTGTATAAAATTCAAATCAATATGAGTGCCTAAATATACAAATCTTATGCCAATAATGACTCTTTAAGAAGCAATACTAGACTTAAGTTATAATGGATAAAGAACATTAGAATAATATAAATAATATGAGTGAACCCCCACCCTAGGCCGACGTTTCAGCAACCACGTCATTTAACCTCAGCATAAAAGCACATCGGTGCTAACCCAGGTATTAGTGAATAAATCTACCAAAGTAAGGACTATGCCCTGAAGAATGCAAAATAATTTATTTGAGAATTTGGCCCTTTTGAAATCTTTCAAGAAAAACGTTATGGGGTTTTTTACTTAGAAATAAAGAATCTCACAGGTAAAACCCAGAAACACAGAAAATAAAAGTGGGTATTTCTTGTGAAGGGAAAAGACCCAATCAAGAACAGCTGTGAACAGAGGTTCTACAGTGTTCACAATGAATGTTTGCAAGAGAGAGGCCATTATGGCTTGGGCAAAGAACTTGTGCAGATTTACTGGGAGAGGGGGCTGGAAGCTTGGGTGGATGTCAGAATGTTAGGACTAGTCGTAATATCTAAAGAAAGCATGCTACCCAATAAAAGCCACTGTTCTCTCAGGAAAGAGTCTACATTCTTCAGAACTTATAAAACTATGACAATATTCTGCTATATCACTAAGGCTTTGCCATAGGGCCCAAACAAAGTGTTTTGTTTTGTTTTGTTTTAAGATTTTATTTATTTATTTGACACAGAGAGATCACAGGCAAGCAGAGAGTCAGGCAGAGAGAGAAGGAGAAGCAGGCTCCCTGCTGAGCAGAGAGCCAGATGCGGGGCTCGATCCCAGGATCCTGAGATCATCACCTGAGCTGAAGGCAGGAGCTTTAACCCACTGAGCCACCCAGGTGCCTCAATGTTGTCGTTTTTAATAAGCTGAATAATTTTTGAGCCAGAGAGTGATGGGATTAAAAAACTAGTGCTTTATAAAAACAAATTTGTCAGGAATGTTAAATTTATCACATGAGAATATAGACTGCAGATCAAAATTCAATTAGTAGACTACTGTAATAGTTCAGAGGTAGCAAAGTGTGCCTGTTCAGGGTTGGGGAAGCAAGAAAACTAAGGATATGTGTTCTATCTCAAGGAAAACATAGCAGCCATCGAAAGATCACTTGAAGTCTTATTTTATACATATGTGAACTGGATTCCCAATCATTCAGATAGTCTTGTGTTTTGTTTGTTATTTTGTTTTGGAAAGTGTTTATTAAGATATGTTGTATAGATTCATTTTCACGTAATAGAATGATATCACTGAATAAAAAGGCTAAGGCACCTGTCGACAGAGCAAAATGAAAAGTTGGAGAGGTTCTTGTTAGCAAACTTGATCGTAGTTGTGGGGATTATTACAATTCAGGATGCCTTTTGAGCGACTGCAAACCGGGCAGGTTACAGGACCATGGACAGTTCCCATAGTACTGCTAGCATAGGCAGAGTACCCAGATAACTATCGGTTACCCCTGTCTACAGACAACATTCTGGATGTTAAGAGGAGCTGTGTTCACTGAAATGAAACTTACGTTTCTTACTATCTACCTAAATGAAGAGCTATCTTTACAGGTTTGTTCAGAAGGTTCTACATCCATTGAACACCTGTGGGATTTAATCTAACCCAAAAGATTGCAGGCCCCTTGAGTGAGAAACCAACCTCCTCTTCAAAGTCTCTTCAGCCTCAAGTTTACTGAAAACACTCTAAGAAGGAGCTGGAGGGCCTAAAAGATGTAATTTAAATTTGATATCAGTGAATTTTATTTTTATGATAATATACTAAGTATATAAGTCTGGTAAGAAATATAATGAATTAAACACGAAAACTAGCTGATTATAGCAGATAACTTGCAATTATGACAATTTATAAGACAAAGCTAAAAGAAGTATTTCATTTGCATGACACAATACATAATACACTCCTGTAATTGTTACATATTGACTTTATAATATGTGGGCAACACTTGTTCCCTTACTGTTATGCAGTATCCTGTGGGACACTCATTTCTCTAGTATTTAAAACTAGGGAAATGTAAAAAATAAAGTAAAATACAGAAGCCTTTCTGTGTCTCTAGTCTAGAATGGCAGATTTTCCTTCCATGAGTCTTAATGGCTCCAACTATAAAATAAATTGAAGATGATAGAGTTCCAGAAAAAATGAAACTTCTAAATAATATAAATGGTAATATGACAACATACAGATTAACTCTATCTTTCCCGTTTGCCCAATCTTATCGCCAATAACCATTGCAACCCAAATTGAGTGATTTGTTTCTTAAAATGTCATGGCCATACATATATGTTTCCCAAATAATATGATGACTTGTTCAAAGAAAATAAAATTAAATCATCTTATAACCTTACCCTTGTCTATAAATATATGTTAAAAAAGTAAAAATAAAATAAGATGAAAATAGGGGGTGGCAAACCACAAGAGACTCTTAACTCTAGGAAACAAACTGAGTGTTGCTGGAGGGCAGGTGGGTGGGGGAATGGGGCAAATGGGTGATGGGCATTAAGGAGGGCACTTGATGTAATGAGCACTGGGTGTGATATGCAACTGATGAGTCACTAAATTCTACCCCTGAAACTAATAATACACTATATGTTAACTAAATTGAATTTAAGTATTTTTCTTTTGGTTAAAAATAGAAAAAATAGAAGGATAGGGGCACCTGCGTGACTCAGTGAGTTAAAGCCTCCACCTTCAGCTCAGGTCATGATCTCAGTGTCCTAGGATCGAGCCCCGCATTGGGCTCTCTGCTCAGCAGGGAGCCTGCTTCCCCCTCTCTCTCTGCCTGCCTCTCTGCCTACTTGTGATCTCTCTCTCTCTCTGCCAAATAAATAAATAAAATCTTTAAAAAAATAGAAAAATAAACACAAATATTTTTCCCTAACCTGTTTTTTTTTTTTTTTTTTTTTTTACAAAGAGGTGGTTTTCTTTCAAAAGGTGGGTACGACTCATATAGGGTTAAAGTAATTAATACAAATGGAAAGACATGTATTTATTTATAGAGACAATAAACATTATAGTTTGACTGGAACACAGAGTAGTACATTTTGAGGGTGTACTGCAAAATGAAAGAAGGAAAAAGCAGGTGTGATATATCTTACAAGTATATCTAAAATAATGCATATGGTAATTTAACTATTTTAAGTGTTTATGTTGTGCTCACTAAAGAAACTAAAAATATGGGGCACCTGAGTGGCTCAGTGGGTTAAAGCCTCTGCCTTTGGTTTAGGTCATGATCTCGGGGTCCTGGGATCAAGCCCCATGTTGGGCTCTCTGCTCAGTCGGGAGCCTGCTTCCCTCTCTCTCTCTGCCAAATAAATAAATAAAATCTTTAAAAAAAAAGAAACAAAAATATGTTAAAGTTTACTCTTGCGATATGAATAGCAACTAGCAAAATATTGAAATTTTAAGTTCATAATTTGTACAGTTTCTTGCTTAAATCTTGGGATAATTATAACTAGGAATGTTTTGTCATAAAAACAAGAGCCTTGGAAAATCTTTAGTCCCTTAAGGTGCATGCTTAGAAAATAAGCTCACAATTCTCAGCAATAAAACGAGGCTTAATTTAAATATTCCCCTAAATTATTCAATTAAATGGAAATACCTCACAGATACTTGTAAACGAAGTAGACTTAATAATATAACATGTCTTAATTTGAAATTTGATAAGGAGGCAACAAGGCTTTACTGCATCAGTGTTTAATTTATAAACATATATAGAAAGTTTATCATTTTTGTGAGGCATCACTTGGTAATAATATGGTACTGATACTTTAATTCATACTTGAGTGGGGAATTTAAAAACAGATGTAAGTACTATGGAAAAGTGCTGCCAGTCACTATTATAAACACTATAATTTAGCTGGTATTTTAACATGATCTTGTTATTCTCAGATCTTACCATCTAAAATGTCAGGAAAAAGAAAGTGGTTTAACAAAAGAGACTCCTAAACTCACGAAACAAACTGATGGTGGCTGGGGGTGGGGGGGTAGGGATAGGGTGGCTGGGTTATGGACGTTGGGGAGGGTGTGTCCTATATAGTAAGTGCTGTGAAACGTGTAAGCCTGATGATTCACAGATACGTACCCTACGGCAAACAATACATTACATATTAATAAAAAATAAATTATTAAAAAAAAGAAAGTGGTTTAAGTTGTGGCTGGAGAAAATTAGGTAACAAAATAAAATACACAGAGTTTTACTCCAGTTATGAAATTAATAGCAATAAGCAAAAAAGTTACGGGAATTCCTCCCTGGAGATGCTTAAGAGCAAGATAAATGTCCACCTGCCTAGAGTAGTTTTAGTGTGGCTTGCCTGGAGGAAGAGGAATAAGATCTGCTAATTTGCAAAATCTTCGCAGCATCAGTTTCATGTTGTCTAGATCCTGCCTTGGGCATATTTAGCCAATCCACAAGATTAGAGTAAGTGCTTCCAGTGAAAATCTTCTGATAACTGGAATTTGCTCTGAATAAGGCCTGAATGTGGTAAATCCAATAAACCTGTTACAGTGCATCAGACTGGGCATTTAGACAGCTCTATACAAAATATCGTCGTATCCTTGTAATGCAGCTAAAGAACATATTTCTTCTGTCTAGACTTCTTTTTTCTCCTTTATTCTCTGAATGATTTGGAACAGCAGACATCCACCATGCAGGATTATCCAATTGCAATTGCAACAGTGGAATGATAAATAGGACAGAGTACTGTACCTCTCCTTCCAACACTGAATATTAATAATGTTAATATTAATATTTATGGACTTTTATTGAGTCGTTACTTGATGACTGATGGTTACTTTTAATAATGATATGAATTAAAATTTATCTTCAGTTCTAGCATATTTTAGCAGGCCCCTTCTTAACTTTTAATAGTAAAACGAACTTTCATACAAAGCCCCATGAAACTTTTTTTTTTTTTTGGAACAAGGTAGTTTGAACTACGTTTCAATTATAGAAACATGCATTTTAACTGTAAAATTCTATAAAATTGTAACTATGATCCTAATTAATTAAGCAAACCTATAAATGCATTGTGGTATTTCAATGTTGCTCTAAAGGTTTTTGACATTGTTACATGTAAGGCACTGAGAATAGTGGAAATCGATTCTAACTTTGCATTGATTCTAAATAGATTCTAACTTCCTCAATCTACCCTTGTCTGCTGCGACTCACCAACACATAACATGAATCAAGATCCTTGAAGATCCCTTTAGATTTTCATTCAGAAACTCTTTCCTATGATTCCCTGATGACCTCAAGCCATATTTTTTATCTCTTTCTTTCCTCATAACCTATAGCATGGAATATCTTGTTTATAAATCAGGGTCTGGTGTATATTTAGTACTTTCTGCTATATTTTCTTCTTCCACTTATTAGCCCCACGTGCAACTGACCCATACTAGACAGATCTATCCTAACCATGCCCAATATTACAAACTATTTCATGTTCTACTTTCCTAAATCTTTACTACATGTTTTTAAGGCTAACTTCTAGTGGTTGATTAGTGAATACTTACAGAATGAAATAATACACTCCATTTCATAGCCTTTTACCAAAAGGTCTTTCACATATCTTCTCTCCCTAATAACTACATCAAACCCAAGCAATTATCATATTCATTTTATAGAAGTGAAACTAAGACCCAATGGAGTTTACTGATTTGTCATGTCTACAGATCCAATAAGCAGTAAGATTCCAAGACTCCAGTCCTAAACCCATGTCTCTGTATACACATTAACTGCCTTTAAATTTGAAGGGAAAATGATGCATATGGGGGAAGAAAAAGATTTTCAAGATTCTGCTAAATCAATATTGCATTCCTCATAGTATACTGGCTAGCATCTTACTTTTCTTTTTATCTCTACACTTTTAAAATCATAGTCTTTAAGGATAAATGAAGAGGACATAAGGAGGAATCCCATCATGACTGGTATCCCATTCCCAAATGTATCCTTAAATATGGAAGATGGGTTACATATAGCCTTGGATTCCCTGAATATCTTTACTAAGAAGATTAAAAGCCACCTGTTTTAAGGATTTAGATATATTACTATTGTAAGATTACAAGTGGCATTCCCAGAGAATGGTCAACCATAGCCATGACTTTTCTTTTTAAGTGAGGCAACATGAGTAGGTGCTACACTGGGATCTTCATATAGTTCTGACCAGACAGTATACAAAGGTAGTTTTAAACACCTTACATCTCAGAATCTACCAGAAGACCTCCTCAAACCCTAGCAAAACAAGATAAAATAAGAAAGCAAATAAAATCCTCTTAATATGCAAACATTCATGAAAACCTAGGGCCAGAACTTTATTGGCTCTACACATTTAAATCTAGAAGTCTATATTTTTCTGCCTTCAGCTGTACATTAAGAAAGTACAAATTTAAAGCAAAAATCATTTACACTGAGGAGAAGATGCAGAGGCCGAAACGTGTAGTTTTATAAACAGTCATCCTCTTTGACGATGGAAAACATCTGTCTCACTCTTCCTACTGGAAAAATAATGTTGTATCCCACCATGGAGAATGCCGAATATAAGTTAATTCTTGAAAAGTGCCTGTGTTGTTTATCACTAGCTAAGAAATATTGAATTCCTGATAGTTAATCTCAGTCCGAAGAGGCTTGTTTCCCCCGTACATTCCAAACTAATGTGAAAGCTAAGGAAGGAAGGACCACACCTTATGTCCTAGCATTTGCAGTCAATCAAAAACAATCATTTTCAAAGGCTTGTGTAGTATTTTAGAATTTATAAAGATACATATTGACAAAATTAGGAATGCCACTGAAATCTTAAATCCGATATGTATGTTCAAAGAAATAGGCACTTGCAAAAAAAAACAAAACAAAAACAAAAACTTCTACATAAGACACTAGATTTATAAAGGGAAAATTCAGAAACACGGTTTCCCTTACTTCATGTTTTTTTCTTTTTAAAAAGGGCTATACACATATTTTTCATAAAAATATGAGGAGAAAATATATAAGAAAAATAGTCACACAAAGGGAAAGACATAATTTTCTCTCATTCTCACACTTTTGGCATGTAATGAAAACAGTGATCTCAAAGTGATAAAAACAAAAGAGAAAAAGAAAAAAAAAAAGAAAAAAAGCTACAGCTCCAGGCTCTGTAACAAGAAAATATTAGCTAGTCTTTCTAGTAAAAAATAGTGTATATTCTGCATTTTCAATAAACACTGATAACAACAGAAAAGTGAGTTATTGATGTATGCGGACAGTAAAAATGGAGAAAATGTGTTGCAAATACCTTTTAATCAAGTCATTTCTTGAGATTTCACAAGATTAATCAGTCACAAAGTTTGAAGAATGAATTTGATAACAACTTCAGATGCAAGACATCTTTTACATGAGAATTTCTTCAGATAGCTTGTAAAAACAATTTAAGACTTATTGTTACAAGCTCTCCTAAGCAAGCATAAAGACAAATAGGTCTTTGACTTTTTTTCTGACACATTATTCAATATAAATTTAATATTAAAAATAGATAACTTTAAAAAATTATATAAAGTAGAAAAAAGCACTTACAGATTTTTAATGTCAACAGCCCCACGGAAAGCCTTTCTTGGAATTGCCTGAATTTGGTTTTCACTGAGATCACTAAAAATGACAAAAAAGAAAAAGGTCAAGTTATAAAATATCATTTAAAAATTATTTTATCAACGTGTTCGACAAGTAATAAAACACCTCTTAAGAAAGCTGAAAAAATCCTACCAGGATCATAATTAAATCCATATCATTAGATGCAATTTCTAATACCAAATATTTACATTTATAATATAGCTTAAAAGGTTGAACTAAATGGTTTCTTCAAGTGCTTTTCCAGATCTTTAATTTTATAATAAATTATAAAATATGATTACCTTAAATTTTTGATTCAATTCTGTGTTATAAACTATTTCTTTAAAAACCAAAAAAAACCAAACCCCAAACTGAAACGAACCAAAAAAAAAAAAAAAAAAAGAAAGAAAAAAACCCCACCAACAACAAAGAGTAAATTGTTCCTAATTCAATTTACAGGGGTTCTTAAGTTTTAGTACTTGATATTTCTCCAATATCACTGGCATAACTTACAAAGTATATAGGAAAGAAGTCCATTTTAACATCCTAGAGAGGAGCGGGTTTTACCAAAAACTGATAAAACCTGAGTAGCATGATTAAGTTTTCACAGCGCTTTAAGTAATCTTGAAAATGGAACATGGCCGTACCAGGCCAACAATAAAACCAACAGTTCTTGCATAAAATATTAACAGCAGGTTGATTTAAAACCTCCTTTAAATAATTCTATTAAAACAATAAACACAGACTGTCTATATTTGCATTTTAATTTAATTGAGAAATACATTTTAATCAAGGGGGAAAAAGAGCACTCTTTCAGTTGGAATGAGAAGTTTGTAAAAATCACTCATCTCATGAAATGGATCGTTATTTTTCCCTCAGAGTTCAGATGCAATTCAATGAGCTCACATAGTATTAGCCTTAACAAGTACAATATAAATATACATGCAGGAAACGTAACTGAAAACAGAAAAATGCTCATCTAATTTTAAGTCACACTATCATACTGCAGAAAGTTGAAATATCAGATAAATAAATAATTACAGTCACAATTATGGTGCTAAAATTATCTTTAAAATTCTAAGATAGCTGATGCTCATCAAGAAAGATGAAACTACTAACCACGGGTGTATAGCTGATGAAAATAGAGCCATTTTCCAATTATGTGGAGGCATATGGGACGGATTCATCCACATCCTCTCCCCTAACGCTTCTTATGACCAGAGCTTGTTGTTCACATACTTGTGGCCACGCAAGAGATAATTGGCAGATAGAGAGATTTAGTATGTGGTCCTGACCTCATCAGCACCAAGTTTTAAACAACTGAGATTTGCATTCATAGCTCACTATCTGCAACATCCAAATAAAAAATGTTCGCTAAGCAATTTGTAAAGAAATAAACGTTCATCTATTTAAGAAGTAAAGGTCTTTAGAGGGGAAAAAAAAGCAAACACATATTTTATTTCAAACAGTAAATTTACAATATGGGCTTATGTAGGAGTTAAAGCAATCGTCAATTTCCTAAGTGCCGTACGTCCGTTCCTGCTTTCAATAGTTTCAGTATATCCCTAAGAGTAATAAAACTTCATTTCCTTAAAAATTGCTCATTTCTCCAGCTTGTCATTGACTCAGACGGACTTCCTTCCCTTAATTACATCAGGTTAAGAATGTTTAACAGCATATATTTAACAGCTTTGACGCTGGCAAAGTGTTGAAAGGAGGCTACCGAGCAGGGAGGAAGTAGAGAAAAACACTGGAAAAAAGAAAAATCAGAACATAATAAGAAATGAAGAGGGAAAAAACATAGAACCCAAGCAAATGTGGATCTGCAATGCTCCATGAAAACCGACAGTGGTGTTACTGCTGTGTCTCTGTCAATTCCATGTTTTCTTTTTTTTTTTTTTTAAGATTTTATTTATTTATTTGACAGAGAGAGATCACAAGTAAGCAGAGAGAGAGGGGGAAGCAGGCTCCCTGCTGAGCAGAGAGCCGGATGTGGGGCTCGATCTCAGGACCCCGAGATCATGACCTGAGCCGAAAGCAGAGGCTTTAACCCACTGAGCCACCCAGGTGCCCCCAATTCAATGTTTTCTCATCCCTTGTGTTTTTCTTTCTCCTAAGACAAAGAGTGACTCGGAGGTTCTAGGTGAATAAAAATGGCAAAGCTGTTTTCGTCGGATCTTGTTGGCTTTCCAGGCTCTGTGGTCTTCCCATCCAGCCGGCTGGGGCCATTGCATTCACTGCCTGCTCTGCTCAGTCTCTGCTCAGTCTCCAGGCACAGTTTTTCCTAGGGTCCTATTCTCAATAGGGAGATGGTGGGTGGGAGGAAAGTCAGAGGGATGATATTAGGTGGTTCACAGAGATAGCACTGAAGAAAGTGAAATGCACAGTCAGATGACCATTCCTTCTAAAATGGATTTTAGTAGGAGCTTCTGAGTCCCACAGGCAGAATTCTAGGATGTAGAAGGGTTTCACTCTGCTAACACTTACCGGTCTTTTCTTTGTACAAATGAATGAGAAACTGTCAACTGTCAATCTCAGAGCCTCTTTGCTCCCCTACGTCAATGGTTTATGTGCGGCTGCCCCTCGACTAGACTGCTTCCCAGACTAGTTTATAGGGTCTCTGCCTTTGTGTCTAGTGCACCAGGGCAGGCAACTTCAGTTCTGGATCACAGGCCCCTTCAGTTAAGTGGACCATGTTGATCAGGAAAGGAGAAAGAAACAACACATTTTTAGCACCTATGGTACGCAATAGTTAATTTTTTAGAAGTAATATGTTATCAATATGATCTGTATTTCCTTTAATCCATATAACTATCCTTCCAAGTAGGTAACGCTATCCTGGTTTTATAGGAAAGGAAATTAAGCCTCAGCAATGTAAGGTATTATTGCTAAACAATGAGGCAAATTGTTTAAGTAAATGTATAAGACATACAGATAAATACTGAGTCAGGATTTGAGGAATTCTAAAGATGATACAAGGGGCGACTTAATCAATCTCAATATGTCCTTCCTGTGCCCCAGAACTTAAAAGGCTTTTCCGTAACTTATCCTAGCCTCTGGTTTATGTCCTTTGCAAAATGACAGATTAGACTGTTAGAACAATGACTCATATTTTCTATATATTATCAGGGAGAGGTTACTAGTTATTTCAATCCAACATATATTCTTTTTTTTTTTAAAGATTTTATTTATTTATTTGACAGAGAGAGATCACAAGTAGGCAGAGAGGCAGGCAGAGAGGGGGAAGCAGGCTCCCTGCTGAGCAGAGAGCCCGATACGGGGCTCGATCCCAGGACCCTGAGATCATGACCTGAGCCGAAGGCAGAGGCTTTAACCCACTGAGCCACCCAGGTGCCCCATCAATCCAACATATATTCATTTAACATGTACTAGATGCAAAGTATTGACTGATGTTGCAGGATTGCTGGGCTGGGGTAAGGCCCATTTCCTGGCTTTGGGAATTTTCAAATCCAGTAAAGAAGATAAGCAAGTAGCCAAACAGAAGTCCAATAAAGAGATTTAAATAAATTATCATGAGTCTACAAGAGCAAGACAGCACACTAAGGAAAAAGGTAATGTGAGTGTGTCCAGATGTAAAGGTGAACGAGCAGAGGACAGCACTTCTATTGAAACAAATGACACAGGTGAAACACGAAGGGGGGAAAAACAGAACTTTTCATGAGAGTAGTCTTTAGTTTCATTTGCTTAGAAGGTACAACACCTACAGTGGAGTAATAGGAGAGGAGGTCTGAAAGATAAGTCAAAGGTGTGATGAGTAGGTTTTTTGGTACTGAGAAGTGCATTCTTATTTCAGCACACAATGGTGAGGAGGGAAGGGTGACAGACAGAAGCAGGGCAAGGTCTGTGCCTTAGATAAATTAAACTGGCAATGGGACTTAGGATGAATATGTGGAGTCAAAAACTTGAGTCTGGAAGATCAGATACAAGACCTCTATGATAGTCGGGGAAAGGGTCGTGAGAACATCAAGCAATGTAACATCCAACACTTGCTTACCATGGCCAGCTAATGAGGGCAGCATCTCCCACTCTATAGATAGAAAAGGTGGAGAAGATTAAGAGTGGTATCAGGGATTCATGAAAAACCAAACCTCAGAAGTGGATTGTATGTGGTTATGGATTTGGCAAGGGAGAGAAAGGAGACAGAAGTACTTTGAACTTAGATTAAAGGCAGTGTTAATAAAACTGGGAAATCAGAAGAGCCATTTGCAGTGTCCATTATGAGTCTGGTTTCGGAAATCTTTCGATCCAGTTAGAAGGATGTGATACATATATCACATAATTTGGTGACAACAAAGATAGTATATGGTTAGCAAAACATGTGCAGTAACTGAGAAAGGTGATTTAGAAGATCAAAGAAGTAAGTCACTGGAGGTTAGAGGGATTCAGGCCACTTTCAAAACAGAATGGGATTTTTTTTTTTTTTTTTTTTGAACCTTGATGAAAATGACAGAGCTCAAATCTCAGCTCAAATCTCCAGTGTTGGAGAAGGGGGTGGTAGATAGTTGTTGGCTGGAATCCAGGGAGAGAGCCAGTATGTCAAAGGATTTAGGAGCATAGATTGGAGACCTAGACTATCTGAGATCGACTATCTGCCATTTATTAACCACATATCCTTGGAAGAACTGCTTATCCTTCT
>CM053604.1:11519651-11558997 GCA_028646535.1 Procyon lotor | reverse complement strand
GAAAGATTCAGGACCCCCAGAGCCGGCCCTGAGCAGTGGCCCTCATGGTCATCAGCCAGGAAACCCTGGAGTTTTCCATTTTCTTTTTTTTTTTTTTAAAGATTTTATTTTATTTATTTGATACAAGTAGGCAGAGAAGCAGGCAGAGAGAGAGGAGGAAGCAGGCTCCCTGCTGAGCAGAGAGCCCGATGCGAGGCTCGATCCCAGGACCCCCAGATCATGACCTGAGCCGAAGGCAGAGGCTTTAACCCGCTGAGCCACCCAGGTGCCCCGAGTTTTCCATTTTCGATCCTCTCCCTTCTACTACATCCAACCCATTCCCCAAACTACTTCAGCAGTATCTCCAATTAAGTCTCCTTCTGCCATCCTCCACTGCCAGAGCTGCTGCTAGGACATTCATCACTGTTCTGGACATGAACGAGATTCCCTCTCAATTCGTCTTTTCTAAAAATCATTTTTCCAAACCTCTCAGCTTTTGCATATTGTTTTTGTCTTAAGCACCTAGCTCCTATCACCAACAGACGGAGAGTTAAGAACCGTTCAAGACCCAGGGCAAACGGTACCTCCTTCAACAAAGATTATCTCCAGTTTCCCACTGCGCCTAGTGCCAAGATCTCTGAAACCTATTAGCTACGTGATGCTGTGTGCAAGGCACTTAGCTTCTTTCTCCATTTGCTCCTCTGTAAAATGAGCTAGTATAAATATCTCTTAAAGCCAATTTGCCTGGTCCAAATGACAATACTGTTATTAATACAAATTACCATTTAAATAATTAAATACCATTTAATTATTGCATAACTATAAAATAGAACTATTTATCATTGGTGAGTCAGTCATTCCCTCTTCTGTGCTCTTTAGGTGACTTGCACACCCTTTATTATAAAATGTCAAAAACTTCAGATGATTTTTTTTCTTAGATAACTGTCTTCTGCTAGACAATCTGATAAATGAAGGCAAGGATTTTAGTTCACTTTGTTTCTACAGAACTCCTGGCATATGACAGGCATTCAATAAGAAAAAGTTTGTGTAAAGGAAGTAGGGACCGAAAAAGAAGTTCTGGAGAAAAAAACTTAGCAAAACATGGCAACTTGCTGGATGGATATGGATAAGAAAGAGAACTAATTATGTACAAGCCTGTGGTGGCAGCTCTCATAAGTAGCAAAATCTAATACTATAGACTCAATGAGGGGAAATGAGGAAATAAAACTGGACTTCTGAGAGGACTTTTAGATAACACTGGTATTACGGCAGCGCAAGAGGGGTGAATTTACCACACTGTTCCACAAAACAATGGACATATGTGACAAGAGCCCAAAAAAGAGATCAGAGAAAGAAATACAGATTGATGAGTCCTTGTGCCATGGTGAGTGAACAATGCAATGCATGTCTGAATCTCCTCTCTGATGGTATGCATTGACAAATTTGGGATTTGCACATGATTGTCCCCAAGAAGCAATGCTAAGTGTACTCAAGATTTCACTATTTGCAAGTGGGAAAGTCAGCCTGATTCTCCCATCCTCCCTTCAAAAGTATTTATTGACAGCATAAAATCTGATACAATCACTGCTTTGTGATAGTTCTCTGTTTTTATTTTACGGTATTTTTTTAAAAAAGATTTATTTATTTGAAAGAGAGAGAAAGCATGTGCATGGGAGCATGGGCAGGAGTGGGGAGAGGGAGAGAGAATCTCAAGTCAAGTCCGCGCTGAGCTAGATGCGAGGCTCAATCTCACGACCCTGAGATCATGACCTGAGTGGAACCAAGGGTTGGACACTTAACAGACTGTGCTACCCTGGGGCCCCTAGGGTATATTTAACCACCAAACTGACTGCTGCTGCTTAATAAGCAGGGATGTCTTTTCTACATATGTTCTTTCTTTTCCAGGTCTTAATATGACTCCATAGAACAGATTTGTTTATCATTGTTTGCCAAGATGCAAGAATAGTCTTTTTTAGTTGTTCCTCCACTAAAAATTGTTTTGCTACTGAGAAGGTGCAATAACTTTTAGTACTCAGTAACCAAAGCTTTACTGAACATAATGGTAATAATAAAGATCTACTTTTCTTCTGATCTCTAATAAACTTTGATCAGTGCTTTCTTGCTCTTAACAAAAGTGTCAATAGAAGGTTTTTTACACAACTTATTAGCAATTATAAATCTCCAAAGAAATGTAAGTGTAAAGAGTGTGCACTTTAGAATTGATGAAATAGGTTAATACTCAGAGCTAACATTTATTGGGCAGTTACTACCTGCTAGACAACACACTTTGAGTTACTTTTTTTCTGTAATCACATCAAGATATACTCCTGTACTCTCATTTGGAGATAGGGAATAAAGGTTTCTGGGGGTTAGGCAATTCCCCTGTAGTCATACACCCTGTAAGCTACTGGAGTTGTTTGAACTTGGCTCTGTTGTTCTCCAAATCTCACACCCTTCACCACTACTCTCTTGCCTCATACAGAGGAGGCTTCTGCAAGAGTCTGTCTCTCGGTCGGGCATTATGGGTCTATCTCTCTGGAGATGTGGCTTCAGTGTAGTTTGAGGATCACCCACAAGAACCCTCTGAAGAGGCTGCTAAAAACCAGACCTCTGAGCTCCACTCCAGAAATACTAGACAAACTCTCTAGGGAAGATGTCCAATAATCTCTGTTTTTAACAAGTCTCCTAGGTGTCTGTTATGCCCATTGTCTTTGAACCCCATGTTCGTAGCCCACTGGACCATTCCTGATAAATAATTATCTTCCAGCTTTTGTTTGGTTTTTAAATGTGTTCATTTATGTGGGAATAAATTCCCAGTGGGAATGCCAAGAGAAAATTAAAAAAATGAGAAGCACCATTAAAACAAGGTGTGTGTATATATATATATATATAATTCTTTAACAAAGAAGAAAGTTGGATAAGAGGGGCCATTTTTTCAGTCTTTGTAAAATATACGTAATGAAAATCTCACAACCAGGACACTAATCTTAAAAAAATAAAGAATTCAAGATGTAATGTATTTCTTCTCTTCAAAATAGTATCCATAATACTGTTTCATAGTAACATTGATCTTTCCAAGTGGTATTTAGGCCACCATTTGGGTTACCTATAAACACTCCTATTAAGTACATTCAAGGAGAACATACCTGATGGAGGAGATTCATCAACTAACGATGGGTTCTAAAAGTACACAGCAGCAAGAAACAACAACAAAAACCTCCCTTGTACCTTTTATGAGAACGACAATTGAGCTAGTAACCCATGTTTTAAGAAAACTTACGTTTTTTGCCACATTTAAGCACACAGGTAAAAACCACAATGGCCTGAAAACACTTCCAGATGCCTAACAAGGCATCCTGGAGGGTGGCTTACTGGGACTGACCTGGAATCAGGTTTGGATAAAAATCCTTAGCTCCACTCCCTAAAACAATGTGACCTGACCACGTGCTCTTAGTCAAGTTACTGAGAGCTCTTAAATCATGTTTTATTTTTCCTAACTCTAGAAAACCCACTAAGCATTACTGTGTCGGGGTTATCGTGAGGATCGAACAATCTGGTGTAGTCTACGTGAAGGTATGACATGTGTTGCCCGCAAAAGTGCTCACAGGTTTCTTTTCTGAGGTTCCATTAGCTCAATTCAGTTCACTTCAGAAATTATTTGTTAAAAGCAGAGTGTGTTCAGCACACTTCTAGTCCTTAGAAATAAAAGATAATAAGACACATCTTATCTCAAGAAGCAGGCAGTTAAGGGAATCATCACATTACTGAATGGACAAAAATATGAGTAGGAAAATATACAAAGTCCCAAAATAGCAGAGGAGGAAAGACTCCATTTTGTCGCTTGGACTACTGGGATGGTAGATTACAGTAAAAAAGCAAATAAATAAACAAACAACAATGAAAGACTTTTGTTATGGCGTTTCTTATGTTTAGGTATGGATTCATGGAATATATATTCAGATAAAATCGAATATACATGCATTTTTTTTCCTATAAAGCCTTTGTAAATGTATTTCCCTGTGCCTGGAATATTTACATATTGTCATTCACTGTGTTAATATACTCATCCCTCTGGGGCAGAATTTAAATATTCTCTCTTCTAAAAATGTTCTCTGAAATATCCTAATACTGAAGCAGATTCTCTTTTTTTGTGCTTGTGTATATGTTATACTTAACTGATATTCTGGATTATAATTACTACCTTACTTGTTGACACACCCCAGGAGACCTGAATGTCCTTGGAGAAGATACTGAATAATTCATCCTTGTACATCCAATGCCTAATATAGTGTCAAGCTGTGGTCAATAAAGCATAAATAAAAACATACAAAACAAAGTAAAACTGGTATTTTACTTGTTGATATTAAGTTCTCGAGCAAATTACTTATTTAACAGGTACCTGATGTCTTCCTTAGGATATATTTTATGAAAATATCATCTTCTACTGTGGTAAATTAAGACCATGATATACTACTTATTCTTTGACTCCCAAAGATATGGTAAAATACTGTATGGTAAAATATATTATTTTTAGTGATCCAAGTATCTTTACTGAGATCAAGAAGATAAAGGTAATAGCAAAGTTAGAATGACTATGTTAATATAAGTAGCACATATTTTAAATGGAAACCAGTCATTGAAAACCTTTATTCAGTCAAAACTATAGTCTTAGTCTCAGCTGATGAGCTTAAAATCCCTTTAATTCTCTCAATACTGGGTACAGGGGTATCTGTGAGTTTCATACTTTAGCCAACAAAACAAGGGTGCCAACTAAGACATAATCATTTCCTGAACATAACTCCATGCCTTTGCTTCAGGGCTTACACTCCTCATTTGCTGAGATGTATCAAAAATGTTCTCCTATTTTCACATAAAACTAACTGCAAATATAGTAAGGAAGACCAGGCATGCATACACAAAGAATAATGACATGTCTGTGAAAATTAAATAATGAGGTATAACAAGAGTGAGTTGGTATATAAATCAGGAAATGCTTTTCAAAGAGGAGGACATTGAGCTGGGTCTCAGGAAATGTGATGGAGACCATTTGGCAAGAAGAAATGGTAAGTTATTTCTAATGAAAAGACCAGCATGGGAAGACAATATGCGCAGGTATATTGAGGGAGACATCACTGGGAGTGGACAGTAGGCAGGAAGAATTTTGATGCATTTGACAAATAATTAAAAGGAAAGAAAGAGATGGAGTTGGGCTTCTGGGACCTTCAAATAAGATGACTGTAGCTTCACAGCTAATCTTATTCGCCATAAGAAACAAGATGAGCAAGTAATGAAACAAAATGAAATAAAGTTTCAGAAATCTGTGCAAGAACAACTAGAGTACAGTATCTAACTACTTCAGGACAGCAAATTTTGGGGCACATGGATGGCTCAGTCAGTTGAGTGTCTGATGCTTGGTTTCAGGTCAGATCAGGGTCTCATGGGTTATGAGATCAAGCCCTGTGTTCAGCCCCAAATTGAGCCCTGTGTCAAGTCCCAAGTTCAGCAAGGAGTTGGTTTGAGAGTCTCTCCTTCTGCCCTTCCCCCCGCTCTTTCTCATAAATAAATAAATCTTTAAAAAAATGAAAAGACCAGCAAATTTTGTTGCTTTCTCTCCCTCTGGGTGCTCTTAGGTGTATGTTTGTCAAAGAAAAGTCAGTGTGGATGTGTAGACTCAATTCTGACTTTATAAAATCTTGGGATCTATAAAGATAGTCAACCATGAGGACTTCCTTTTAAAATTTACAATTATCAACTGAAAAGTGATTCTTGATAATAATAAAAAAATGACAATGGAAGATAAGCTTCAGTTGAAAAAAACACCTACAAATCAAGAATTTGTAAGTAAAACTGGCAAATATCAAATCTCAACAAATTATGAATCCCCAAAAAGGAAAAATTTTGCAATATACTGTAGCAGATTTAATTGAGAAATAATTTACATATCAAAAGGTCTACTCATTTAAATTATAATTCAGCGGGTTTTAGATTATTTATGGAGTTGTGTAATCATCACAATCTAAAATTTGGAACATTTTTATTACTCTAAAAGAAACATTTTTTTAGGGGCACCTGGGTGGCTCAGTGGGTTAAGCCTCTGCCTTCGACTCAGGTTATGATCTCAGGGTCCTGGGATGGAGCCCCGCATTGGGCTCTCTGCTCAACAGAGAGCCTGCTTCCCCGTCTCTCTTTGCCTGCCTCTCTGCCTACTTGTGATCTCTCTCTCTCTGTCAAATAAATAAATAAATAAAATCTTTAAAAAAAAAAAAAAAAAGGAAACCTTTTTGTAAGAGAAACATTTTTAAAAAGATTTTATTTTTAAGTAATCTCTACAACGAACATGGGATTTGAACTTACAACCCCAAGATCAAGAGTTGTTCGCTGTACTGACTGAGCCATCCAGATCCTCAAAACCCTTTATTCATAAGCAGTCATTCCCTTTTCCCTTCCCATGTTGTAGAATGAACCTGAACTTCATTTTCTTATTGTCGTATAATATTACATTGTATGGATATACCACTTTTTGTTTATCTAGTCTTCAGTTGACAGATGCAGTAGGCTTTGTAAGGCAATTTAAAGATCAACATAATACTTCCCTTTGCTGGGGTCTACCATATTTACTATATACTTTTTTGGCCCTTTCTTACTTGGATTAATATTTCTTAATATAACAGAGGCCCAATTATTGGGTTATTGCCATCAGAGAGTAGCTACTGCTTTAGACCATCTTGAACCCTTTCGGATACCACACTTTTGAAGTGTGATACCACACTTTTGTTTTGGTTCAACTCTCTACATTAGATATAGTGTTATTCTCCTAAATTTATTTCTATACACCCACAACTGCTTTACAATACATGATATTCTTTGGATATTTCTCACAGAATTTGTAAACACTATGGAAGCAGCTCTTGATTTGTGTTGAACTTGGGATAAACCTGTTTTCAAAAATGAGAGGAGATGTATTTCCCCATTACTACTTTCTTTCCACATGTGTATATTCATGTTGACCGACCTAAATGGATATTAAATAATATACAATACATATAACAAATATGTATTTTTTTCTAAATGTATGTGCATGTATAATAGTATCAGAAAGAGAGAGAGAGAGAGAAAACACATGGAGAGACAGAGACAGAAAGGGAAAAGTCCCCCATATCAAACATGGGAATATAGAGAGATATATCTTAGTTATGTAGATATCTTACTTATATCTCACTAGCTGTAATTTAGGTAGGAAAATTATTAAATATTATCATCTAAGAAAGTTTTTTTCAGACTTAAATATACTTCAGTCATCTTCAATTTAAAACAATCCTACATTATAACCCCTAATGATAATTTTAGACTCTCTGGAGTGGTCTCTAGAAAAAAAATTAAAAGGAGGTAAAATGAAAATCATTGTCAAGCATGCTTATCCTAACCACTCCTTATAGATTCTCATTTAATCCTTCTATTCCTAAAAAATAAAGACAACTTTCAAGAGTGTGCTTTTTAAGATCAGCATGCCTTTGCTTCTTACTTTGTTCTAAAGATTTTTAAAAGCTAGAATGTAATCTAATGGTGCTGAAATACTGCATCAGCTTTTAACAAAAGAGCCAATACTGCTATGCTGCTATTTTATTACTCACGACGTATGGTTTCCAGTTGAGTATCCCATTAACCTCAGAGTGCAATGATATCATTTTAATTATATAAATTGAAACAGCAATGTATAAAACCTATATCATGTAAAAATGGATTCGCTTTATGTGAAAGTGTCTAAACTATCTTTCGCTATGAAGCAATAAATTTGCTTTTGATGGCAAACCTGCCTGTAAATTTAATTACTGGTAATTTTATTTTCCTCCACAGTTTAACCTCTCTTAGAGTCTGACCAGGAATATCATAAATCTGTACTTCCCTGGACTACTTTGGAAACTACTGAGCAATGATAAATGAGTATTTGCCGAGATTTTAACTTAGAGAAGCAAATAAATATAAATGTGGGTGGGAAATGACTGTGCCAACCTGTAAAAGTCATCACAGCTTAAATCTCTAATTTGTTAAAAAGTATAGTTTACTTAATGAAACTCTGTTATAATACATAATCAAATAATACATTTAATGGAAGAGAATTATTTTCATGTGTCTGAAGATCCAAATAGCTGTGTGAGGATAAGAAAAAACAAAAGGAGTCTCACAGGGGAGAGATATTTGCATTAGTTCAAGAGAAAGGCTAGTTTATATATAGTACAGTCTCGTGCTATATAGTCAAAGAAGCATCTGGTATTGTTGGACTATCTCAAAGTCACTCCTCAAGAACTCATACAAGATTGGGGAGAGGGTGGGAGGTGTTCCCCATCAATGTTCTCTCTCCTTCCTGAGAATTCCCTTCAAGGTAGCTGTTCTACAGAAAGTAGAAAGGAAGCATGGTTGTGAAGGGCGGAAGTTGGTAGGTACATTTCACTGTTAATTAAACGTGACATGTACTGGGTGAGAACAATCATTCGTCTCCCTGTGAACAGACAGAAGAGTACAGTGCATGTTTGAGAGCCATACTACTCAAACCAGGCCATCTAGACCCGCATCTAAGTGGCTTTGTTACTTGGGCAAGCCGTCCTACCTCACTAACCCTTCACCCACTTGATCGGAAGATGGGGACAATAAGACGACCTACCTCCTAAGGTTGTTGCTTAGAAGAGCTGACATTAAGCTTGTGCAAGGCTTAGTGGATGCTCAGCACAAAGCAGATGCCCGATAAATGCTAGACCTGTGTAGCCCTGTGCGACTCTCCAGGCTTCTGTCTGTTATCTCCACTTCACTGTGAACTTTGAGGGCCTGATCTCTGCTATAACCACCTAAGAGTTTTATCCTGGATGAGCCATTTATTAGCTCTATGACCTTGCGCTGGGCTTTTTAAAAATGTTTTTAATTCTTCCAAACTTCAATTTCCTAATCTTCAAATTAAAACTAATATTTAGAACACATTTCACAGCGCTGTTGAGAAGATTATATGAAATATTTAACACAGGACCTCACACATACTAATAATATTCAGTAAGTTTCCATATTATCATTTCAATGTGGAAATACATACTAACAAAGAGGATTTCGCAAGATGTACTGTAATTTAGGTAAACTTTGAGCCTGCCAATTATATCTATATCAAAGTTCTATTTTGGATAAAACAGAAAAGTCTTTTTCATAGTTAAACACAGGATCTGGGAATTATATTGCTGTCATTATCAAAAAATACTTAAAACAATCCCAGTAAGCACTGAGCTATTTTAAGATACATTTTAAATTCAGGAAATTTAAATTCATCATACACAGTTTCTGAATTACAAAGAAGGATAAGAGGTTCATAACCCATATCCGAGTATGTCATAATGCTCTGAAAGCAAAAAGCCATTTTATAAATTTTGAAAGGCAATCTTAAGCTAATGCCTCCACTTAATGTACAAACCACCCTTGATTATTCAGCCGGCAGACATTTTGAGGAGGTCCAAAGCCCCATTTCCATGATACCATGATTTCCGAACTCTGTCTAAAAGAGAATTAGCCAGAGATATAAGATCTGAAAAGCAACCTTCGGTTCTAAATTCGGTGAGCTACCCTGGGTGGGGTTTCATGGCTGGAGGGATTGGGGGTCGCACCGCCAACAGAAAGGCCTCGACCCCCAGCAGCAGACTACGTGCTTCTCACTGCTGCCATCTTGAAAGGACCAAAATGAAACCACCATAGTGCAGACAGAATTGAACAAGATATGGAAAAGCAAAGAAATGACTGAGAACTGTGTGGAAATATGAAGGAATGAGAAAAGAAGATGGGCAGGAGAAAAGAGGTGACCAGAGGGGACAGAATTCAGAGAGATGAGAAAAGGAAGCCGTGACAAAAGGTACAGGGCAAAACAAACAGCAAGACCATACCAACTGTGCTGTAGAGAAAGAATCAGAGCTCAACAGTTTCAACTGTCCAACTTGGGTCTTTTAGATCCTTCGTGGGAATGTGTTTCCACTCTGAGACACTGTCCCATGGCTTTACACACATCACACGTTTAGTGTTCACAACACAAAGCAGATACGGTTATAACCAACCTACACGAGGAAGAGGATCTTTAGAAATTAAAGCAGAAGATGCGACATTTAAGAGGTCCTGGACACACAGAAGGGAAAAGAGTAAAGTCTCTGCCCTCAGGAAGCTAACCCCAAAGTGCTCCAAGCTGCCACTGTCCTGGGTTTGAAAAGATGTTGTGAGTTTGCAATGAAAAGAAAGTACAAATGCATCTAATGTGCATCCTTACCCCACCATCCCTATCTGTCCACTCTGCAAAGATGTTTTGTTATCTTGTGACAGAGATTTTGCAATTAGAACATCTCATCAATTCTACGTTGACCATGTCAGACTGTACACTTTCAGTGAAACATAATTTCCTTGAAAATTTCTAAGGCAACTCAAATACATTTTTTGGTCGTTGCTGCCAGCTGTCAATGGGTAGTTTCACCCACCATACCTCACTGCATCTCTTTTAATAACGTCTGTCACAGAACTTCAGTTTAACTTGAAGAACTGCTCTCCAACACCACTGACCCTTCCATTTGCTTAAAACTCTATTTAGATGCCAGAATACACCCAGACACAATTTTGCTGTGTAAGTCAGTATATTGGCCACCAAATCAATTCTGCCCAACAACTGTTCCAAAAAGGCACTTAAATCAATTTGCTAAGAAAGTACTGCATAAAATGATATATGCATAAACTTAACTCAGTTATCATACATAGAAAATTAACCCCAGCAGATTCAGGGCTCACAAGGGAGTACAGTTCTCAGTCTTTGTATAAGTTTGTGAGAAATACTCATTGATCAAGTAATTGCAACACATACCTGCCACTTACATGTATATTAGTAGGAAATTAACCAACAAAGTATGAATGGTTTTCTTTTTCTGACATCTTGGAAAATTTTATCCATCTTAACAAAATTCAATAACCAGTTATGAGTCCCAACTCATGTTTTTTTGAGCAGTAGGATATTTTAGCTGCATTAGCAGGGAGCACAGGGACCATCTGCAAAGGCAGCAGTGACCTAGATTTTTTTTTTTTTAAGTCGGTGGACGGGGCGCCTAGGTGACTCAGTTGATTGAGCTTCTGACTTCAGCTCAGGTCATGATCTCGGGGTCCTGGGATCGAGACTTGCATCCAGCTCCCTGCTCAGTGGGGAGTCTGCTTCTCTCTCTCTTTCTCTCTCTCTCTCTCTGCCCCTCCCCCAGCTCATGCTCTCTCTCTCTCAAATAAATAAATAAAATCTTTTAAAAAAAGTCAGTGGATTTATTCCAAAGAAATCATACCTTAACAAAGAAGGGGTTATATGGTTTTTTTTATTGATCCCCCTAGTCCCATGGATCATATCAGAAAGCAGGACTGATTGACAGCTACTGACAGTGGACGAAACTTCAGGAAGGCCGAACAAATGGCCAGTGAGAGAGGAGCAAAGCCAGGTCTGTGAGGAAGCCAGTGACCAACATGCTCAGGGAGTGCTGCAAAATCACCTAACATCAAAGAAAATAAAATCCTTTTGTAGAGGTTTAAAAAGCATGTGTATTTATAGACAAACCCACAAACCTGTATATTTTAAAGTTCTTATTCTTTTGCTTTGGCTGAATTTGACATTTTTATTGTTGTTGTTAAAAGAGATTATTCTGAGGTGAATATTGGGGTCTCTCTTCTTATTTTCATTTTATTGCTCATTAACCATCCCAAAAATATGGATTCAGATGCTGTAATAGACTAAATTGTAAATTGCCAAATGCACAGCATAACATTCATTGCATTATAAGAAGTGGTATACTTCCAAATCAAATGTCAGATTTACACTATGGCTTTTCCAGATACACATAATAAGCACATACCTTACTGTAATTCTTCATAACATTTTGACTCAGCAGAAACAATTATTAAAATTGGAAGAGAATTTTAAAAATCCCCTTTGTATTATTTGTATAATTAATAAAAATTATCAAACCTAGCTGGATCAAAGCTTTCCTTCCTTAGAAATATGGGCAAAGTTTTTTGGTAGAGTAGATCTTTGAAAATAGGACATGGTCTCCTATCTATCAGAGTGATTTACATGATCTCTGACAGTAGGTAAGGAGATTAAGATAACACAAAATTAGTGTTTGTCCAGGTCCCTTTTGCTCCAGTGGGTATCATTTGCTCTTTCTGATATTAGAGTGGTGTCCTCTGAGAAATTCTGGTAGAACAAAATGAAAATAGAACTGTAAGTATCTAAAATGAGGCTTAAAATCTAAAAATCCAATAGAAAGTTTATTTGTGATGCTCTGTTTTTAATGTCCCATTCAATGAAACGTAGCCCAGCAGCATAGGGCACAAACATGGGCACAGGCGTAATGGGATTTCATATTCATTCCTGTAGCCTCACTAGAGAGGGGAAGCAATATCATTTTCATTTTATGTATGGAGAGACTGAAGAGGCATCGTTCTCTAACGGTCTCCTAGAGATAAAAGAAATATCAACATATGTTGAAGATTCAGTTGTCCAACTGTATTTTGATCAAGTTCAGACATTATCAAAGGTACTTTGCCTCTATCCAGGAAACCAATGTTGATGACTGGGAAAAAAAAAAAGGCCACCGGTTCTCAGTTATTGACTATATTCTTGGCAGGTCTGACATTTCAAATCATGTTTTCAGGAATTAAAAAAAAAAAGTACTGAGCCGTCAATCCTAAAATAAATCACAGCAGTGGGTTCCAGACTGTATTTTAATTGGTTTAGTAACAGTTATAAATAAAATAGCTTTCATAGTTTTATTTTCAAACTTAAATGCTCTAGCTCCCATACCTCTTGCATTTCCTAATCTTTCTAGTTTCTAATTATCAGTTATTTTTAATTCCTTAATAGTCTAGTTAATAAGGGTTTTATTGCTGTTCCACATTCTTCTTTTTAACCAACTCAAAACCCCCAAAATTGGAAAACAATGAAATTTATACATTGTATATCCTTTTCAAATAATCTCATTGACTAAAAATATTCAGTAATTCTCCAGAGACAAAGCTTCCCAATAAATAAAAACTAAACTAAGTTTCTAAAAGCCCCGGCCTAAAGTTCTTTCTGTTCTTGGGCATAGAGATAATCCCTATTTTCACAGTTACCATAATAACAGTTAAAAGCAAATGAAGTAATTTTCAAGAAAAGCACTGAATCTTCACAATTCAATACACAGGTCGAAAGTGAAAGCCCTTCTAGTAATGGTTGAGATATGTTTTCCACCGGTTACTCTTGAAGGGAAAGTAATTCTTAAAAATCATAGTTTGGGATGTTTAAACAACTATGGCCATCAGATCATATAAAAGTGAAAACTTTTAAATACGTAACCGAGATATTTAGTACTGTTAAACTAGTGCAGTATTAGCACATTGATGCTAGTGAATATTTTTGAAAGATTAGGAAATAGATAGATTTCTTAAGTCTCTCAGAAAGACAATGGATTGTAGGTTAAATCTATTGACACAAATTGTTCCATGTGCTTCCTGGGCTTCAGATGTTATTGTGTGGGTACAGCCTTGGTGAAATCCCAGTTTATAAAATTTCCATTTCTTTTTGAGCACTGATTTCTCATTCTTTGGACTAGTTCTTACTTATCTTCCCACTAAGGAAGAGCCGTAGATCCCTCTAATACTACTTTTCATTCCCTTCTTTCTCCTCAAATATCTAGTGAGTTAACTGACTGAGAACCCCCGTGAGTTTTACTGTATTACTATCGCAAAGCAATTGTTCTGATTCTTTTTTTTTTTTTTTTTTGCTTTATTTAGCAGGTGCATGTGAATGTGTGAGAGAGAGAGAAACTGAGAGAGAGAGGGAGGAAGACAGACTTTTCGAGGTTTTACTTTTTTTCTGAAAAAAGTTGTTTTGTTTCTTTCATTCTAGCCATCCTGTGGCTAATAAATATGTTCAGCCCTACTTTGCAGTCCCCCTCTCCTGCAGAAAGGGAAGAGGACTTGCCTATTGGCTTCCACCAGCAATTTGTAACCCATTTCTTTCCATGAAACACAGGCTACGGCACCCTCCTACGAGAATTTCTTAGCAATTGACTCCATCTTTCTCTCCCTAAATCGAGAAAGGATGTTGAGATTCAGATGAGAGTAATGTTAAAATAAGGATAACCTTCAATAGACTTTTAAAAATGTCATCTTTTGAAATACGGCCACTTTGGCTATTGTAACTTAATTTATCGACGACTCATCTCACAACTGATCCCCGCGGTGTCCAGTGAGAACCTCTGGATCTTTCGCTGGTAAGACAGTTACATCTGCCTAACCCCTTCTCCCTTGCCCACTGGGTGCACAAATCCCTCACTCTCCATCCTGGTTCCTTAGAGACTACACGGCTTTCCCATCTAACAGGGAAAACTGCTGGGCTTGGAAGTTGTTGCCAAGACCCTAGGGTTTTTATTAAGAGCTGTAGGAAGTCAGAATCTTATGGATAATGTGTGACTCAAATGGAAGGAATGGCCTTTGAAAGAATATCTTTACCTGCTGTAAGCCACCGCCTTTCAGCAACCATTCATTAGGGCCACCTCTGCTGTCCTGCTCACAATCCCCATATATCATGAATGTCTAGGTTTTGCCTCTAAATGTTCTCCTGCCTTTGTTCTGGAAAAATATTAACAATAAATCAGACCAAAAACTAACACAGATAAGATATTTTCATCTAATTTATCTCATTTGATATAATAAAGAGGAGGGGTGTATAGGCTGGACTTCTGGAACATCATTTATTTTGATGGAGTTACTTACTCATACTCTCAGTACATGTAGTTGGTAATATGAACAGCTGGTCTGGAATTTAGGGTTGAGTTGTTTTTTTGTTTTTTTTTTTTGAGAGACAGAGAGAGAGAGAAAGAGAAAGAACATGTGTGCGTGTGGGCTTTGGGCAGAGAGAGGGAGAGAATCTCAAGCAGGCTTCAAGCCCAGCAACAAGCCCAAGGCTGGGCTCAGGCTCACAACCCTGAGATCATGACCTGAGCTGAAATCAACAGTCTGATGCTTATAACCACCAGAGCTGCCCAGGCCACCCCTCCCGGGATGGAAATATTTTTCCACCTAAAATTTAGTTAACTATTTGAACAGATAAACAGGCAGAGGGATCTTTTTGATGCAGTTATTCATTTAAAATACTTCATACTTTTCTTTTACCTGTCCTTAATTTACAATTCTGGAATTGTAAAGTCCTTGTTTTTAAAGCTGCCTGATTCACTTCTGACAGTAAAGGAAAGAGGTATTTGGATGATCAGTCTCGCATACTGATTTTTGACTTTTCTTGGCTCCAGACTGGCTGGAAATGGTGGATGCAGTTCAAAGCCTTTCTCCAAACTCCCCCCTGCCCCATTTCTGCTTCACTCCTTCTCCTTTATTATGCATCCCTTAAAAAATAACATATCCTCACACTTACTCCCCATTTCTAAGTGCCAGCGGTGTCTGGGGCTAATGGGAATCATGTGACGTCACGCTGAGCCCATCGCTTCCTCACGGCAGAGCAGAGACCCTTTGGCCGACAGGGCACAGCCCAGGAAAACAAGACACCAAGCTCATGGCTCAGTTCTGTTGTTCATAATTCCAGCTTTGCCCTTCAACTGCCTGCCTCCAGAGATCTATCGCCTTAAGTGGGCAAACCACTGAGAAAATTCCCTTCAGACAACTGGCTACGAAGAAGGGTCAAAGGAATTAACCTGTCGTTAAGGAGGCAAGGGTTTGCTTAAGTACTTTAAGCACGCAGACAGTTGTTGTGCACAGAGACTGGAGCAGCTGGTTTCCATCTCTGACGATGAATGAGCAAGAGGAACGCTGGGATGGCCAGGGTGATTTTTAGACCAGAAGAAAGACATCTCCATAGCATTTACAAAGCACCCACCATGGGCCAAGGCTTTACACACCTTGCATCATTTAGCCTACTGATGACATCCTTAGGGAACCCTAAAGGAAACTAAGATTAGACAGTCACTTCAGGCGTCCAAGGTTGCCAAACTAGTAAGTGATAGAACTTGTGTTTGAACTTAATTTTATGGAACTGAGAAGTCTTTTCCACAAGAAAAGACTTTTTCTTATATTTTATGGTAGAATAGGGAGCTTGGAAAGTCTTACAAATTCTGGGGACTCAATCCTGGAAAAACCCACATGGACACATCCACGAGGTCATACACACGTTTTTGGCTGATGCATGAAGTACTGAACCCAACAAGTCACCTGTAAGGGAAATGTGCTTCTGCTAACAGAGGTAACAGCAAACACTGGGCCTGTTTACAGGATGAAAACAATACCTCCAAGAAGAAATGGTGTTGTTTAAAGGAGGGGATGTCTTCTGATTCTGTGTGAATCCTTTTTAACATGTTCTGCGGCATCCTTCCAGCTCTTACATGGAGGAAATGCATTTAATTTTAAAACATTCCTTAAAAATATCTTTTAAAAAATGGGCCCAAATGAGTATTAAAAATAAAAAAGTGAATTCTTGAGAATTTGATATTCAGGTAAGAAACATCTCCTTTTAAAGTAACCCATTAATATAAAAACAAGATTCTGGAAAGAGTAGGCTTTAAGCACATTGAATTACTGAAGCAGAAACCAATTTATCATTTTAATAGCAGATAATTTAATAACAGGGCTGGGTGCAGCACTCTCTGCATTAATGGCCGGCAAAGGGGTGAAAAAGATGGAGGAAATGGACATCATTGGGCTGCAGGCTGGGGCTGATCAGTGTTGCCAGCGCCCTACTGAGTCTCCCCTGGGCAGCAACTCTGCATGCGTTAGATAAGGAGAAGACACTTATTTCTGTGTCCACATAACGGGGCTGATGCTATTGCAAAGACAAAGAGAGTATGGGTTAGGATGCCTACAGAGAATGCAATTAAGCCTCAAGGTATGTTGCAGAGACACAGGCACTGGGAGCCCTGGAGCATCAGAGAAGGCTCCATGGAGAAGGTAAAGCTGATAGTTGAATGATATTTACATGCCACAGAAGGCAGAGACACAGAATTGACTGATTAGTCAGCAGAGAGACTGGAAAAAATTTTTCTCTTAAAAATGGAATAAGAAAGCAATGCTAAGTTACTAAAAGACAGTGGTAAAAATGACAGCAACGAAGGCAATAGGAAACATTTATTGCACTGCTACTGTCCTGGGGTATTGACTGTCACATTATTACTAATTCTAGGGGGGGAAAAGGAGGAGGAGAAAAGAAAAAAGAAAACACTGTGATGTGATGAAAACATCCTCAGTTTGAAGACAATAGAGTCTCTCACGCTAGAGACTCTACCAGAATTCTAACCCAGGTAGTCTGATCCTGGAGCCTGGGGACCAAGAAGTCCTCCCATCTGAAAAGCTATCATAACTACCCTAAAAACCAACAAGACAAATTTAAATATCAATTAAATTGATTTTTTTTTTCCTACAGACCACTTCCAGGGAAAACAGGAAAATGAAAATCAAATCAGATAACAACATTATGACACATTTATGGCTTTCACTTTCAGGGGAGCCCCTGGCAGTCCTCCCGACCTGAACCCATCTTGTCCTTGCCCTTTGCCATCTGCCAATTGATAAATGTCATCTACACCTCGCCCTGCTTCTCCTTGGCTGCGAGGATCACACCCTTGATGTCACATCAACTCGCATCTCCTCCAGCAGGTGCTGAACTAGTATTTCCTTAGTCCTTGATAGTCAAACGGTGTCCTCACTGCCCAAACAACTCAACTCTTCAGCCCTGCGTCTGATGCATTTGACTCCTTTGTCTTCCTTGGATGTCTGTCTTTGCATCCTGGTGCTCTTCTTACACACTGACACTCCCTCCTCAATCTCACGTTTTGTTTCTCTGCTCCACGGAAACCACTGCATCATGATGGTCTGCAGGGCTTGGAGGGTTACCTCATCTACTTTCAAGTCTATAGTTATCCTCAAATATTCCAGGCTGACTTCTACAATACGGATTACCAGTGCCCAGGACTGCCTAGTACATAGTAAGTGTTCAATAAATACTTGCTAACCATGATTACAAAGCCATTTGTGGTCTCGTTCTAAATTACATTTTTAGTTTCTTCTGTTCTCCCCAGATAACTGATGCCTTCATATTTTAGCCATGGTTCAATAAACCTGTGATGAATGAATGAATGATCCATGCGAGCGCCTTGAGCAAAAAGTTATCTGCTTGGGCCAAAATGCATTTAAACCTTATGAGAAAATGTATCATTTCCATCCCTTGTCCCTTAAAGGACCAATCTCTTGAACCTTTAAGTCTTCAAGGTTCTACCCTGGAAGAAATATTTTAGGCCTTTTCCAAGAAAGCAGCTATCTCTCATGGGCAAAGAAATTAAATCCAATCTGTTTGCGTCTGCACACAGTAAAATATAAGTTGAAATTTCAGTAGCCCTTTTAAAAAGACCAGAGTGAATCCTCCGTACCCTACTCAATATTTCATCTTTTAATAAAAGACTCTCTAATCATCAAAGCTTTGTGTGCGCACACACAAATAACGTGAACAATATACACTGAAAATGTCACTGCATTACCTGATATATCGCTATAAAGAACTTGGAGACTTCCCAGGCATGATATGACCTATGAGAAAGAAAATTCCATTCGATTCTAAGATTCAGACTCATGTGACTTATTCTAGTCACTTCTAAACTACCGAAGCAAGAAAAGTTGCCTTTTCTCATTTCAATGTATTATTAGCAAAATTTTCACTTCCATTTATTTTCCTCAGCCAGCTCGCTCATCTGAAAAAGTCTCAATCCATAACATATCTAAACATTCCTTCAAAAAATATGAAGTAGACCTAAAAATTCAGCCATCTTTTCAACTGCAGGGAAAATTCCACGGAGTTAGTTGGCAATGTGGCGAACACTGCTATTCTTTTCCCTTGACTCTCCAGATAAATTTTACAAACCTAAAATCTGTGCCTCCAGTCTGTGTCCTCTTTTGTTCCTCATCCACATCTCTAAGCAAAGAACTTTGAAAACACAGTCACCTCATTCCTATACTGCAGGGCTTTCAAAGTCGGCCCGGTGTGACTCTGCCCCTTCCCCTATTTCACACTATAACCCCATTCACTCTCACAAAAGTGGTCTCCACTCCTAAATGTGTTCTGCCTCCCTCACTAGGTGCCTTTGTACAAACTACCCTGTCCACCTGCCCACCCCCTACACACCTCCCTTCTCTGTTACAGAGAAACCATGAGCTCATTAAGACGCCATCTGAACCCCTTCTGCCTTTCCTCAACCACTTTCCTCCCCACCTACAACCATAACATGTGCATTTTTTTCTCTTTGTCTTGCACAGCAATTTATGCATCCCTTGATGGAATCATTTACGTGGTTATTAATGTTATTATGTTCTTGCTTTATTAAAACTGTTTTTAAGATGAGTCGGGTTCTCTGACAAGGCTCAATTATGCCTGGAACATAATAATTACACAGAAAAAATATTTTTTTTTTTTCAACAAAGTCCTTTATGGTCCTTACAGAGTGGAAAATCTATGGTTGAAAGACAGTGCTGGGCTGTTGTATGGAATGTTTGATAACCTGCAAGGGATTTAATCACAGTGAGTGACCTGTGAGCGGGGAGGACACACTTTTAAAAAGCTTTTCTTCAGCTTGGAAGTTACACTTTTCCAGGCAACTCTCAAGGGCTATACCGACCTGAACTCAGAGAGACAGAAAGGGGATTATGGGAGTGTGTGTGTGTGGTGTGTGTGTGTGTGTGTGTGTGTGTAAAGGAACAGAATGGGAAGAGAAGGAAAAATAGAGGAACAGCGAGAAAAAGAAGAAGAAGAAAAGGCGAGAAAGTGTGTGTTTGGATGAGAGGAACAGGACTCTCTGTTACCAGTACAGCTGTTATTTTGAAGCAAATACGTATTAGAAGGAAGCAAACCGACCTAGACATGCCGTGGACTACATTAAAATTGTGTATCTGAGGCAAATTTAAACAAAAGATTGAGAATTCTTCACAAGAGGCATAGAAACCTGATTTAAGAAAATGGTTATCTGTGCACAGAGCACAAAACGTAAGTAAAAAAAAAAAAAAAGGCATCAGTGAATGACATAAAATTTAAATCATGAAAGAATAGGATCTGTCTGGGTCAGGACACAGCCACCTGCCCCTCTTCCCCCTTGCACACTGGCCACCACAGGTTTTCATCAGTTTGTGGTTGAGGGGGTAAACCTATATTAAGATCACATTGTTTGTTAATCAAAAGCTTATTGTTTACGAAGAGGATTTTTTTTTTTTAATATATGGAAGATTCAACCACTTTCAAATAACCCTACTGTGGCCCTAAGAAGTCTTGTCAATGCAAAGTTAGATTTTTTTGTCCAGTGTGGGGTACAATTTTAACTGAAGGGAACATCTGTGGTTAGATGTCCACAGAAGTTAAAATTCCTTGTCAGCGCCTGACTTGGGGCATTCTGACTTTTTCATTAATAAATCTGTTAAAAGTATGCCTAGCCCACTCCCAAATATTAGAGCACAATTAAATACATTTGACTTGGACATTTAAAAAATGAAAGATCTAATTACAAGCATATATCACACTTTGCAAACAATTCCAATCTATTAGTAATAAGGTCCACAAAAGAATATTCTAGAATTCAGAAGCCACAAAGATTCTGCACTGATCGGAGAAAATGGCAACTCCACCTTCGGAGGTAATACTGTTTAAAGGATGTCATTAAATAGAGGAGACCATTCAGCAAATTTTGTGACGGCTCTGTTTTATTCTTGTGTTGTTTTCTATTGCCTCATATTTCAGGGTTTTCTGAGGCTGTGTGCATCAGCTGCATTTCACAATACACTTTGCTATTTACAGACCTGTAGCAGTCAACATCTGTAGAAAGGTTTCAGAAATTGATTTAAAGTCTGCAACATAAGCATATCCAATCCTAAGAGTACACAAGACTATATATCTTCTTTGGGAGACTGACACATGGTTCCCACTCTGACTGGTGATAATGCATCCTTGCCAAGCTCAGATGTAGTTTCAACTCCAGGGAGACGCAACCTAATGATGGATCGGTATAACCCAATCATGCTAACATTTGTATTTGGAAACCCTACAGTGTAGTACTGACAATATTTTTTTTTATTTCCACTACCATGTTTCTTCAAGTATATCAAGATGTTCTGCCAAGATGACAAGCATATGATTGAATTTAATGGTATATAAAGATATGGCAGACTGCTTTCCAAAGCAAAATTTCATAGTTGGAACTTTTATCAATTAATTGCACTTCTGGCAACCCCACTGAAAATTAAATTAAATGGTGGAACTATTTCATTAGAAGGCTTTGGCAAAATAAACCTAATAGATGGAAAACTCTATATAATTAAAAATGGCAGGTGAGCTGCTTTCTGGGTGCTTTTAAGCCATCGGTCTTAACTTTATGTTTTTCTCTCCTGCTATGGAATGAGCTCCTCAAGGACAGGGGCTAACCTCTATCTACAGTTCCTAGCAGAACCCACAGCACAAACGAGGCATTTAATAACTATTACTAAATACACATGTGGGTTCAGACTTTCATATGTTAGGAGCTTTAGAATTCCAGTTTGAACTGTAGCTCCTCTACTAACGACATGAATCACTGCTATGGGTTGAACTGTGTTTCCCTCACATTCACACAGTGACATCCTCACTCCCAGTACCTCAGAATGTGCCCTTATTTGGAGAAAGGGTCTTTACAGTGGTAATGAAGCTAACATGAGGTCATTAGAGTGAGCTCCAATTCAAAATGACGGATATCCTTATAAAGGGGGGAAACAACACAAAGAAAGATGCAGAGCAGAAAGAATGCCATGTGAAGATGAAGACAAGAGATCGGTGATTCTCCTCCAAGTCGAGGGATGCCAGAGATTGCCAGCACTAGAAGAGAGGCAAGAGGCATGGAAATGATTGTCCCTCACAGACCTCAGAAGGAAACAACTCTGCCCAGACTTCCAGGTCCAGAACTCTGAGACAGTGAATTCCCCCCCGCCTCCGCCCTCATTTTTTGGTGCAGAGCTCTGGTTTATCTTTGGGGAAATAGCTACTAATAAGATTTAACCCTCAGAAGCTAACATTCTAGTGACAGAAGACAGACAACAGCAGATAAGTAAATAATTTAGTATGTCAGATGATAAACTCTATGGAGAAAAATAAAGTAGGAAAGGGAAATTTGAAACAAGGAGATGAAGAAGCAAAACTTTATATAGTTTTGTCTGTATTGACAAAGTGAGAAAAAAAAAAAAGACTTATAAACCCTATGAAGGAGGTAGCAGGCCACATAGGTAACTGAGGGGAAAACATTCTAGACAGAGGAAACAGCAAGTGCAAAGGCCCTGAGGTGGAAATATTACTGACATACTTTGGTACCAACCAGGCAAGTGTTGCTGAGCAGAATGAGCAAGGTGAGAGCTGTAGCAGATGAAGTCAGATGTGAAGTCAGAAAGACTAGGGAGGTCAAGATAAGGCAGGAACTAGCAGCCTCATAATAATGGAACCATAGGCTGCTTAGAGGCCACTGCAAGGTTATGAGCAGAGGGAGAGACATGCTCAAACTTACGTTTTAGTAGGATTAGCATTTATTGTTTGGAATATCATAGAACCAGAGGTAAAATGGAATCAGAAAGACCATTTAAGAAGTTACTCTGATACTCCGGTGTGTGCTGGAAGCCACTTGGACTAGGCAGTGGAGGAGGAGGAAGAGTGATGAGATTTTGGGTATGTTTTGGATGCAGAGCTAACAGGATTTACCTCAGGACTAGATATGGGGTATGCGCTAAGGCAGGAAGTCGAGGATGATCCCTGGTTTTCTGACTTGAGCACCCAGAGAACACTATTAACGAGAAGAGACAATTCACAGACGAAGCCAGTTTGGGAGGCAGGACCAGGGAGTCAGTTTTGCACACATTAAGATGGAGACTCTGCCTCTCACACGTGCAAATGCAGATGGAGGGTAGGCAGTGGGACAAGACTCTGGGATTTAGAGATCAGAGCCTGGCTAGAGGTACACATTTGGGAGTCATTAGAGAGTTTAAGTTTTTGTTTTGTTTTTTTTTTAAGATTTATTTATTTATTTATCTGGGTGGGGAGGAAGGGCAGAGGCAGAGAAAGAATCTTGAAGCAGACTCCCCGCTGAGCTCAGAGCCTGACCCTAGGACCCTGAGACCATGACCTGAGCCAAAAATCGAGGACCAGCTGCCCAGGTAAAGACCTGCTGGCAGATTACCTTGTATTCAGCTTTTCGATTCACTCTATAATCCACACCTTTATTACCTTTCAGTTATTCTTGGCAAGGCCATGGTATCTTACTTTTCTTCTTCCTCTTCTCCTAACGATCCTACAAAGTGACCAGCAAACTGCATTTCTGATCTCTGTACAAAATCGACCCTGGTCAACTTTTAATAATAGACTAAATTTAATATTAAGCCTGACCTTCCAGGCCCACCATAACCCGTTTTTACCTATTTGTTTATACCTGCGGCTCCACGTCCTAGTCAGCTTAGGCTGCTGCAGCAAAAAGACCATAGGCCGGGTGGCTTAAATAACAGACATTTGCTCCCCACACTTTTGGAGGCTGAGATGTCCAAAATCAAGGTGTCCACAGATTGAATCCACAGTGAAGGACCTCTTCTTGGCCTGTGGATGGCTGCCTTCTTGCTGCGTCCTTTCTCATGTGGCACAGAGAAGAGGTTTGGTGTATCTTTCCCTTTTTTAAGGTCACTAATCTCATCATGGGGTGGCTGCCCTCAACACCTCATCTAAACACACTTACCTTCCAAAGGCTCCACCCCTGTATACACCAGGGGTTTAGGGTTTCAACTGATAAATTTTTGAAGGCGACACTAACATTCAGTATATACCACATCATCTGTAATTCTCTGATTCAGTTAAGGGTCAAGTCCTTATTACTCTTTAAATCAAAAACTCCCCAGCTCATTTCTAAGGTTTTATTCATGTTCTTCCATATGAAATTTCCTCCGTCCTGTTGCACATGATGTGAAAGCATGTCTATTTTTTTCAGGCCCAGTTCAATGTGGCCTTTTCAACTACTCTAGTCTGTGATGCTTAGCCACTCCTTGAAAATCTTACAGCATTTGTTCTTTGAACAGCATTCACTTAATTACAATATTTTAGCACTATTCTCTAAACCCCTAAACATTTATTCTCTGAGCCATGCTCATTTTGGGACAGAATTATACCATCACAATAAACTGAAAACTCCTTCAAGTCGAGAACCATATGTTTTTCATCTTTTCTCCAGGTGGAATTCAGGACAATTCCTTGAATGCAGGGATCAATGTCTGCCATGTGCATGGCCTCTTGGTTGTCATACCAACTACAAACTGTGGTGTCTTAGACTCCGGAGAGCATTTATAATCCATTCTCTAGCAAAAGGCTGCACACAGCACTACTCACAACTAATGAGTGCAATAATGAATGAATGATCTCAGGAACCTAGGCCAAAAAAATAATGAGCAATGTTGCCAAAAATTTTATGGGTAAATGTGTTCTTCAAAGCACTTTTTGTAAAGAAAAATTACAAACCAAGCTAAATGTCTACTGATACATGACAGGACACGTAAGTTATAGTTCAATGCTAGCAGATAATAATTAAAATGAACAATTCCAAGAATAATTAATAATAGGAGAACGGGCTCATTTTACAATGGTAAGTGAGTATGTGGGAGACACAATTCCATATGTGATGTGTTCTCAATTTTTAGAATTTAGATAACTTCAAGATGTTCCTTGCATCTGTAAACGCGTTTCTATTTTCATGGTCATTACTATCCATCGGGTTTTTACCACTTTTCACCTGGAATATAATATTAGCTTCCTACATAGACTTTCTAGCACCAATCAGTTCTTTCAAATCTCTACCCCTCAGCCCTGAAATGAGAGCATCTAAAAGACTGCGCCGTCATTTGTTGTTAAACATGAACTTTATAGAGTCCTGCCTTTCTCCAAAGTTAGTGACTGGTTCTCCAATGCAAACACAGTAGCATCCTGAGGTTAAATTCCTGTTCTCATTAGTCCAGCCTACTTTTCCACTTCTTTTCTACCAGATTCCATACAACCATGATCCAGTGCAAACATTTACTGAGACTGTCTCCCCCTCACCCCGTGCATCACCAACCCTCAATATTTTCCCAAGGTTCCCACCTATCCAACACTAGCTGCAAGTCTTTTTTCTCATTTTAATGGTGAAGTCCAAGGATCTAAAATCCCACCTCCTACAAGAGCACTTCCTTGCCCCAATTTTCCCTTCCGCCTCCTTCCGTTCTGCTACTCCCCTTGCTTGTACTCTCTCCCTCTGTGTGTGTGTGTGTGTCAAATAAATGAATAAAATCTTTTAAAAATAATAAAAAAATAAAATGCAGGACTATATACCCAAGACAACTATAACTCTTTTAATTCAATTTAAATTTTAGTTAGTTATCTGGCGTCCTAAGTCCTAAGTGAAGTTTAAGAAAACCTTTGTCTGAAACCATCTATTAATACAATGATTTTTGATCAGAGTTGGTTATTCGAGGAAATTTACTCTCCAAACATATGTATCATTCACGATAATTAAAGATGAGCACCAATCACTGAAAATCCATCACAGTGTTCAAAAGCATCTTTGAGTAAATGAGAAAGAGGCAGATAAATCGCAGATAAATTAACAAAGGCACTCCATCTGCCAGCAGCGGAAAGTTGGAGTTAAAAACCCACTAGCTAACTGGGCATCCCTGTTCAGAGAGTAATTGGCCCAACCATACAAAATGGCCTGCACTATTCTTTTTTCCCTAAGAGATTAATTTCAAATTGCATCCTAAAACTAAACCAGGGATAGGATGGCAAAAAATAGCTTCATATATTTGGAGAGGGGAAAATAACACAATGTGTTACTAAGGCATGAAAAGAACATACAGTGCATTCTGCCTAAACAGGAAAAAGGAATATAAACACACCAAACTCTGGGAATATGAAAACAGACATTTGGGCTTCTTTATTTAAGTTAATTATGATGTCAGATGTTAACAATTTGTTATTACGGTGGTTTGATTGCTTCCCTTGTCCACTGGGTTCTTTTGTCAACTAGCCTTCTTTGGCCTCTAGGTGGATAATGTAAGTCCCACTCTCTGGAGCCACTGTGCAAAGATCCCTGTCGAAGTTTCCTCTACCAGCCTTAAGTCAAGGCTGTGCCAAATCCAGGCAAAAAAGCCTTCTAACAACTGCTGATGGTTTTGTTCTGGCCAGTGGTTGCTGGAAGATTCTGACACCAAATAATAAAGTATACGGTGTCCACATACACAGACACTCTGAAGGGTTTTTTTTCCCTACTATTCTTTTGGAAGTATTCTTTAAGTCACAGACAGTAATTGTACATTGCAAATGCCAGTTTTTAAGAAGATGGAAAGGAGATAGGAGAGTGTGATGTGACTACAAAAGAAAAAAAATGACATTTTGTAATTTTTAAGAAATTCAAATGCTTCTTAAGAATATCCTACCAGAGTGAAAACTGTCAAAATTAGAGAAAAAAACACTTAAGTAAGCCCTTTAATTAAGCATAGACCACGTCCCTCACATTTCTGTTTGCTAGATTTTTTTGGTGGGGGGAACAAAGTAATGAATCTATTCAAGAAAATCAGGAATTAAAAAAAAAGAGTTCACCTAATTGTATAATTTTTTTTCCAGCTTGTGAAATGCCTGATAAGAGCTCTCCATAGTTTCCAAAACATTCCCTTTATGTCATGTTGTGAAAAATACTTTAGAGGCAGCGTTTATGCCCTTGGAACAGAATACTCTGGGTCCAAGAACAACACCCGTTAACTCTAAAATTAAGTAAGTCACTTTTCTTCACACCTCTGGTGGCCAAGTTAAAAAAAAAAAAAGGCAAACGGTCTGCAGCAATGAATGAAGGCTCTGGAGTCCTTTCATAATATTCAAGTTGATCAGGGTCCTCGTTGAGAGGTCTTACCTCATTTCCCACACATTTTCTGACCTATTTTGTCTGCCTTTTCTCAGAAGGATTTTGCTTGCTCCACTGTCGACTAAGCAGTAAACTAATTATCTTGTTCAAATCCCTTTGTAACGCCCCTAATCCTATTAGTTATAAGAATGTCTGAATACTGATTGCAAACCTTTTTCTTTCCTTTTTCTTTTTCTTTCTTTTTTTTTTTTTTAAAGGAAAGGAAAGGTCCAGCGGTTTGGTCCTGGAGGGGGGAAGGAGGGAGGGAGGGGGAACTCTAGCCAGTTCATTGGGCGGAGGCAAAGACAATTCTGGCCATCCCAAATCCCAGGCCACCCAACATACAGAACAAATACTCTCCTGTACTCATCCATTCCTTCCTTCATCTTCTGTCTCTGGCTCTTTCTTAGAGTTACACATGCACACACGCACACGCGCGCGCACACACACAGACATACAGAGGATTTAGTAATCATTAGTATCTATTTGATTTCCTTACAAAAGTCAAGTTCTGAACACTCCTACTCACAGCAGAGCACGCTGAACCCTGGCTCAGCTAGGAGCTCAACTTCACTTTCCTTCTTTTATCGCAGACATTTTAATGAAGAGGGTGACGCTATTGCAGGAAGTCAAAGAAGCCATACGAAGTAGAGGAAATGAACAAATGTTACGACAGACCTCTACCAGCCCTGTGAGTCTTAACTTCTTTTCTTCAAAGAACTCTCACAAGTCTTGTTAAAGGAGTCTCTCTCCCTCTGTAGAAGACGCCAAGACCATTGCCTCCTGCTGTCTATTACTGAGGGAACTTTAATCACTTTTCCTTCTTTGTTCCCACTGGGGAGGGAGCCAGACTGTGGTGAAAGACCTGGAGTCAGAGGCAATGCTAAAGAGCATGAAATTTATCTGACTTCCATAAAAGACGTGTTCTGCCTTTCCATTTCTGCTTTCGCTGGGCAGGCTGCTCTGGGTTGGCCACTCTGTCTCAACAACAACAACAACAAAAAAAACAACAAAAAAAACCCACAAATATCTGCTTTAAACCTAGAGAAGCATGATACTATCCCACTACCTCTGAGGATCTGGTCTTTCTAGCACTCCCTCCCCAACCTCCTTCTTGATCTACAAAAAAATGTCTTTTATGTTCTTGGCATATAAAGTCAACTTTTTACATTAATAATATAGTGTCTCGACCTTGTATTATTTTATTTTTGTTCCTGAAAGCACAAGAAAGATCGTTTTAGAAACGCTCTTGAAAGGAATATGGTCTGTGTTAGGGGAGGGTCCCGTCTTGAACATCTTTGTGGGGTCCGAGAAAAATGTGACAAACAAGAGGAAAGGCAGATGCCTCGAGGAAGGAGAGCAGACTGCCAACCTCACATGTTTCAAGTAGGAAGTGCTTATATTTTGATTTATTGTCACCTTTCTCATGACAGAGTCTGTTGAGGATACAGAAGGCTGGGTTTCCCCCAGACAGTCTCTGGTCTAAGAGGTTGGTGTGTGAACCCTGTGTCTGTGGACATTGATGTCTCGACAAGGATGTACAGGCTGAGGAGAAAAGCAAGGATACACCACTCTTGGCCATGCCCTGCACTAGGGAAATTATAGAGCTAAAGAAAGTTCTAAGGACCTGTTAGTAGCAATTTGAAAATAATGAGCATACAACCCTGGGGTTGGTGAGCACGTTTTATGTGCTCCCTAGATTCTGTGTTCTGATGAGAGAGGATTCTAGGTAGTTCACAGAAATGTGTTTGATACAATGAGAGGAATAAAGACGTGAGTCATCAGTGGAAAAGGTTAAGGGTTGTTTATTCACAGACCTCCTTGTGACTGTGGTTGGACTCGGGTCTGTGTCCCTGGCAAAGAGGAAATGCACCCTGTCTTTGAGATTAAAAGCCTTCCAGCTACCCAGGAAAAACACCTCTTTCCCCCCTGATGCTGCAGCAAAGAATATATCTGGCCAAGAGGTCACATGATGAGATGGTACGTAATCCTCAAGAACATTTCTACATAAATGTGAGAGCAAGGAGAGTAGCAGCTCCTTAGGACATCCCTCTAGAAAGCTAAGGGCACTGTAGCAAGTACTTGAGCTGGAATAAGACCACCGAGTTGAACGTGAGCATGTAACCCTCCAGCAATCTAGTTTGTGAGATATTCTCTAAGTCTCAAAAACTGGGCACATGTCAATAAAGAAAATGTGGAAGAAACACCAAAAAAAGAGGAAACATATGTTAACCTAAAAATAGTAATTCTGCTATTGTACTTACTGGCTTGCTTGGTTTGTGTCTGCTTCATTGTGATATAAGCAGCATCCCATGTCTTGTACAATTTAAAGGACTCGCAAACTTTCATAGTAATTGGGGTTTTTCTTTTAAGGGTCTACATGAAAATGTAATTTGTTATCACCATTTACTTAAACCCAGGTAGATTACAGGAGCCTCTGGAATTAGCACCTTGTAAGGCCACCATCTCCAAAATAACCAGCATGCACAGTCCGGGAGGGTCTGAACCGGGTCCCTGTTCACTGCCCAACTTTACTCTTGCTACTCTCTTCTTCACTCCCGAATCATCTTCTGATTCTCAGATGCATCCAAATATGTTTATGCTGCTGTGAGTTTGCATTTTCTGGTCTCTCTGTCTCAAAAGCTGCTCAATTCTTGGTTCCCGCTCTGCACTGGCAACAAAACTCAGATGTCCTATTTTCAGAGCAGCCTTCCCTGACTTTTCGTCGAGAATAGCTCTTCTCTCCACCCACTCATTCTCCGACTGAAGAATCTTATTTCTTCATATTTCTTATTGTTATCTAGAATTATCTCACTTATTCATTTATTTAATCATCACTTCCAGGTTCTCTGCTGCAGAATTTAAGTGTGTCATGAAAACAGGAAGCTTGTTGTCTTGTTTCTGCCAACGACTTTGGCATATGATAGATCCCCACATAAACATTTGTTTAATATGTGACTGAACCAAATTTCCCATTAACAAAGGTTATGTTTTTCAAAATATGGTATAATAACTTAAAGTAGCATAAACTTTTTCATCCTCTAGAAAGATAAGAGTTGCACATGGGACTCCATGGAGACATATGAAAAAGGAATTTCTGCCTTGATTATGAGACAGAGGGACCAATAAATTCCCACCAAGGATAAGTCTTAAAAGTGCTATTAAATTACTTTCTTTCCATTACTAAAACTACCTCCCCATGCCGAGGAAATGCTCACAAACTGCATGTGTTCGGAGGCATCCTGATCCCCATGAAGTAGCTTCAAAAGGGAATAAAAATCAAAACATCCATCTGGGGCATTAGGCAACCTGACAGCTCATAACAAAACCACAGCAAATGGACTTGTTCCTAAGACACAAAGCTCCGTGAACATGAAGAAAAAACAGGGCATATTTGCTGACCAGCAGTTGAGGGCCACAGCCCGTGCCTAATCCCCAACTGATATGACAACTGCACTGACATAGAGTCAGTCCTAAGTGGGGAGCAGGACAGACAGCCACTTCAGCATCCCAGCAATTTCCCGTTTAAAATTCATGCTGCACAAATGCCTGTCTTTAAGCAAAGTCAAATTAAAACCTTAGGAGCCCTTTCTTATTGGGGGGAGGGGGAAGGGGGATGTGGAACATTGTAGAAGTGGGATCAGGATCCCAGAAGGAAGTATATATAGCTGCTGAATGGAAAGACATTCCAAGAGCTGTAAAATGCTGTATTTTCTGCTCTGGCCACTTAGGGGCACTCAAAGGCTGAGAAATGGTCATCTGAGTCCCAAGTTTTAAGACTCCTGATCTTCAGTGTGAGAACAGAAAACAACGTATCATAAGCATAAGGATATTCCTGCATATCTTCCTGGTGAGTATCAGTTCTTCTCACCTAGACGCAGCTAAGTTCTCTTAGTTAGGAAACAACAAAAACTTCAAAGCACGTTTTCAGGAAACAAAAACCAAATACGTTATTGCCATGAATTAGGAGAAATTCTTTTTCTCCAGGGAGGCTAGAGTGTCATAGGAAAAAAGACACCAGGGGACATGTGTAGTGTGATGACAGGGTTCTATCTCTTCCTGGGAAGGTGGGCATTTGGGTATCTGCCTTAAGTCAGTCTGTAACTTTATGTATAGTGTGTGTGTATGTGCATATGTTTCAAGAGGCATTAGTTACTTTCAACAAGGATTACATTTCACAATAGGAACTTTAAAAATACATACCAAGGGTGAATTTGAACACAAGGGTCTTTAAGTGTAGAGATAGAAAGCATGGCATCGAGGGTCAAATATGGGCTTAAATCTACCCCTTATTGCCTAGGAAACTGCACCAGTTATTTCACTGTTCTAGCCTCTGTTTTCTTTTTGGTGACCAACTTTGTAGGCAGTGGTGTGGATTAGATGAATGTGACGACAATTAACACAACGGGGATCGTGGATTGGCCTCAAAATGGGTTTTTTTCATTCCTCCTGACCCACCACCCCCTCTTGTTGAGCTACTTCAAGTTAGTAATTTAGGTCAAAAACCTTAGACAAGAATGGAAAACATGGGTTAAAGTGGTAGAGAACACACACTTGAAGGAAGTGATTTTAGAGAACATTCTATATGCAGTTGGGGGGAAAAAAGACCTGAAGAGAACAAGCAATAATCTGCTGATCGTATCTAATCACTACTGGTAAATTTTAAGAGACTATTGCTATCATCTGACGTTGTAAGGCTTCACTTATAAAGCATGCACCCTAGTGGTCATAGCAGCAATATCCACAATAGCCAAACTGTGGAAGGAGCTGAGAGGCCCTTGAACAGATGAATAGATAAAGAAGAGGTGGTCCATATATGCCATGGAATATCATCTAGCCATCAGAAAAGATGAATATCCACCATTTGCACTGACGTGGATGGAACTGGAGGGGATTAGGCTGAGTGAAATAAGTCAAACAGAGAAAGACAATTATCATATGGTTTCACTCATACGTGGAACATAAGCAATAACACAGAGGACCATAGGGGAAGGGAGGGAAATCCAAAGGAAGAGAAATCAGAGAGGGAGATGAACCATGAGATACTATGGACCTCGGGAAACAATCTGGGGGTGTCAGAGGGGAGGAAGTGGAGGGATGAGGTAGCCCGGTGATGGATATTAAGGAGGGCACATGTTGTGATGAGCCCTGGGTGTTATACGCAACTGATAAATCACTGAACACTATGTCAAAAACAAATGATGGACTATACTGTGGCTAACTGAACATAATAAAAAAGAGAGAGAGAGAGAGAGAGTCTTTATCTTAAAAATGCAAAGGAGAATGCAAACCCATAGCTTTCCTTATGCAGCAATGCTTTTGTTTGAACATACTGGTGATTCTGGAACACGGCAAAGGTTCCTACAAGAACCAAGGCCTACAGCTTAGGACACAAAGCACCATACTCATGATCCTCATTGGGTACTTGTATCTCATAGAGAGAGGTTTTAAACACACAGCCATGTGCTTTCAACTTTGACAATCCACAATGATAAAAACTCTTCACAAAACACTTTTTTCATCTCTGGATGCGCAGACCCACTATGTAAGAATAAAATTTTTCCTCTGTTACAATTAATAAAGGGAAACGTTACGGAAGTGGACTTTGGAGACAGGAAAGAAAAGCTGGAAAGGGGAGCTGTATCATTCAACATCGGTGACAGACCCAACAGAATCATAAACAGGAAAGAATCATCAATTACAGGCCACGGGGAAATGTGGACATTGCACCTCCTACAAGAAATCCAATATGTCTGCAACTCAGCCAAGGAGAAACCATCATCACCCAGAGCACTTGCTTTTCTCCAATGGACTTGCATTCAAAACAACTCCTCCCAACTTCCTTCCTGTTCTGTATAAGATAACACTCCTCTCCTTTGTTTCCTGGACTTGCCTATGCTTTTCCCATAGCGCACATGTCTTGAATTGCAATTTTCTGTTATTCCCCAATAAACCTGTTTTATTGGTAAAATAACAGACAGCTTTATTTTTAAGGTTAACACCTCTGAAGATGATGAAATGGTATCTAACAGCACACACAGTTATTGTTTCATAACAAAAATATCGATGCACCTACTACTTTCCTATAGGAGCACCTTCTGTGGAGGTAGGTCACGTGGTTTAGAGGAACGTGCAATGTTATTCAGACTCAAAGCTGTAGGTTGGTTCAGGGCCCAGACCACTAGCATCTGCAGGATGCGGATATCTGTGGCCACCTCTCAGTTCCCTTTAAGTCTGTTTCTTTGCCTTTCAGTGGAGGATGATCACACTTTTCCACCTACCTCTTGATCTCCTGAGGATCCAGCGAGAGAAAGGAAACGTATTTCTGAAACCCAAGACAGCTACAGCACAAATGTTGCATGGAATGTGGTTAAACCTTAGAAGAGGGTGGAGGGTAAGACTCTCTAACTGAACGCCATTCCTGACACTCCAAAATTTCCTAGTTCTGGGAGCCCAGGCAAGGCACTTGCCTCTTAGTCACTACTGGCGTCTTTAGGGATAACAATGAAATCTTCACCAGATGGCGATCCTGAAGTGTGAATGAAATGACATAAGCCTGGCTCTTGCTAAACACTATTTATCATCATATATTCTTTAGTCATCATCGTGATCACTGCCAAACACCAGGTAATCTTTATTTTGCACCAGTGGCTGGGCAGCCAAGTGTCCTTGTCCTGCTCTCCCCATCTCAGCTCCTTCCCCTCTGGTTATGGTTTAAGGTTCTCCATCTTTTACTTCGCCTCTTCAATAAATTTGCAACACCTAAAGCGACACTATTTATCTGTTCCTTACAATGTTAGTTATCACCAGCATACAAATGACCCTAACCTGGCAGACTCCAGGGTTTTTTCCATTAACACAATCTTGTACGGTGAATTTTCTCCAGCTTATCTCTGATCGGAGAGCCCACTGCCAAATCAAGTGAAATAGAAGGATTCTGAAAACTATTTTTCTTCTAACACCTTCCTTGAGGTTAAACTCCTTTTTCTCTGAAGAATTGGATTCCCTGGTCTGGTCGCTATGTTCATTCTTTTCCTAGATTCAACTCTGAGTTCATATCTAACATTCTACAGTTCCTCCTCTTCTGCTTTCTACACAGAGAAGGTTTTGTTAGCGCTGCTCACCTATCAACATTCCTTTCCCTCCCTGATGCCTCCACATTCCAGACTCCGAGCTGCTTTATCCAGTACCTGTGTGGGTTGGGTACCACACTGAAGATGCAGTGATGCTGAAGGCAGCATTCCTGCCCTCTAGGAGCTCACAGTCTAGAAAGAAGCACCGACCAAAACACTCATTTACACTTAAGCATGAATGACAGGGGACAAGGCAGGTTTCCAGAGAAGCACCAAAAGTGACATCAGAGCCCAAACTGAGGGGTCAGGGATATTCCAGAAGAGTCCTGAAACACACATGGATGTACAAAGGAATGTGTGGCGGGGGGCAGTGGGGGGTGTCAGGCAAAGGAAGCCATTATGAAAAATGTAGGAGCCACTTAGGGAATGCAAACAAATAGCTCAGTGTCACTGGAAGTCGACTCAAACTTGAGTTTTTTCTATATAGTACTTCAAGTTTTCAGCCAAAAAGCCATTTTCCATCATAAAGTATCCACATAAAATTTATTATTTTTACTGATTTTTTTAAAGATTCTAAGCACTTCCTGGGAACTTAAAATTGAAGGTGCCCTTTCTCTACGACTGATTTATAAACAGAAGTATTTAAGAATCATATCTTTAGAAAATAATTTCTGATGAGTTTTCATTGTATCTAATCAATATGCTGTATTTTTAAACGGAAACTCTGTTCTCTACAATAGATATACCCTATACACACATCTATAGACCTTTAATTTCCCCCTGACACTATTCCACTTATATAAACAAAAGCCACCAGAAATTTGGGCAGTATTTAGAAAATAAATATTTTTTAAAATATTTAAAAAATTGTTAAAAACTCCAAAAAAAAATGGGCTACAGGTTAAAAAAAAGTGACATTAAAGAAACTTCAAAACAATGACCAAAAAAATCTTAAAAATCACAATAAATAGAACAAAGCATTAAGACTTGGTGGCAAAATAAAAAAAAATCACTTTCTATAAAAAGAAAAGCTATTTATTAAAAACACGAAATTTGCTCAAGTCCATAAAGTCTGAAGGTCATTAACAATGTAGAAGTAACTGGAGTTAAAATAAAGCTTCATGAAATATTTATAATGAACTTCAGTTTTTAAAATACACAGAATATTCAGAGAAAATAAGCAAACACAATTCCTTGGAAAACAGACAAAGGTTTTCATAAGGCAAATCATATCTTATCCAATCAACTGAAGTACTTAACAAGAATATGTGAACAAGGGGAAATACACAGACATATTTTATTTGGACTTGCAAATCTGATGTTTGTAAAGTCTTATTTGCTGCTATTTTACAATTTGAGCAACTAAGAAATTGGGGCAAATGAGGATTCACGGATATGAAAATAACCACCAAGCCATACCTGGAGGTAGAAAACAGGGTAAACTTCTGAAAGCAGGATGGTGTATCATTCCATCTTAACCAACACTCTATGACTATTTACATAAGTATATAAATGCCCAGAAAGGGAATGAGTACATTTACTTGAAAGGTTTCTTAGTGATGCAGCACCTGGGTGGCTCAGTCAGCTAAGCGTCAAACTCTTGATTTCTGCTCAGGTCATGATCTCAGGGTCTTGAAATCAAGCGCTGTGATGGGCTCCCGAATCAGTGGGGAGTCTGCTTGAGATTCTCTCTCCTTCTCGCTCTGCCCCCTCCCCCCTATTCACACGCACATTCTAAAATAAATTAATTAATTAAAAAATGTTTCTTAGTGACAAATATTGCATTAAAACAAATCTGAATAAAAAAACTGAGTTCTACAGACTACTGTAGTTTGGTTAATACTAAATATTTTAATTAACTTAGCCAGTAATATAAACTTAAATTTGAAATAGGAAACTGCTGAAAATGTTAAAGGTTGTTATTTAGTTTTTTAGGTATATTAAATATTGAAATCCACTGGATAAATCTACAATAATGAAATGTACGGATCTTAAAACAATAATAAAATAACATGTACAGATCTTCAAGTAGAACAAATCATACCAGTGATGACTAAGAAATGTCAGTTTATAACAATATAGATTTGGATAATAGTTCCACTTTTCAAGCTGTATTTGAATAAATGATCACTACAATATGTGAAAAAAACATATATATGAATTTTATTATATAAGACAGTATAATATAGTTGGTATTTTTAAAGCTATGACAAATTTCATGGACCTCTTAAATCCTTTTCACTTCCTGACTTGTTCTCTCAAATTATTTTTCAAAATGCTTCTCTACTAGAATTCCACAGACATTACGATGGGTAAGTAATCTAATTCAGAACCAAGAACTGTCAGAGAACAATGAGACTTTGTCATTTTCATGAAGTTAAGGCACTCTGAAACTGATAAGCAGATAAAAGTGTTTTATCGCTAGTTTGTACTATCTTGATTCAATTTAACATTCCTGTAAAGTGTCACTAGTCAATGAAAAGGGGGCCAATAAAAATATCAGTCCTCTGCACCTATCTTACTCTTATGCCAACTGTGGGTAACTTGACAATGAACAAATTGTTTCATTTATACACTTAATTTACTGATTCTAATGAAGTAACACGAAATACTACCTTTGCTTGAAAAATTAGTCTAAAAAAGCCAACCAATAAAGAGAGAGGCAGATATTACCAAGAGCTCCTTCAACCATACAAGTAGTGTAGGAAATCAACCACCAGCCAAGATTACATTCCTTTAGGAAAAGACATGTAATGGAAAGCTATATTTAAAACTCAAAACATTTAAATGAACCCATAACCATTCCTTGTTAGTGGTGTAAATAAATGTGTATTAAACGTACAACTTTCCTTACTCACAAAAATAATTTTCAGATATGGCACGATGACTAAACATCTGTACTGACATTATAAGTTATATCTTCCATTTCATTCCTTCATTCAGTAAGTGCATACTTACTGTAGTAAATAATTAAGTGCGAACGATGGCACTAGAAGTCTAAGAGGAAAGTCTCCTGTGAAATTATGAGCAGGGAAAATCAGATGCAGACCTCCCGCGGCAGTGACTTCTAACACTTAACTGTTTATAATAGGACAGTGCTCTCCAACTCTACCTGGAAAGACAACTTAAATTCTAAATGACAAAACTGCATCAACATTTAAACACTGCATTTCTCAAATTCTGTTTCATTTACACTAAAACAATAAACTCCAGAATACCTACTTGAGAGGTTCTTCACTTTGGTAAATATTCAGGAATGTTCCAAAAAGATTACAGAATGAGTATTTTTTTAAAAGATTTTTATTAATTTATTTGACAGAGAGAGAGAGAGAGAGAGATCACAAGTTGGCAGAAAGGCAGGCAGAGAGAGGAGAAGCAGACTCCCCGCTGAGCAAAGAGCCCGATGTGGGGCTCGATCCCAGGACCCTGAGATCACGACCTGAGCCGAAGACAGAAGCTTTAACCCACTGAGCCACTCAGGTGCCCCTACAGAATGAGTATTGTGATAGGTTCATTAAGGATATCTATTTAAAATCTTTCCATTGACCCAAATCTCTTTTTTTCTAGTTTTTAAATATCCCCTCTCCAACCCAATTAAGTCAGTTTGGGGGAGATAAAACAAAATAAAGATCCTACCCAGTCCCGATGGTTCCTTTTATGTCTCTGTGAATTTACTTTGAGTGCACTTGAAAACTTTGGTTGTACTGCATGCAAACCATGAGTCACTTCTGGGTAGGAGAGAAGAGACACAAAAACACGGGGTAAACCAGATGGCTGAGCTGTAGCTGAGATAGGATAGTCTTAGAAAGCACTGAAGGACTTCAAGAAAAGGAACCAAAAGCAAGGTGAGTAAGTTAGATACACATTATCTAAAGTGTCTCCCCCCTCCAAGTCATTTTAAATAGAATTTCTGGACTTAAAAGCTCCAGATTGGAGAAAAAAAAATTCAGAAAGATACTGAATATTCTACACACCCACTTTGCTCCCCGCCCCCCACTTCCATCTTCACTTAGCACCTTTGTCCCGCTTCATGGACATTGGCTCTCGCTCTCTTTCCTAAAAACCCTGTCTCCTTTTGTCTCATGTCCCTTAAGAGGTGAAGTCACCTCTGTGGCAGTTTTGTTCCATCTGATTCAGACCCCTATGCAAACGTGTCCTCAGAGAGCCCTACCCTGACCAGTTCTTCTGAAAGAGCATCTTCCACCCCCCGCTGGCCACTGTCCTACATTACATAGAAGACATCTTAATCCTTTATGTATTTAACTGTTTACATTAGTATGTAAGCCTCCAGAGCAGGATCCTTAATGGATAAGTCCACATCAATGATACTAGCGCTTAGAACAGTACCTACTACACAATATGAATGAAGGAAATAAAGAGATAAAGTATGACCTTTATGCATATTATTTATAATTAAACAAAATAATTGCTTTTACATCTATACAGAGGAAGAGGAATACAAGAGGGAAAATCTTCAAATTTTCCTTACTAATAAGAACAATACACAGAAATAGGAAACTAGGACCTATTATTTGTAATTTAAAAGGCAAAAATCTCATCAATATTTAGACTGGTATATTATCTACTAAATAGTTTCATTGGCTCTCTCTTAAAGACATTCTTCCTTATCAAATTTCTTAACTACGGCTTAGCCTCTTCAGTTATGGGTTCTCCTAATATTGGACTTTTCAGAAGCTGAAATCTTGAAGCTAGGGTTCTATAAAAATAATGTATATAAAAATGCAAATAGCCCAAAGACAGCACAAACGGCAATTACATTTTAAAACATACCATCCTACCAGATCAAATCATTTGAAACTGAGAGGTTTTTTTTTAGGTTGAAATGGCCAAATATTGGCAATTTCCTATAGTTAAAGCTAATATTCTCATGTATAAAAAAAATAGTGAAAATATATCATTGCTAAGAAGTTCAACCATCTATTTTTGCTTTAACATGTATTGTTTTTCCCAAAGTTGGCAGACAGATTGAAGTATTATGCCCATGTTAAATATCCAAATCATGTTAATTCATGCCTGGATTAATTTCCGATTTCATATGGACATCTTGATTAAGAGGTGGACAAAGTAGAAAGTATTTTAATGATTTATTTATTTGAGAGAGAGAGAGAGAGAGAGTGCACGCACCCACTGGGGAGTGGCAAAGGGAGACAGAGAGAGAATCTTAAGCAGACTCTATGTTGCACGTGGATCCCCATTCAGGGCTCAATCTCAGGGCCCAGAGATCAGGACCTGAGCAGAAACCAAGAGTCAGATGCTTAACCAAATGCACTACCTAGGACCTAACCACCGCCCCCC